>GG745334.1:225830-247866 GCA_000151295.1 Allomyces macrogynus ATCC 38327 | reverse complement strand
CTGAAGACCCACCAGGATGAAGATTCGACCCTGACGACCAAGACGAAGCCGAGCGCGCGGAGCAGCCACAGGATCATCAGCCCTGACCACGCGCCACGTGAATGATGCGCGGGCATCGATACACTCGACGTGATAGACCCGACTGTAGTCGCCTTGCGGTTGAATCGTGAGCACGGCTCGCATCCTGAGGGGTAGCAGTGCTGGCTCGTTCACGTCGCGTGCGGGCGTGGGTCGCGCCGGTCCAGCGTCGTCGTCGTGCTCCATAATCGTGTCGGCGATGGGCCAGCGGAGCGGCACCGGAGTGTGCGACGCGCTGGCCAGCTCGTTTTCAATCAGGGCCGGACGTCGCCTTTGCCGCGAAAGCCTCGGGCGAGCAGGGCCACCATGTTGAAACCCCGCCCGACGTTACGCCCTTTAGTGGCGTGCGACACTTGCTGCAACCGATCTTGAACCGTCCGTCGCGTGCCACGGTGCCATTTGCGGCCGCACGGCCAGGAATGGACGACCCTTTCACCCCCGCCGCTGCTGCCGCCGCTGCGCCCGTCTCGCCGGCGCAGACTCCACGCAGCTCGCTGCAGGCCGCGACGATTCGACCGACGAGCACGTCGTTCCACTCGACGCCCGCGCTCATTGCGCTGCAAAAGAAAGATCCCGCCATGGCCTCAACCAACGGGACCGGACCGCGACGCGCATCCAATGGCGGCGGCGGCGCACCGCTCGCTGGTGTTGCGTGGAACGGCGTCCCAATCGGCGCGAAACCAAGTGCACCGGGTACCGAGACGACGACGACGCAGCAACAGAGCGCGGGACGGCGTGGGTCGGCGCCGCAGGCGCGCGAGACGCTGTTTGGTCCGTATTGATTATGTTCCAGCCATGAGCGCAGTATGGCAAGGAATTGACGGTTCGGCGACGTGTCGACAGGTTCGACGCAGGAGGAGCAACTGCTCTTCCAGCACCTCGAGCATCTCAAGCAGTTGCAGCTCGGGATTGCGCTCTCGCATGCGGCGCAGAATGGGGTTGGCGACAGCGCGTCCCCGACAAGGTGCGCCGTCACGTCCCGTTCGATGCCGTCCGCGTGTACTCGGGCTAACGAATCGTGATGATAGTCAAGCGCCAGGAAGTACCGCAGCGCCACCACCTGGACGCACCGGGCCCGACACGACCGACGCTGCCGGCGCGCCGACCGGCATGGCGAATCCGGACACGTACAAAAAGAATCTCGACCGGTTTGCGATCAAGCGTGAGCAGACGCTGGCGCTGACGGCCAAGGTACGCGAGTCCACCCTGCGCCGACGGCGTTTGAAAGACGGTGGAGCTCATTCTGACGACGTGTGGGGGTAGTTGGACGAGTTGCGGCGCGCAATGCACGACGTGACGGCTACGGCACGCGTGATTCACGCCAAAGTCTCTGCGCCTGCGGTACCGGGTGGACAGGACGCGACGGTGGGCGGAGGTGCCAAGCAGCCGGTAGCCGCGGCTGAGGGACTGGTCCCGGGACCAGCGACGGGGGCGAGTACGCCGGCAGTCTTCAGTCGCGGCGGGACGAATTTGATGGTGAACACGGGGCCCGGGCCGTTGTGAGCGCGACCCACCGGCGGCGTACGAAGTGGGAGGACGAAGAGGGGTCGGGGCAGTTTTGTAAATACTTGCCAGCTGTAATCCGTTGTTGCTCATGGTCTGTTGTTCCTCGGTGATCTATCGACGAATCCTTGCGCGTTGGATGCGCTTTGGGTCTCTGACGCGTGACGTGGGGTCCGCATTGTTGGCTGTTGCACAAGGGAATCTCGAGTGGAGCAGAGGGGGACGACGACCATGTCAAGAGCGATGTGGAATCAAACTAGCGTATGTTATTTGCAAACGACGGTGCCGACCGAGGGCCGCAACGGCAGCCCACCATCCAGCCCCGCGCTGGCGATGTGGGTGTGCACGAGGAACCTCGACGCGCTACTTACAGCTCGTCAAAGTAGTCGTCGCCCATGACAAACGACGAGTCCGAATCCGAGTCGGCCTCCGGGAACAGGCCCTTGGTGCGCAGGAACGCGATGGCCTTGGGGAGGGCCTCGTCGCGGATCTTGAGCGTGAACTTGCCCTTCTCCGGGTTCGAGTAGATCTCGCCAACGGCAAGACCGGCGTCGCCGCGGACGAGCTTGCCCTCGTACTGCGAGAGGATGGCCTCGAGCCAGACCTTGGCCGAGATCGACGCCTGCTTGTCGGCGGGCACGTAGGCAACGATCGCGAGCGTCTTGTCGTCGCACGAGAAGACCATCTTGCCAATGGCGCCCGAACCGCCCTTGCGCTCCTCCTCCGACTCGTCAACCTCGGCGTTCATGGCCTCGACCGACTTGATGAGCAGCTCCGAGTTGCCCTGCGGCTCGTCGACCTTGGTGCAGAAGAACTGCAGACCGCCCATCGTCGCGGCGCCGTCAATCTCAACACCGCGCTTGCCGCCCTCCTTGATGACCTTCTTGAGAAGCTTGGGGTCCATGTTGGTGATGAGTCTGGCGAGAGGTGGGGGTGCGGTAGGTCAGCGAAATTGGTCGACGGACGCAGAATTTGAGTTGGGTCGTTCGACGCGGCGGTGGCGCGCTCGTCGGGAACGAGCACGGCGACGACTGGGCGACGGCGCCGCGTCGGCCGCGAGCAGGCGCGCGTGCGCGCGTCGGATCTGGCGTCGTGCTGGCGTGCGGTGGTGATGGTACCGACCTGGTCGTTGTCGAAAGAGCAGCTACCGAGAGAGAGCGGGACGTGGGGACCGCATCCTCTTGACCGCACGCCCAGCACCCAAGGCCAACGTGGCCCTCGCTTCTGCGCCGCCGCGCCGCTTGCCTGAGCTGGCCGCCCAAAACGCTGACAGCGCCGCCCACCCCGCCATTGATGGCTCTGACAGCTCGAAAACAGTCGCCGCACATGCTGCGTTGCCATGGGCCCCGGAGCCCCGTCTTCCTCCGCACGCTCATCTCCCAGATTTGCGGGTCATTTCTCGTTATTTCTCAAATTTCGTCGGCCCACTTGCAATCGTCACCAACCTTCATGATCCGCTCTCTCTGATCGGGCGGGACTGATCGGTTCTGATTGCAACGCGCAAGAATAACCCGGCAAGCTCATGGTCACGGGAATGATTTGAACGTCTATTTGAAATCGAGCAGTACACGCGAAAAACGACACGCCAGCCAAGCAACAGGCGAAACCACGAAAAACGAGTACCCAAACAGTCCCCAACCAAGAGGTCGTTGCCCAGCCCAAACCAGCTCAACGTGGACCAACGAAACAGTCTCCACCTTGCACCCCTGCCACGCGAGCGAGCGACACGTTTCGCTGGATGCCGCCACGCTACACCGCCGTCACCCACCACGCGCGCAACCCAACCGGCCCACGTTACATGCGCCACTCGGGCAGCACGAGCCGCAAGTCGGCCACATCCTTAACCTCAATCAAAAACTCTTGCAGGCGCGGCAGCGACTGGTCGTAGGGGTCCGAGTACCACGACTTGACAGGCAACCCGTTCGCCGGCTGCAGCGCAAAGCACCCGGGCGTGTTATCCACGAGGATAATCCGCGACATATCGTCGCACACCTTGGTCATATCCTTGGCGTACGTCGACGGAGTTGCGGGCGCGCCCGGCGCCGGCGAGACCAGTCCACCGCGCATATCCGTGCACGAGTCGCGGTAGAGCCGGCCCGCGAAAATCGTGCCGTCCGGGTCCAAGTGGTCGAGAATCTGCGACGCATACTCGCGAATCCCCGCCGTGAAGGCCAGCACCGTGTAGTGCTGCGCGACGGCGCGCAGGAACGCGTCGACGCCCGGCCGCTTGTAGACCCAGAAGACTTCGCGGGTGCGCACATCGTTGTTCTGAATCACTTCGATCCAGAAATCCGCCGGCTTGCGCGGGACCACCGCCGAGTGGCACAGCGACTCGTCAATGTCGAGCGCGAGCACGGGCTTGTCGCCGGCACGCAGCGTCATCGGCAGCGACACCTGCACGACGCGCTGCGGCGGCTGCAGCACGGCCGCGGCGGCTTTGCCCGGCTTGGCGTCGAGCTCCGGCTCCGACTCGGCCTTCTTGGCGATCGGGACCATGGCGAGGTCGTCCTCGTCGAGCGCCGACGAGACATTGGCCACGGGCACGGTCGTGAGTTGGTGCCGCGCGACAATGCCCATCGTGCTCAGGTCGAGCTCGGCCACGTCCTCGACCACGGGCAGGCCCGACGTCGTCTCGAGCACGTCCATGACGTCAAACAGCGGTACGAGTGGGTCGGCCACCGTGCGGAGCGTGCGCGCGCCTGCTGTGCCCGCCGCGGGCGCGCGGAAGCCCGTCGTCGCCCACGCGCCATGGTCGGCTGAAACTTGTGTCAGCGCCGCGGCAGCACTGCGCTGCGCCGTGGCCGTCGTCGTGGGGGTGGCAGTCGAAGTGACAATCCCTGGAGGTGGGGGGCGGACAAGTGATGAGCGATGCGATGGCTGCGACGCGTCCGCGGGCACTGATCAAAGCATACCCTTGCCCGTGACCTGCTGGAACCGGGCGCGGAGGCGCGACAAGTTGGTGCGCGTCTAGTCGTTAATGACAAGCGTCAGCCATCCGATCCAAGCGAGAAACGCGTCCATGGCCCAACGATGGAGGGGCCGGCTGACCAACGTCCAAGTCGAAATGCCACGAACCAGCACGCTCACGGCCCCCGTCGCCGCCGACTTCCAGTCCACGGCGCCGGCCGTCGACGCGGCGGTCGACGCGCCGTTGGTCTGCCACGCGGCCAGCGGGCGCGCCGCAGCAAGCTCTTCAATCGTCGGCACGTCCAGCGCCACGGGCGCCGGCGCGAGCGGGCCCGCCGACTCGTGAATGTTGGGCATGGTGATGAGGGTGATGGGCGAGAGTGATCAGGGTTGGTGGAGGCACGCGCAGAATCGCCGGCCGGTCGGTCGGGCACGCGTCGTCGTCGTCTACGTGTAACGAATCGGGTCGGGCGCGGCGGCGGCGAGATGGCTCGCCGTCGTCGTTGGGGATGGAGAGATTCGTTGACGCTGCGGTACTTGGCAGGGGAGTGATGGGGCTCGTCGGCGTCGTTGGGTACGATCGAGGGCGAGGGTAGGCGGCCGAGTCGGGGCGCGCGCGAAATGCGAGGAAGGGTGGGGAAGTCGGCTGGAATCGCGGCGAGAGAGAGTCTGGAGAAGATAAGGAGAGGGTGCCGACAAGCGTGCGAGAAAGTGCCGAGTCGGGAGCAAAGAAGCGTGAGGAGAGAGGAGGCGCGCCGGCAGTCAGCGGCACGGAGGGTGAGGGGGGAACGGGACAAGCCTGGATAAGAGAGGAGAGGAAAGGCGAGTGCTGGTGGTTGGGCGCGGCTTTATAGCGCTGGCTCGGTCGGTACTCGACGTGATCCCTGACAACGGGGCGCGACGAGGACCCGTCGACAATGGCCGGCGCTGGCGGCCACAGCGCCCAGATGAGGCCCAGATCATGTTGCGGCCAGTTTAATCGTGCCAAATTGGCGGGTTCGCCTCGATCGTTGACGGCTCGCAAAGCGTTCTCTGCGCTTGGAGCTCAGCTGCTTTGCGGCTGCACTAATTTCCCAGATATCTCACGTGTTACGCTCTGGCCGTGCCTCCGGAGAGGTCGAGAACTCGACGGCCAGAATCCAGATTGGCCCCGTTCGCCCGTCGACGTCGACGAATCTATCCAACAATTCAGCATACCGCCCGGTGACTGCCTGCAAGACGACGAGGCGCGCCGTCTCTGCCGCGCGCGCCGAGAAAGAGCCCATTCACCACTATCGCCTTTGACGAGAATGGACATTGTGCGCATTCGCGACCCGACCGTACTGCTCGACCGCACCGTGACCGAGTCGGAAACGGCCGTGTTTGAGGTACGCGGCCTCTCGCTGCTCGAATGGAGGCCCTGATTGTTTGCTGACCCGGTGGATTGCGTTTCTTGTAGCGTCTCTCGGATCAGGTCACCAGGAAGTACCTTGCCAAACCGTCATCAAGTCGCGTTGGTCATTTTGCCCTCGTCTGTTCAATTTCGCTGCTCTCAGGAGTCTTCATCAGTCCTCTCTTTTCGAACACGAGTAAGCATGTATCATATCTCTGTTCATTGTTCATTCTTAATCCAACCTGGTGTCGAGCATGTTGGCGGGAGCTGGCTCGTCCACGTCCATGCTCGACTCCTCCTCCGGCCCGTTCTCACCCCCAGGTCCCGCCGCGCCCTCTCCACCCGCCGGCACGCCCTCTCCACCCGCCGCCGCATCATCACCATCGTCCCCCACATTCCCCACCGCCCGTGCCGCATCCCTCGACTTGCGCGCCGCCTCGACCAGCTCCTCAAACTGGTCTGCGTACTTCTGCACGTGCATCTGCAGCGACATCCCCGCCATCCCCGCGGTATCTTGCGCGTGCGCGTCGCGTGCGCGCTCCTCACTATTCAGTTGCCGACGCAAATCCGCCAACGACCGCCGCCGCGCCGGATCCGCGTCCACATTCGCGTTATACAGCAGCACCCACGCCTTGTGCCGCGCAATCAACTTGTCGCGCGGCCCGCGCGTCGGGAGACCCGCGTCTTGCAACAGCGCGCGGACCTTGGTGTCCTTGAGCGTGTGGTAGTGCACGCGCGGGAGCCGGGACATGGGTTCGGCCGGGCGCGCGCGTTTGGCGGGTGGGGGCGCGGGGGCGGTGCGTGGTGGTGGGGAGGCGGTGCCGTCGAGACACGCGTTCACGTGGTGCGCGAGCTTGTCCTTGTGGATGCGCCGGTGGCAAACGGGGCACGGTTCCGTGGACCGCGCCGACGAGGAGGTCGGGTGGAAGTCCGGGTCGTTGTCGTGGTCGGGGGGCGGCTCGAACGCGTCGTCGTCGTCGTCATCGCCTTGGTTGGCCGGGGCCTCGTCGTCGTCATCGGCACCGTCGAGCGCAATGACGGGAGTTCGGCGAGAGCGTTTGCGGAGCGACCGGGTGGGAGCGTTGCTGGGTGGCGCCGAATCCACGCGCGGAGAGCGGGGCGAGGGTGCATCGGCGGGCTCGGAACTGGCGCGTTGTGCGCGAGTCATGGACGGGTCCTGCCGCGCAACGGCAAGGATCTTGCTGCGGCAGCCGGAAAACGCCGCGACGAGGTCGTCGACGATGCGGTTTGGCCTAAGGTCGGCTTCCTTGACGTCTTCGCTAGAAGCACCGACGGGTCAGCCAGGTGGCCACAGAGACGGATGCACACCGCCCGGAACGCACCGGCAGACGGGGCACGACGTGTCGCTTGCCGAGATGCGGTGCCGAATACAAAGGGAGCAGAAATTGTGCCCGCACTTGATGACCATCATGGCCGTCTGGTTGCCCTCAAACTGTCAGCCAAGTCGACGGGTTCGCAAGGGGACACAGGCGCGCAGGATCTTGTACCGTAAAGAGGTCGCCGCACATCGGGCAGCGCAGCGCCTGGTCGAACGTGGCCAAGTCGCGGTACTCGGGCGGCCAGTCGGATGGGTCGTCAATGGTCGAGGTCGACATGGCAGCGCTGCTCGATGCGAGCCGCAGAAACGGTGAGGCCATGGTGGAGAGAGAGCGCTGGATTGGGCCCGGGCGCCGCTATGCGACGAGTCTCGTGCTCGATGGCGGCCGTGCGAGGGTGGTTTGTTGAGGATACTGCCGTTGGCCTCACAGTGCTGGTGCTGGTGCTGGTGATCAGAGAGAAATCGAGAGGAGCAGCGGCTCGAATGACTCCTGAACGCGTCGTGCTGTTGTTCACACTTCACTGACCAGTCAGCTCATTTCTTGCCGCTGCTCGCCGCGCGCGACAACAGAGCCAGCCCCATTGCCAGCGATTTGAAGCGCCCGACTCGCTGCAATCGCACCCGCTCGAGCCATGGGCAATATCATCGACAAGGAGATTGCCAAGGCCAAGAAGCAGACGCATGTCGTGCTCGCCAACCTGCACCTCAAGCAGCTGCCCGCCGCAATTCGCAAACTGCACAAGCGCTGCGAGGAGCTCGACTTGAGCCATAATGAACTGTCCGAGTTGACCGATCACATTGGTCCAGATTCGATCTCCGCGCGCTGTTCAACCCGTTCCCAAGATCTGACGATGCTTTCCCGCGAATCCAGTTGCATTGAAACGCTGCGCAGCCATCAACCTGTCCGACAATGTCTTCAACAGCTTCCCGCTCGAGCTGTGCCGCATGACTTGGCTCGTTTCGCTGAATATTGGTATGGACAGGCCGTGACCGTCCGTGTTTTCCTGCCTTTTTGCCCGTTCGCGCTGCAATTTTGGCGCGTTGGTGACTCTTGGTGATCCAGGTTCTCGTTTCGCATCGCTCATTCATTGACCTTTTATAGCACGCAATCGGCTCTTCTTCACGCCATTCACGCCGCAAATCGGCATGCTCGTCAACCTGGAACGGCTCGATCTCGGATCCAACCAGCTTGAGCATGTTGCTGACCGTTTACACGTTTGGAACCAGTCCGTGCGGTTGCTCACTAAGATGCGGTTTGAAACAGGGAAATCCCTAAAGAGCTCGGCGACTTGGTCAACTTGCGCGTGTTGTGCATGAGCAACAACGAGTTTAAGGTGCGCGCGCCTTGCCAATCTCGTCGAAAATGCGGTCATCGTGACGGCTGACGCGCCCACCCGCCTGTAGTCGATCCCGGGCATCCTCTTCCTGCTGGTCAATCTTCGCGACCTCGACTTGAGCGGCAACAAGATCAAGACGCTGAGCACTGACGTGTCGCGGCTCAAGAAACTCGAGGTACGGTTCGCTTGCATGACTCCACATGCGCTTCCGATTACGCTCACTCAATACGTGTGATAGATTCTCAACCTGTCCAACAACTGGCTATCGTCGCTTCCAGAAAGCATCAGCGCCCTCCAGGTCCTCGAGGCGCTCTCTGTGAGCTTGAATCGCCTTCGATCGCTTCCGATCGGTTGTGCGTGCCATTTCATAGCCTCCTCCTGTCGACAGCCTTGCTGGGACCCTTCTGACTGCGCTGGCCGGTTTCTCTTTAGTGGGAAGTCTGTCGCGGCTGAAGGTCCTCGACGTACACGAGAACAAGGATCTGGCCGGGTGGCCCGACGCGCTCGAGAGTTTGTCCACGCTCGAAGTCGTCAACATTGCGAATACGAAAATGGACACGCTGCCGCCATTCATTGAGCGGTGGACGAACCTGCGCGAGCTAATTATGCGCGACAACACGCAAATGGAGACGCTGCCGAGTACGCCTTCTGTCGCTGCTTGCGGTCTCCGCGCGTGTTCTTTGCTCACGCTGATCACGGTCGTCACCAGGCAATTTCGGCGCGCTGATGCGGCTCGACAAGCTCGAGGCCACCAACTGCTCGCTGCGCATGCTGCCCGAGTCGTTTGGGTTCGCCAACGCGCTCATGATTCTCGAGTTGGGCCAGAACCAGCTCTACAGTTCGTCGTTCCCGTCGTCGCTCGCTGAGCTCAAGCTGCTCTCGCGGATCAACATCAGGTGCGCGTCGCGTTGCTCTGGCTCTGATGACAGAAATGGCTCCGTCGCTGACACCATTTGCCCAACAGCAACAACCATATCGAGGTCTTCCCGCCGGAAATTTGCGAGCTCACGGCGCTCATGGAGCTCGACGCGAGCAACAATATGATCAAGGAAGTGCCCGAGGCGATTGGCAACTTGATTATGCTCGAAAAGTTTACGCTAAACCACAACCAGCTCAAGACGTTGCCCGAGACGATGGGGTACGCCGTGTCCGTCTCCTCCACTCGGCCACCGCATCCCGCCCTGACCAATCTCCTCCGTAGCAATCTTCTCCGGCTCACGACGCTCGAGCTGCGGTCGAACCAGCTTGTGTCGCTGCCGCCGACGCTCGGCAACGCGCAGCTGCTCAGCAAGCTCGATTTCTCTCGCAATGCCATTTCCGAGATCCCACCGGAACTGTCCCGGCTCAAGGACCTGACGACGCTTGTTGTTCTCGACAATCCGTTCCGCAACCCGCCGCTCAGTGTCGCGCTCGCGGGGTTCCAGGAGCTCATGGTGTATTTGGAGAAGGAGCTCGACCAGCGCGAGGGCAAGCGCGCGGGCAAGGCGGCGCGGTAGTGGCAGGGCGTGGGAGAGGACTGGTGGATGGACTAGGTTGCGGCAGTTCTGATTAAGGAGACTTGGCGTTGGGTGGTTGGTTGTTGTCGAACAGCGAAAGTGGGAGCCGCGTGGTTGGCCCATCGCGTCCGCGATCACGCGCGGCATCACACAAAGTGCGTCGCGTTCGCGTCGCGTTCCGGCACCACTCGCCGCGCTCCACGCTCGACCCGCGCTCGACCAATCTCCATCACCGCCATCCACCGTGCCGGCGTGCAACCGTCCCGCCGCGCTCTCTATTGCCGACTTTCCTCGACATCCCCGCAACCGCCCGCATAGGAACCGCACGACCGCTCTGCAACCATCGAGGGCCACCACAACCGCCACAACCATCTGACACCATGGCCGGCTCGGCGACGGCCCGTGTCGACGCAGATCCCGACCACAGCCGCCCCGCGCAATCACGCGCCGCGATGTCCGCCCATTCGCGCCCCTCCGGGCCCCGCACCGCTGGCGCAGGACCGTTTCCGGACCTGCCTGAAGTACAGATCAACGGGGTGACCGCGCCGAGCGCCGAGTACTGGCCCGCGCACCTCGACAACGACCCGGACGTGGGGCCCGCATCGCCGCAGTGGCACGCGACGCCGGGCGGCGAGGTCCCGCCGATCCAATTGGGCAACACCTGGCGCGATGGAGGCGCGACGACGCTAGTGGACCTGGCCGAGCGCGAGATTGAGCGCGACGGCGACGTCCGGCTGACCTCGGTGCCGTTCCCGGACAACGACAATTACTCCGACGAGCTGCCGCCGGCCGACGCTCAGGAACTGCAGGGCGCGGACAAGGCTGGATCGACGCCGGCCGCACCGTTGCGCGCGCAACTGTCGGGATCGGCCGCCGACCAAGCCCACGGCCGAGAAACCACCCAAGACCGCCGAGTCGCGTCTGCACTGCAAGTCGTATTGCGCTGCGCCCATGGTCACGGATCCGCGCAAGTGCGGGTACCTGCCGATTGGTACGTTTGGCGCGTTTGCTGCTCTTCCGTTACGACGCGCAAGCGGGTTGATTCGCGGCTACTCGTCGCGTACAGAAAACTACGGCATCATTGGCAATATGCGCACGTCTGCCTTGATCGGCACCGACGGTACGCGTTTCTTTGACCGACGGTTCAGACGCTCTCGTGTCCATCCGCCGTCAACTCATCGCTCGCTCGCTCGATACGTCTAGCCTCGATTGATTTCATGTGCTTCCCGCGGGTACGACTCGTCCAAGACGACTGATTGCCGCGCACCGACGCGTGTCTCACACTTCCTGCCGTCTTGGGCTATGTAGTTCGACAGCCCGTCCGTCTTCTGCCGGCTGCTCGACCACCACAAGGGCGGGTACTTCCAGATTGTGCCCAAGCAGCAGGCATCGCGCAAGCAGCAGTACCTGCCCAACTCGAACGTGCTCGTGACGCGCTTCCTCGCCGACGAGGGCGCATCGCAAGTGACCGATTTCTTCCACGTGCCTGAAAAGGACCCGATCCCAACGTCCGGCAGCGCCAATGTCTCGGCGCAACCGACGCCCGACGCCGCCGCGTACAGCGCAAGCCACCACACCAACCAAGGCCGCATCTTGTATCCGTGGGTGATTCGCATCGTCGAGGCCGTGCGCGGCACCGTCACGTTTGACGCGCTGTGCTTCCCGGCGTTCCGGTACGCGCTCGATGCGCACACGACGCACATTGAGCCCGGGTGCGACGAGAGCGACGACGAGGACGATGACCCAGACGACACCGAGCGCGACCGCACCACTGTTGACGGTCGCGACGAGGTCATGTGCGCGCGCACGAGCAACGCGACGGTCGTCTTCACGTCGCCGACGCTCACCATGGATTTACGGCACGTCGTCATGAACCCGTGCTGCGACGACGCGACGGGCATGGCGCCGCTGCCGCGCATTCGCTGGGAGACCGAGAAACATGAAGAACTCAAGGGACCGGGTGTCAAGGCCACGTTCACGCTGCACGAAGGGCAGCAGGTGTGGTTCGTGTTTCGCGAGCGGCCCAAGGTGCATGAGGACGGCGACGTGGCGTCGACTCACGCGAGCGCTGCCATGCCGGCTTCGACAATGCCCGATAACGTGACGCGTCCCGCAAGTCCGGCGCTCGCGGCCCCGGTCATCACGAAACTGTGGTCGGCGCATCCGGCGCCGTGCGACACGAACGGCTCTGCAGGCGACGTGGCGGCGAACGCGAACAACCGGGTCACGGGCCCGCTGGGATGCGGGCTTGACGCTGCCATGAACCGGCCTATGAGCCCGTTCCCGCTCGACATGCACTCGGTGCTCGGATCCGGTGAGAGCGACTCGGAGAGCCCCAACGGTGCCGCGCACCGGCGGTCGGCCACCGATTTGTCGTCTGGCAGCTCGGGCGGCCGGTCGCGCACGACCACCAGCGCGCCGGGAGACGGCGCGAACACGGCGCAATTGTGCGCGTCGTGTGCGAATCGGCCTGCCGTGACGACGGCTGTCAACGACGGGCGCAGCGTGCGTGCGCGCACCGAGTCGGCGGGATCGCTGCGCAAGATTAAGGTCGAAGCCGTGGCTGGGTTCGACTCGGAGTCAGGGCCCGGAACGCCCGCGACGGTTCCGGCCTCGCCGCCGCCGGCCGCAACGCGGTCGTCACACCATCGTGATCACGCTGACCGGACCCGGATCCGGCAGCAGCGGCGGCTGCGCGACTTGCTCGATCCGCCGCTCACGGTCGAGTTTCTGCAGATGCTGCTGCGGCACACGCTGCGGTACTGGCACACATGGATCAGCCAGTCGACCTACGTACGTTCTTCTGATCAGCTCCGGATTGGGGAGGGTGGTGCTGACGTGAACGGCCTGCTGGGCGTAGACGGGACGGTGGCGCGAGTCGGTCCAGCGCAGCGCGTTCACGCTCAAGCTCATGACTTACCAGCCGACGGGTGCGTCTTTCTGATCGGGTCCACTATGGGTGCTGCGCGGGTTTCTGACTGGATGCACGCGCCCGACTGCAGGCGCCGTGATTGCGGCTCCGACGTTCTCGTTGCCCGAGGAAGTTGGCGGCGACCGCAACTGGGACTACCGCTACGTTTGGCTGCGCGACAGCGCGTTTACGATCTACGCGTTTATTCGGCTCGGGTTGCTGAGCGAGGCGCGCAACTACATGCGCTTTGTCGAGATGGTTTTCAAGGATGGCGTACGTTGCGTTTCCCCCCTGGTCTCTCCTCCGACGGGCAGTTGCTGATTATATGCTTGGCGTGATTAGGGCCCACCTCGCGTCATGTATACGATCGACGGCGCGACCGAGATGCCCGAGTTGGAGCTGACCCACTTGGACGGCTACCGCGGTACGCTCTGCGAGCCGCGTTTGCGACCGAAGCGCTCATGTCTCACTTTCTGTTGCTTGCGTATTGAATCAGGTTCGAAGCCAGTCCGCATCGGCAACGCGGCCAGCAACCACTTGCAGCTCGATATCAGCGGCGCGCTGCTCGACGCGATTTACCTGGTACGGAATGACCTGCGACCCCTCGACTAACACTGGCGGGTGGAGAAGTTTTTGAAGCGTGCATCTAATGTATTCCATGGCTCGCGTTCCCAGATGAACAAGTTTTCGTCACCGATCGGCTACGATATGTGGGTGGTGTGCGCCAAGCTCGTTGATTTCGTCGTCGAAAACTGGAAGCAGCCCGACATGAGCATCTGGGAAGTGCGCGGCAAGCCCGTCAACTTCCTCTACTCCAAGGTCATGAGCTGGGTCGCCGTGGACCGCGGCCTGCGGCTCGTCGAGAAGCGCATGTTCCCGTGCCCGAACCGCGACAAGTGGTTCCGCACGCGCGACGAGATTTACCTCGAGGTGAGTTCAATTGACATTGCGTCGGTACGCTGGTCTTCTCGCTGACGCGCATCGCTCCCTCGCCTGTAGATCATGGAAAAGGGGTGGAACCACGAAGGCCGTTTCTTCCAGCAGGCCTATGAGAACGCGGTGCTCGACTCGAGCGTGCTGATCATGCCGCTCGTCTTCTTCATGTCCCCGACGGACCCGCGGCTGCTGAGCACGATTGCCGCGATCCTGCGCGCGCCCGAACGCGGCGGGCTCACAGTCAACAATCTCGTGCGCCGGTACCAGGTGGGCCAAGTCGACGACGGATTCGAGAGCGACGAGGGCGCGTTCACCATGTGCACGCTCTGGCTGGTCGAGGCGTTGACGCGCGCGGGGCAGTACTACCCAAAGTACCTCGCGCGCGCGTTGTACGCGTTTGACCAGACGCTGGCGTACGGGAACCATCTGCTGTTGTTCTCAGAGCAGGTGTCGCCGTCGGGCGAGCTCGTGGGCAATTTCCCGCAGGCGTTCACCCACGTACGTAGTGGCTTTCGTGGGTGGTGGAGAAGGGGCTGCAGGGGATCGCGGACGCTGACGACCAGGTTTTGCGCGGATGGACCGATAGATTGCTCTCATCTCAAGCGCGTTCAACTTGGACCGCGTCCTTGGGCACCGGTCCGTGCCGGACATTGTGTAGTCGAACCGCACGGTGCATGTGTGGTGGGCAAGAACGAGGACGTGGCCTCCTGGAACACGCACAATACCACGGGCAGCAGAAATTGAGACAATTGTTTGAACATGTTCAATAAAATCTTTAACAAATTCTTTCTCCTTGCTACCCGGCTGGCAATCGAACCAACGCAAAGCCTTGTTGAGCGGACTTGCAGGGCATGCCAGTCACTCGTCGTTACTGTGCACAACGATACGGTCTTGGAACCCTTCATTGTACGGATTCTGAAGCTCCGCAACGAGCGAGCAGCACGCGGCGGCTGGGTTCCCACTAGCCCGAACCAGCCCCGCCCGGGTCTCGTTCCCAGGGAGCGCGTTCGAGTCGGATGGGTAACTGGCCACCACACCAACAAACACTTGTCGCGGTACGTTTTCGGTAACAGCGACGCGGAATTGTCGCGCGAGAAGCGGATCGCGACGCTGGTGCCGCCACGCGTTATTGATGAAGAGCGTGGGCGACGACACGGCCAAGAGTGCCGAAATGGCCATCTCGTCATATGTCAGGAACCCGTTGTGTGGGAGGGCCGCTGAACGATTCTCAGCCGACTTCCAATCGTCGCTGCCATGAAGGGACACCTTGCCGCGGGACAAAATCTGGTCATTCGCATTGACAAACACGAGCGGGCGGCACTTGACGAGGCGCTTGATCAACGTTAGCCAGACGATGTCAGCGTACAGCAATTGTTCGGCGGGTGTGCCGTTACAACGCTTGCGCAAAAGTTAAGAGTCAATCAGCAGTCGAACACGGTGCGGAACGAGAATGTACGTCGTAATGGCGGCGTGAGCAATAACGGATCGGCCGACCCGGCCTGTGAACGTGGAACTTTGGTTGGACTTGCTCGGGATCGCGCAAATGGCGATCTGGAAGGGCTTCGATGCTACAATCAGTCCGGAAACAACGCCATCTACGCCCGTGGTGGCCGCCCACGCGCAGTGAAGGTTGACGATAACATCAGGAGCATCGTGTGCCATGGATGCGCCATGACCAGTGGGCAATATGTTTGTTGCGGCCGTCGAGTGAACCAGGAATCACAATGCGGCTCAAGAACCCGGCGTTGATGTACGGGTTCTGCAGCTCTGGAATCAGCGAGCAGGACGCGGTGGCCGGGCCACTGCTCGCTTCGCCTGCCCCCATCCAGAACTCGTTGCCCGGGAACGCGTTGATATCCCATGATCAAGAACGAGTCGCAGCTGGTCGCGCTCGCGAACCGGCTGACCGAACAACGAATCGACCACGCGCTGTGGCGAGAGCAGCCTGAGGATATTTTGACGAGCTTCGGAACGCGGCCGTATCGCAAGTCTGAGATGGCGACGCGTTCAAAAAGTGCGGCTTGTTCCAATCAGCCCGTTAAATAGACGGCAAACGGGGGCGTGGTTGGTCGAAACAGGGTCGGTTTGGCCATGACAGGAGTGCCGAGAACAGTGGCTCGTCTGCTCGAGCGGACAGAAGCAACAGGGTGGAGAACTGCGAGGATGGGCGCAACAAATCATTGGTTCGGGCAAAGCATTCCATGAAGATTCCCCGTGAAGGCAGCGCTCACGGATTCGATATTTACACACCAACTCCAAAACGCCGAAGCACATGAATTCGGAGCACGCGCGCACGTCCCCTGGCTACATAAATTGATTTTGACCTCACGGTTCGACGCGTCGTACAGGAACAACAGAAAAATAGGTGTCGGACGTGTAGTGATATTCCGCGCCTCTGGTGGGGTCGTGGACAGTCCGCGAGAACGCGGCCACATCCATGGGTGCGGTCTGCCGCTTACTCGTCGGGGAGAAATAACGTGTAGAGCAGCGCCTGACTTGGCGGCGCATCAGAGTGTGAGCGCACGATTGAAGTGGAGGAGATGCTTCTGCCATCTCAGCAATCTTCAGCATGGTGCCGCCGTGACCGACAAAGACTGCGCACTATCGCCCACCCGAGACATTGTGCGTCGGCCCTTCAGTGTTTGGAGACTATCGATAATTTAAAAGCACAACCCAAATCACACATCCACTTCGCCAATCAAAGAAAGAAAAATTGTTACAAAAAATCACGCGCAAAAAGCAATCCCCTCCGACGTGCGGTCGCCGGCACCGCGCTCGTGAACGCGGACGCGCAGGCCATTCTTCATCTGCAGCGTCAGCGCCGGACGGTAGACGACCTCCTCGGGTGCCACGAGCTCCAGGTCGAACTGGCGCGTCACTTCGGCCAAGCACGCGACAGCCTGGATGTAGACCATTGGCTGGCCCAGGCACGTGCGCGGCCCACCGTTGAAGACGGGCCACTTGAACGGCCCCGGGTGCTTCGAGTCGATCCACCGCTCGGGCTTGAACTCGAGCGCGTCGTCACCCCACAGTTCCGGCAGCCGGCCCATGACCCACGGCATCCAGGCAGTGCCGTCACCCTTGCGAATGCGCGTGCCGTCGGGCCAGACGTCGTCCTCGACGGCAAACTTGATTTCGGCAGGCACACTCGGGTGCAGACGCAGGCCTTCGCTCAGGATCGCGGCACCGTACTTAAGCTGCTTGGTGACCGTCTGGTAGTCGGGCTCGCCGTCAGGGCACACGGCCGAAATCTCGGCGCGGAACTTGGCCACAGCCTCAGGGCTCTTGGCGAGCTCAAAGAAAGTCCACGAGAGCGACTGCGCCGTTGTGTCGCGGCCGGCAATGAGGCTAGTGGCGCGAGGGAAGGGAGCGGTGGAGAACGGTCAATTTTGCACGGCGACCGTGAAACTGCAAGTTGTTGACAAAGGAGAGAAGTGATGCGCACAAGTTCAGGACCATGTCGCGCAGCTCAACGTCCGGGTAGGGTTTGCCCGTTTCCGGGTTCTTCATGACGAGAAGACGCGAGAGCAGGTCGTTCTTGGACTCGAGACCTCCCTCGGCGCGGCGCTTTGCGATCAGGTCGTAGGCAAACTTGTCGGCAACCTTCATGCACTCGACGACCTCCTTGCCCTCACCCGTGAACCACTCGATGACTTTCCACTGAATCTTGCCCATACTGTAGCGCCTGTTGATGATGGTCTGGGCTAGAGGATGGGAAACGCGGCGCTTGATCAGAAATGGGTTCATCTCGTTGATAGAGTGAGGATTCAAGAGCATAGTTTCACATACCACGGTCGAATGCGGCGGCAAACGGAATTGGCTCGTCCGACTTGAGCGCGTCGATGCGCGCGCCGTAGCCGATTTCCATGAACGAGTCGAGCGTGAACCGGTAGAGCAAGTCGTGCAAATCGACAATGGTCCCCGACCGAGCCGCGTCGCGCAGGCGGCTCGTCAGGATCTGCGACCGGTCGAGGAAGACGTGCATCATAAAGTCGCGGAAGTTGTTGATCGTGAACATGTTGGCCGCGGTCTTGCGCTGCACGCGCCACTGCTCGCCGTCCGCGTTGAAGATGCCGTGGCCTATGTGGGCAAAGCAAAGCGGGGCGAGGTGAGCGGGGCACCACCAGGTTGAGCGCGTGGCACTAGGAGGCGGAGGAAAGAGTGACGACGAACCGAGCATCACACGCTGGATCTTGTCGAACACAGGGCCCTTGATGTAGTTCTGTTGTTCCATGGAATCGTCTGTTCGAATCAGCGCGTGCGTCTTCTCAGCGCCGCCCAAGCAAGAGGATCACGCACGTCAAAGCGCGTCTTGAGCACATGCTCGACGTTGCGCGGGTCGCACGTCACGATCAGCGTTGGCTGAAACGGCGCCCAGACGTAGGCCGTCATGCCGTCGCCGCGGTCGAGGTGCCACCGCTGCTTCCACAGCGACCAGTCGAGCCGGTCCCAGCGGTGCGCGAGCATTTCGGGCGCGCTGCCGAGCGGGCCCCACGTCGGAATCGTCGGAATGTCATGGCGGATCTTGCGCTTGCGCTCGTAGAACAAGACGGCGATCAGGGCCGCGACGAGCGTGCCAAACGTGGCGCCGACAGCTTGCAGCGGGGTCAGCGTCTTGGTGGTCGCAATCGCAGCGTGGACGCCGTTGAGGATGCGCGACGTGCTGTTGCCGGACAGGAGCGTGCCCAGGGCGCCCGCACCCTGGACGTCGAAGGCGGTGCCGGACATGGTGCGTGCGCGTGGCTGCAAAACGAGCGAGTCGGTTGAAGGAGGACGGGCGGGCGCGGTGGGCGAGCGTCGATATAGCGGCCGGCATGCAGGACCGAGCTCGACGACGGCTGGCCGGCGCAGCGTCAAAGAGGCGCGCGACCATGGAAGAGTCGATTGCACGCAAAAAAGAACGGTCCTTGGGTCGGGGAAGGCGCGCTCACACGCACACGCGTGAGCGAGAGCTGGTTCATCCAGCCGGGCACTTTCGGATCAGGGCTTGTGCCGCTTCACACGTCCTGCCGCTGTGCCAGATGGCTGGAACCTGCCATGACAAGTCCGTGGTCCGTGGTGCCACTTGTGCAGGGACGAGGATTGAAGCAGCCAAATAACGCCATGGGACCGCGAAGGCCGAAAAGCATGGATCATGGTCGGTGATCACCAGTTTGCTCCTTGCTCGTCGAGATCTCTTGGCTGAAGCAATTTGGAGCCCACGTGTCGCCAGCGTGGTTCGCAGTCGGTGAAAAATGACGGGCTTGGGACCAACACCAACCCGGCTTGCGGTGCCCTGCTGCTCCTTGCCGCAAGTCTTGCCAAATCGCGCGGATTTGGTGGGGGTTTTGGCTGCGGGCCGGTTGGTTGAAGAGAAGCGTGGTGCGTGCGGCGCTTTGTCGTGGGCGCTGGTTGGGCGGTTGCCGATGGGGCGGCGCCCAGTTCTTCGACAGGTGGTTCTGGCCCTCGGTGGTGGCGCCCTTCCATTCGCCTCGAACGCTTCATTCGCTGGTCGCCTTCCATCTTCCACAATGGCCTTCCACACTTCCACGTTTGTTCGTTGGCCCTTGCGCTCTCTGGGCCAGCCAATGCGCGGCGAGCCATGGCCGATCTGGCCGTGCCACAAAGCGAGGAACACATCTCGCGCGCGCATGGGTGATGTCCATGGCCGCGTTTTATAAGTCTTCATGAAGCGAGCGCGCTCCCGCGGCTCTCCCCTCGTTTGCAATCAGTCCTGAAGCTGCAGCCCCTTCGCGCACGCTCTCTCCCCGTCTCTCCGCGACGCGCGACCCTGCCGACGATCACCTCGAGATCTCACCCACTTCCACCATGGTCAAGCTCGACTCCCTCGAACGCTGCCTGATCCGCTCGCCCGTCTCGTCCGATGCAGTCACGGCCCCGCCCGCCGCGACGCTGGGTCTCCTGCTGTTTGCGCGGCTCCGTGCCCATGACCCGAACTGGCTCTTCATGGAGCACGCCATGGACAGCAAGCGCCGTGTGACCTACGGCGAGCTGCTCAAGGGCGCGCTCGGGCTCGCGCACGGCCTCGTCGACAAGATCGGCCTCAAGTGCAACAACCGCGTCGCTATCGTTGCGCCCAACCACGAGCTCTACTTCATGATCGAGTTTGCGTGCCTGTTTGCTGGTTCGTGATTGTTTTTTCCCCGCTCATTTCTGACATGGGACGAAATGCGATGCCGGTACTATTCCACGCTTGTCGCTCCAAAAAAACTGACGCTCCAGCATGTTTTTCTCATTGCGGCAGGCCTCACGCTCGTCCCCATGGTGCCCGAGTTTATGCCCAACGACGGCCCGCGTTTGATGGCCGACACGCAGCCCCACGCCGTGATTGTCCACTCGTCGCTGTACGAGTCTGCGCGCAAGGTCCGTTTCTTAAGTTTCTCGCCTCTTTCTAGGGCGCAAGCGTTTTCTGACCACTGGTTTTCCTCCGTCCGTTCACAGGCTCTCGATCTGTCTGGGTTGAAGCCGCAGCCGCACGTCATTCTCCTCGACTCGGCGCCCGTCCCGGGTCTGGCCGCCAAGGACGTGCCGCGCGTCGATGACCTGATTGTGCCCGGCATGGCCAAGCCGCCGATGACGGGTTTCCAGGCGCAGCTCGACGACACGGCGATCATGACGTTCACCTCGTACGTATTCGTCGTTCGCTGAAACTGTTCTCCACTCGAACCGTTGAGCAGAACCCTGAACTCCATTTCCCGACCATCTTGTCCACCTTAGCGGCACGACCAGCGCGACCAAGATCGTGCAGGTCACGCACCGCATGGTGGCGAGCACGATGGTGCAGATGCACGCCAACAAGCACGCCGACGCGGTGCGTGCCGACGACAAGCTCAAGGGCAAGCTCGCCGAGGGTCAGGCGGTCCGGTACGACTGCTCGATCCGGTTCTACCACTTGACGGGCACGCTCGTCGGCGTCAGTGCCGCACTCCGCGGTTGCGCCGTCTTCTACTTCGAGCAGCACGACGCCGGCAACTGGCTCGCGGCCGTGCAGCGCCACAAGATCACGCACTCGGTCATGTTCCCGCGCAACTTGATTGCCCTCATCAAGGACGAGCGCCTCAAGCAGTTTGACATTTCGTCGCTCGTGCAGATCCTGTCGGTCTCGGCGCCGCTGTCGGGCGTGATGCAGCAGCACGCCATGGACATCCTTGGGAGTGCGTTTTCTTTGAAACTCGAATCGTCACTTATCACGCTGCGTTCCAACTGACGTTGCGGCCCGGTTGCTCGACTTTGTATAGTTGAGATTCTCCAGGCGTACGGTTCGTCGGAGGCGCTCGCCGTCGCAATGCCGCGGTGGGGCAAGCACACGGAGCTGCGCCCCGGCACGATCGGCTGGCTCAAGCCGGGCATGGAGGCGCTGATGCTGGACCCGGCGACGAAGCAGCCGCTCCCAATTGTCGAGAACGGCGTGACGGGCCCCGGCGAGCTGGTCGTGTTTGGTGCGAGTGTCATGTCGAACAAGACGGGCTACTTCAACCGCCCCGTCGAGACGGCGGCCGCGTTTATCGAGATTGGCGGGCGCTCGTGGTACCAGATGGGCGACCTCGTCATTCGCGAGGCGGATGGGTGCATGAGGACGGCCGACCGCTCCATCGACACGTTCACGCACAACGGGCAGCACGTACGCGACCATCTCTCTCTGCCTTCTCCATCGTCACGAGCATCTCGAAACTCATTCCGTCGTGTTGTTTTCCGCCCTCTAGGTCGTTCCAACCGAGATCGAGTCGCAGCTCTACAAGCTGCACGGCGTCGTTGACGCCGTGGCCGTGCCGATCCCCGTTCCCGGCAGCAAGGGCGAGGAGAACCAGATGCCGTGCGCGGCGGTCGTGCCCAAGAACAAGGCCGTCTTGACCGACAAAGCCCTGCAGCAGGCGCTCACCAAGGAGGTGGTCGACATTGTCGCCAAGAACACCAAACCGCACATGCACCTGATTGGCGGCGTCGTCTTCATCGAGGCTGTTCCGCGTAACGCCATGGTACGCATTCATTCGTGTGCAGACACTCGACCTACGTCGTCGACGCACTGAAACTGACTGGGTTTTCGTCGACGTCCTGTAGGGCAAGATCTTCCGCAAGGCGTCGCGCACCAAGGTCATGGAGATGCTAGGCCTGGCCGAGACCAAGGCTAACTAAAAATGCATCTTGCACATTTTGCAG
>GG745334.1:204050-215937 GCA_000151295.1 Allomyces macrogynus ATCC 38327 | reverse complement strand
TTCTTCGGCGTCGCCTGCGCTGCGGGCTCCTCGGCGGGCCGCTTCTTGCTCGCCAGCGGCGTCGTCGAGGTCTTGGTCAGCGTCGACTTGGGGGTCGCAGCCTTCATGTCCACGGGCTCCTTCTCCTCGGCCTCGGGCTGCGCCGGGACGGCAGGTGCGGTAGCGGCAGCGGCCTTCTTGCCGTTGGACGGCTTGCTCACCTTCTTGGCGGCAGCAGGCGACGCAGCGGGGGCAGGGGTGGCAGCGGGGGCAGCGGCGGGAGCAGCCTTGGAGAGCGAGGCCTTGACCACGGGCTTCTTGAGCGCCGACGGCTTCGGCGCAGCCGCGGGTGTCGGCGACGCCGTCGGTGCCGGCGCTGGTGCCGGGGCCGCAGGCGCCTTCACCTCCGTCTCCTCCTGCTTGACCTCGACCGCGGTGGGCACCTCCTTCTTGCCCTTTTTGGTCGCCTCGACGACCTGAGCCTCGGCCATTTCCACGTCCGAGTCGGACGCGTACTGGTCCATCTTGAGTTCGTTGAGCGCCTTCTTGGCCTTGCGGCGCGCGGCCTTGGCCTCGGCCGACATCGGCTTTTGCCGCTTCACGCCCGTTGCCGTCGGCAGCGACATGTAGAACGGCAAGCTCGGCACGTCGTCGATCACAACCGCGAGCTGCTGCACGTTCTTGATCCCGCCCACGCGCTTAGGCAGCGCCGCGAGCACCGCCGAGACGGCCGTTTCCACATTCTCGGCAATCGCTTCGGGCGCGTGCTGCGTGAGGGAACCGACCTGCACGCTCAGGCAGTTGCCGGCGGGGATCTTGAACGTGGCCGAGTGCAGGACGTGAGCGAGCCGCTGCGGCGTCAGCGAGTTGAGCTTGATGGGCGTCGGCGACCTAGAGATGAATGAACGCAGAGTCAACTGTCTGCATCGTCGGATCCATTTCGCCACTCGGCAATCACATACTTGCGGTTATGGTGGAACGACTTGCCAAGGACCTTGGGCAGCATCGGAATGATACTGTCGTCGGCAAGGAACACGTCGTAGGTCTTGGCGAGCATGCGCTTCTCCTCGTGCGTCGCAAACTTTTTGCGCAGCTTGCTGATTCCAATCACCTTGTCGACCTTGGTGCCGTGCCGCGCCAGCAGTTCCTTGGCGTCCGACTGCGGGTCCTTCACAAACAGGCAAATCGAGGGTGCGGCCATCGCGTCGATGACGCCGTCGGCCGAGACGCCGGCGTGGAGAGCATGCGGCAGCTTGACTGTCTTGAAGTTGGAGGGCTTGGACCGCGGCACCTGCTTGAAGACGAGCGACACGCGCACCGCCGCATCGGCCTCGAGCAAATCGGTCGACTTGGCGGCGTGCGCCTTCTGGAGCGCCGCGAGGGCGCTGTGCAGCTGCGTGCGGGCCTGCTCGTCCAACATCTTGATCTTGCGGTTGGTGGGGTGCGTAACGGTTGGCTGGGCCGTTTCCAACGTCAACGGCTTTCCTCGGCGCGGTGTCGCGAGTGAGCTTGAGAGGCCGTATTGACTAAATCAGCTGACAGCACATGACCTGTTGGCCCCTCGAACAAAAGTGGTTGCCGTGCGTTTGATCACCCTGGCGATTCTGGCGATATGAACTTCACTGCCGACTGGCCTGTCTGGCGGCAGAGCGAAGCGACGCAAAAATGAAATCTCCATTCAAACCAAAAAAGACTTCCAACCCCCCTTAAATCTTGCCGTGGTACTTGTGATATTTGTCGTGGTCCGCGACCAGCTCCTTGACCGCCTGCTTGGCCGAATTCGGCACCGCCTGGAGCAAGTACGCCAAATCGTGCTGCTGCTGCAAGTCCAGCAGCGCATAGAGCCCCTGGACGAGCACCTGCTTGACACGCGCATCGGCAATCGCCCACCCGAACCGCGGATGATACGCCGGCAAATTGAACGTCTGGTAGAGGATAAACTGCGTGACAATCGGCGCCACGTGCACGGCAAACGGCTTGACGAGCTGCGCCGACGACGCTGCGCGGAGCGACAGGAGCATGGCTGCCGACAAACGCGGAATGCTGGCCACGAGTCGTTCCCAGGTCTGCGCGGCCGCGAGCGGGAGTGGCGCAAAGACCGTCAGGACGGGCATCGCCAGGGATACGGGCAGGGTCGGCGTGGTCGCGGTGGGCGCACCGTCGGTGCCGTCCTTGCGCGCGAAACGGCCGGGTTCCAGGAACGCGAGCAGCATGTCCTTGATCATGATGCACAGCATCGCCGGCGAGTCGAGGATCGCGCGGCGCTGGTGCTGCAAGATCGCCGACAGGACGCGCGCGACGGAGTTGAACATGGCGACGCGGTCGGGGTCGGAAATGGTCGCGATCGGGACGTAGGCAAAGAAGCGTTCGGCGAAGGGACGTTCCGTCAGATGCGATACGACGAGCAGGACTTGCGACACGACACGCACGGTCAGACGACCCAACTAGCAGAGAAAAATTGGAAACGCGGTGAGCCGACGGCTAGGACAACTCCTCACCTAGAAAACAGGTGAAACGTACACGATCCAACGTCCGCTCCAGAACCTGCATGACCGCGCAGTATTGGGCGACCGACACAATCAGCTCGGCCACGTCGAGAATCTTCTTGAGCAGCGCGCGCAGCACCTGCTTCACCGCGTGCGGGTGCCGCGTCGCATTGTAGACGTAGACGTGCACGAGCGTGAGCCAGTGCGACAGCGACGCAGCCGACACCGGGTACTCGAGCAAGTGCTGAACCGCGGCCTTGAGGTCGTTGGCGTCGGTCAAATGCTGTGCGTGAAGCTCAATTGCGCGCACGACGAGCGGGTCGAGCTCGTCGCCCGAGTTGAGGACTGCCGACAAAAAGCCGAGGAACGACTCGGGCGCTACAGTCGTTGCGTCGGAAGTCGACACGGCCGCCGACAGAAGCGGTCGAGCTTGCTGGACGAGAGGGTCCGTCACGTTGGTGGCAAAGATGGCGGGTGCGAGATCGTCGCGGAGCGCCATTGCGCTCTTGGACGAGAGCCAGTCGGCGAGAAGCCGGTGCGCAAAGAGCGGGTCGGACGATAAAATCGGGTCGCGAAGCAGGCGCAGGGCGGCTTGGCGACGCACGTCAATATCGTGCGCGACCAAACTCTTTTGCGCGAGCTGGTAGGCCAAGATGACTTCTGTCGCAGACTGCTCCTGCTCAGAGCCGACAAACGTCTTGAGAAGGTTCAACGGCTCGGTCTGTGGATGACACATTCAAGAAAATGTCAGTCGTGAACGGGCCAGAACAACGACACGCCGTGGAAAGGAAAGGACGCACCAGCGTCGCTTCAAGCGAAATGAGGACCTGCTTGATGTTGGTGCGAACAGTCTCGTCGTGCATCGACAGGCCCACCACTTGAGCAGCAATCGTGTCCCTGTCCGACTTGGCAAAGTACTGGCCCGGGAACTGGACCAAGAGCTCAAGCTTGGGCGGCGTCATGCCCGTCTTGAAGTACTCGACCACGTACGGGCGGAGCCAGGACATCTCGTAGAACATTGCCGAGTAGAGCACCTCGGTGGAAACGGATGCCATGGAGAAGGCCGAGGCGCCGACACTGGTCGAGTCGAGCGTGGCGACAAAAAGCTGTGCAATTGCTTGCTGCTGCGACGTGCTCGCGGAATGGCTGGGTGGTGAAACGAGAGTGAGGTTAGAGCACATTCTCGACAGCAATAGTCGAGAAGTTCACGTACCTGAGCTGGTCGAAAAACTGGACGAGGGTCATCCACCAATACACCATGTTCTGCGACCCGGCTACCTCCCACAAGACACCCGACCACGACTCAGCCGTGGGCAGGTCTTCGACCGAGAAGGCGCCGACGGCCGCCTCGATGAGCGGCGCCATGGAGGCCGCCGAGCCAATCAGATCAGTCGTTTGCAAGACGACCGCAGCGCCAATCCACGGTGCCTCGCCGACGGCGCGGCGAGCCAATGCCGTGAGCATCGTTTCATCAGCGAGCAGGAGCTCACGGTACTCGACGAGCGTATCAACGGCTTGCAAGTGCAAATGGATCGCAGCGGGCCCAAACTGGTCCTGGACGTGCTGTAGCACGGTCTGGGCCAGACGCTGCCGCTGGTCTTGGAATGCGGGCGACAGCGGGATCGCATCAAGCAGGACGTGCAAGTACGCGGCAATGACGAGCGCCGCCGTCGCGTCGGTCATAGCCTGCTGGACGCCGAACAAGGCGTCGAAAATCGTGAACCAGGACGCGGTCGGCAAGTCGGCCATGGCCTCGGCAAACTGGTCGAGCACGGCTGAGTCGGCGAGTAAAGCGGCGCGATTCGTGACGAGATTGCCGACTTGGGCCAGGGCCTCCACGAGCACGTTCAGGGCGCGCGACTGCGCGTACAAGTCGATCAAGTCGGCGACAAGAGCGGCCGTGCGGTCGTGGCGCTGCTCAGCGAGATGCGCAACGATTTGAACAATCGGCGGGAGCCCCATGTCGACGACCTTGATCCCGAGGCGGCCACACATGACAAAACGTTCCACGGCAGCGACGGCCAAGTGGTCGTGCCGCTTGACGGCCGCGCCGTCGTTGATCAGGAGCGACTGCGCCAACGTCGTTGCCATCCAGTCGTCACGGTCGTCGGTCATGCGCAGCTTGCCCTGGTCAATCAGAACGGCGAGGAATTGACTCTGGAGAATGTATCGGTTCGGGTGCTCGGATGGTATCAGCTCGACAAATGCCATGTAGGCGGCAAAGAGATGCAGCGTGCTGATGGCCGCGTTAGTCTCGGTCAGCTTGGTGACCGCGAGCGCAAAGACGATCGGGGTCAGCGTCGCGAAATCTATCGGGTGGACAGCTTAGAGTCAAGGCAAATCATCATTGCGCGAGGAGGAGAGCAGCTGGAAACATACCGTCGGCGTTCAGCGCACGAATCGCCTTGGCAAGTTCCGGCGACACAATCACCGGGGCCTTACTCGCCATGGTCGACGGCCGCGCGCGCTTGTTGGTGGGCTGCGCTGCCACGGGCGCAATGTAATCCGCATACTGCGCGCACGACGTGGCCACCTCTTGGACGAGCTCCATGGAAAAGAGCCCAGCCGTCAAAATGGCCTTGACCGACACGTCCATGCCATGGTGGGACGCAAACGCGAGTTCAGAGAGCAACGAGCACACGACACCAACATTCTTTTTGGGCTGCGCGCTCAGCTCCAGGACGTGAGCAAGCGAATCGAGAAATGCCTCAGCAAGGGTCGCCAGAACGGGCGCGACGGCGGAGGCCTTGACGGCGTTGCGGATGAGACCGGCCCATGCCTCGAGCGACACCTTGGGCGACTTTTCCAAGGAAGTTGCGACACGACGGTACGCGACCACCACAGCGTCAGCTAGTGCGCGCATCGTGTCAGCGTCGGGGCTGTTGATCGTCGAGCATGACGCGATGAACGCGGGAAAGACTTGGAAGAGCGGCGCCTTGATGGTGGACAAGTTAGACGCGGCAAAGCTGGGCGACGCGAGAATGTCGCTCAGGAGCGTCCAATAGACGGGCGCAAGCAGCGGCGTCTCGCCCAATCTGGCAAGTTGTCGAGCTCGCGTCAGAACTGAAAGCTTATTGAAGTGAGTGCCCAGGATTTTCGCGGAACATACACTTGCTGCTCCCATGTGCGCGATTTCAAGATGGCGTTGATGTTCCAGTCGGCGAGCACGTCGGCCTTGTGCGGGATGCGAACGGTCGCGTCTCGGAACGCGTGCTGGGCCAGGGCCAGTTTCTCGGCGGCCGGCACAGCGCTCGATTTGAGCGCCTTGGTCAGTTCCTCGGCCATTGTTGGTACTGTTCGTGCTCTGCTTTGCCGTCGCCACGGCGCTGATCGCGGTGTGGAATCGGTGGAAGCGGAGACAGGTGCGGGACATTGCCACTCTATCCGGTGACCCCGAATGACCCGTTGACAAGCACATTTTGGTCGTTTTTGGCCCACAATCACGGCACCAACCTACCTGTCGACGACAACGACGTTACCGCCCAGCAAGCGCCTCTCTCCGCTCGCAACTGCCCGCATTCTCTGTATTCTCGATCGGAGCAAGTTTGCTGAGCGCCGGCCACGCGCACGCTGCCGCCCTGCCTATCCCGCACGCTTTTCGCGCTCGCAACTTCATAGACGGCGCAGCATTCGGCCGACGCGCCTCCCCTCGCGAATTCCTGCTCTCTCCACCATGTCGGGCACCTGGCCAGGTTCACCAGACCGCTGCAACGACCGCTCGCCGCCGACGTTTGGCTTCAGTCCATCACCACCACCCACGGCACGCGCTGGGCCCGGTGCCGACCGAATCGCAACTGTCAAGATGGTACTGAACGGCGTGCTCATGGTGCCGCTCACCATCATTTTTGTCCTGCCACTGGCTCTCGCCGAGGTGATGATGGGGTCGTTCAGCGAGCACCGCGATTTCACGCGCCGGCTGCAGATCGAGGTCGACGTCAAGCCTGCGCGCGACAAGAAGGGCAACCACTTGGTGATTGCGCCGGCGTCGAGCAATGCGGTTGAGATTCAGGGCCAGGACCCGTCGACGCCGGCGCTCGCAACCATGCAGGCTTGTGCAGCGTTTGGTACAGTCGGTCGTTTTTCCGCGCTTGCGTTCGAGCATCAAAATCTGACGTGACATTCGTCCTTGATTAGTCGTCGATTCGTCCGACACGCCCGCTTCCTTGCGCGATTCGGGGATTTTGATGGCAGCCAAGCCGTCGCCGCAGTCGGTGCTCTTGGATCCGAACGGTGGATACACGGTTCACGTTAACCTGTGCGGCAATGCGTCGGCTCCGTCAGACCCCACCTCTCCATCCTCACTTCTTGCCGCCGTTGCCGACGCCATGAACCTGTCTGGCGCCGACGACGCGTCGAAGACCGGCTCTTCCCCCTCCCCCACCTCCCACCAACCGGTCTCGACGCTCCCCGCTCAGACCTGGTGGTCGGCCCACTTCACCGTCCTGCGTCCGCTCTCACCCCACACGCGGCGGATCCTCTACGTCGCGCACCCGCTGCACGGAGACTTGGCCAACCAAGACGTGGTTATTTCCGTCGTCGCAGCCGCCGAGGCCGAGCGGCAGCGCGAAGTTTTCCGCACCGCATGTGAACTCGGGCTCAACACGACACTCTCCGCCGTGCTCGACGTTGTCACGGGGGGATCGAGCGCAGGGGACGCGGTGCTCGTGACGCAGCTCTACGCGGGCAGTGTGCGGGACCGGTTACGCGACGGCCGTGCGCTCGATGCCGACGAGGCCAAGGCCGTGTGTCTGTTTGTCCTGCTGCACTTGAGCGTGCTGGCCGATATGGATATCGCATTTGTGGATGCGTTCAAGTGGGGTGCGTGGATTTCGATGCCAGCTCACGCGACGCGCGTGTGCAAGAACTGATGCGCGTCGGTTCTTTTGCCAGATTACATTCTCGTCAAGGACCTCGCGCGCCCGCTCACGTTCGACAACCTGATTCTCGGCGGGATCCAGTACCTTTTCATCCATCTCCCCATCACCATCCCCATCCCCCGTCGCCCTCACTCACCCATCCCCGCCATCATTCTAGCCGCATGGTCATGGCCCACGACGACGCGGCCGACGGTGACCAAATCCCGGAAAGGTGCCGCATGGCGCTCGTCCAGTTCCTGGCCCCACTCGTTTTGATTGCCGGCGCCGGCAACTTACCTGGCAACCTCGAGTCGGCAGTGCGCGGCACGTCGGGGCTCGACACGTGGGCCGAGGTGCGGCGCACGCTCGAGGAGATCCAGGACTGATGGATGGGCAACTTCAAGGTGGAGACTCCAGTCGCGGGCGTGAAGGGGTGGACTAGATAGAATGCATTTTAGGCGATACGGGCTGAGTGTAGCAGGTGCAGGTGGGATGGATCGCGCTGGTCGCGGTCGGGTTGCTTGGCGTGTCGACGACATTAGTGATCAGCACACTCAGCAGCCGGCACGCTCACCAACCAACCGGAAAGAAGGAGCGCGCGCGCAAGTTGGACGACAAAGGAACACGATGCAACAACGAAAAAAAAAATCATTATTGAACCCAAGGTAACTAAAATCACACTCCAACAAAGGATAAGGAAAAAGACGTGTAGCAACCCAGCACGTTTGCTTCCTCACAGTCCCGCTCGTGGGACGAGCAAGAGGAAAAAGAAGCAATAAAAGGCCATAAACAATACACAGAGGCCGACTTACACAAGGGGAACAAAATGTACACACATGGTGGGCGGACTCGAGCACGACGACGGCTCGACAAGCGCGCGATCCGTGCAAACGGTGGCGCGCAATCACGACAAAAACGACACAACAACACTTCAAACACGTTGTTGCTCGTCAAAAAACGTTTCGAGGTCGATCGCATAGACAAACCACGTCACGTCCGCTGCACCGCGCGGGTCCGCGTACTCGGTGGCAATGGCCAGGCCTAGCGACTTGAGCGCGAGCCGCCGCGGCAAGTCGTCGGCGCGCACGTGCACGAGCAGCTGGTGACCCATGGGGTCGCTGGGCCCCGTCGAGAATTTCTTGCGCAGGGCGAGCGCCGCGGCACGCACGACGCGCTCAAAGACGCCCGGGTACTCGGCGAGCCGCGTGCGCGGTGTCACGGTCTCATCGGCGTCGCTGAACTGCACGTGGTGCTCAATTTCGGCGTGGCCGTCAATGTGCAGCGTCGTGAGCCGCACGATCCCGAGCGCAAACGGGTCGGTCGAGACTGGGCGGTCGCTGCTGCTGCTGCTGCGCGGCGTCTTGGGCAAGGGGCCCGATGGTGTGCGTGCGTGGTACTTGGGCGGCGATGTCAGGTGCATCGCGACCGTTGCCTCACACAGGCTCGTCTGGTCCGAGTCCGACAGGTCCGAGACGTCGACGTCCCTGTGCCGCGCATCGTATCGCGGCGGCGGCGTGGCCAGGCACTCGAGCGGGAATTCTGGGTCGATCAGAAGCGATGCGCTCAGCAGCGACCTTGGACTGAAGCTGTTGGCGCTGCTGCTGCTGTTGCTCGCTTCCCGGGTCGCTGCTCGCACGGCCGAATCGGGGATCACGACGACGGCAGCGCGGTTTGGAACACCGACCCACGGGTCCACGTCTTGGTGCCTGAGCGATGCGGACCGGAACGACGTCTTGAGCACCGTGACGGGCGGGGCCAGGCCGTGATCATGATTTGGGTCGCAGCTGCCCTCGGCAATCGCGAGATCAAGAGCCACGGCAGCGGGCGAAGCGGCCGCGACAAAGTGCCGGAACGCCGACGTTGACTCGGAGCCGTGCAGTTTGCCCAGCTTGATGTTGAAGAGATGCGCGCGCGGGGTGGGCGAGCCGGCGGTAGCAGATAACGACGACGCTGAGTTGGCGTTACCTGCCGATGGCGCCGATCGACTTCCGGTCGTGGAGGCTTGACGGGACGTCGGTACGGTCGCCGAGCGGCGATGGTGCGGGGTGGGGACGGCGAGGCCAGCAGCCATGAAGGCCGCGGCCGTGTTGTGCGAGACGAAGGCCGAGGGGCCGGCCGTGGAGATGGGCATGATGGTTGACGGTGCTGGTGCAGATGGAGGTCAACCTTCAACTTGGAGAACCGACTGAAAGTGCGAGGGAGCATCGTCCTTTTGTACCTGGGGCCTGCCTGCGCGGAACGCAACGCGTGCAAGCCGGCGTTCATCGATGGCCATGCCGAACAAGTCGGTTGAATCGTCCTCCAGCAAGTGCGCGCACGCGCCCACACCAACTGGTTGAGTCGAGCGAGATTGGATCGAGGCGGCTTCCATGGAGCAGCATGAGGGCGCCCGAACGTGCGTGGAGGGGGGCGCGGGCGTGCGCCGGTCCAGCACAGGGAAAGTGATCAAGAACGAGGGGCGAAGCGGTTGAACCACGTATTTCGAGAGAACAACCCGTGTGTACGTACAAACACGCCACTTCCTTCCCTTGAGTGGGGCCGACAACGTAGCGGTCGAGATAGTCGGCCAGGCTTGATCAACGGCGATTACCGCACGTTCTGCCAGCGTCGTTCAAGCATAACGTATGAATCCTTCGTGGAGGCGCTCAAAGTCAAGCGTGAACAATCGCGATGGGCTGGTAAACCCGCTGGTCGCCAGCCATCACACGGATGCTTCGGGCCACGCGACTAATTCTCCTCCATTCAGTCCGCTTTGGCCGACTATCCGGCCGGCATCGCCGCGCTTGAGGTTACGCCCGCGACCCCAGTGTCCAGGTCCAGGCCAAAACGCGGGCCGTGTGTACCGCGGCTCGTCAGTGCAGCAGACCTTCATGTGCTGGCAGCGTGACGGCGCGTGCTCCTGCCCACTCCGGCCGGGCCCGTGCACGCGGTTGAATGTGGAGGACGTGATTTCTACGCGCTCTCGGTGCAGAGCTTATCATTTGAGTCAAGGACATGCGGAGGTGCACCACGTTCACGCGTACAACAGCGTTCATCAGGAAGCGATCAATCCGACCACGTTGCGGCCGAAATGAGTAGGTTGCTCAGCATGCATTTGCGCATGCTGCAGCCATCGGCACATGCGCACGCCCGGATCCACGATTTTTCCCGCCCTGCCGCGAACAAGTGCACGACAGTCGCAACCGTCGATCCGTGCAGTGATGAACGGGCGGATGCGCAAGCAGCTCCACTCGCACTTTGTGGATGGCCGGGGCCTCCACACTCCATCGACCTCGAGCCGACCACGGCCGGCCTGCAGTACTGTGCCAGCTTGTGCGCAACCACCGCCCTCGACCATTCTGACACTCATCGAGAGCACTCTCGCTGCGACCACGACGACCACCACGCCCAACTTGATCGAACGAGCCGAATGCATGTCGAGCGGAAGCTGACGAATCCAATTCCGCGAGCTCATCTTGGCCAAAAACGTTTCGAATACGGGCGTCATGTCGCGCTCGAGGGAGCCGCACCGTCATAGATCAATCATGGATCAACATCGAACAGGCCGTGAGTTTGTTGAATGTCCAGATCGCCGCGCGCCGCCTGAGGGGTTTACATTTGGTTGAGAACCGAGATGAAGCGATACGAATTACCAATGCATTCTGACGCCGCGCCATGGCCCGCTATGGTGACATATCTCTCCTCGAAAAGGAGCAGCCGCATTTGGGATGAGAGGAGCAACCATGTCGCACATGCCCATGATGCTTGCGTGAGACCAGTGACGAGGAGAGGGGGGCGGCTCACAGCACGGTGCCGGCAACGGCTCCACGTCGCGTCGCGTAATAGGTATCAAGAAAATCGTGCAATGTCAAGTTGGCCCCACTGCTGCCTTGGTTCGAGATTCGCAGTGATGCTCGTAGGAAGCTCGGTCCGGTGGTGCATCTGCTTTTGAAATGGTTGCAATATTGCGTATTTTTGTCATTGACTTATCGTGCGACGGTGCAACAGGGTGATCGTGGCGCTGTTCGTTTGCCCAAGGTCGAAAGGCTCGAAACGCGCCATTTTGCGGAGTTCATGAACAGGGTGGGCGGCCCATCCCGACGACAACCCACGCCGTCGCGAAGCACGAGCGCGGCTGGACTGCTGCACCACCACCGACCCCACACGCCCCACACTCACTCGCGGCGACTGCGACTTGCCGCAAGCTGTGCCCGTGCCGCCCGACTCGATTGTGTATGGACCGCGGCGCCGGCGTTGCGGGCTCTTGCGCACCAACGACCTCGACGCCCAGCACCATTACCATTGCAGCCAACGCCGTCTTGCTCCACGCCAGCGGGACCAGCACCAACAGCAAGTCGAGCGACGCGACCACGCCATAATCGACGGGCTCGAGATCTTGGACAGGCCAACGCGAACGCATCACTCGGCTCAGTTGGCGACAACTGTTCATTTGCCCGAAGGCGAGGCCGCCGCGCGCGCTCACCTGTGCGACGCTCACCTGCCTGTTCCTCGAGTCTTTGAAAGCGTCGCCCCAGTCGCCTGGCGCGCAAGGGCATCGAGTGCCCTGCTTTGGTTTGGCAACCATCA
>GG745334.1:160511-173434 GCA_000151295.1 Allomyces macrogynus ATCC 38327 | reverse complement strand
GCCCATGGCCCGGCGTGCGGGACCAGCAGCCGGTGGCAAGCGGCCACCTGCGGCGGCGCTGTGAATGAGCGTGGACGTGCGTAGCGCTTCTTGAGCGGCGGCGTCACGTGGGGAAGGGCGGCGTCGGCCGTGCGCATGGTCCGCCTTGCAGGCAGGGCGACGCGGGCTACAGCGGGCGCGCGAGCACTTGCGCGCGAGCACGGGCGCACGAGTGCGGGCGGTGACAGCGAGTTGAGCGCGGTGGGGTGGGGGCAGTAGACGGCGACGTGAGGGCCGCCGCGCGCGCCGAGGAGAACAGAGTGGGGAACACAGACTTGGTGGAAGCGTGGAGAAGGTCGAGCTGCTGGCTGACGGTGTCTGACGGCCAAGTCCCACGGCTCTTCATGACCCACCTCTGCCGCGACAGGCGTGGCACGCAAGTGACTTGGCCAGCGCACCATGGGTCATGACCGTCACACCGCAACAGCCGAACCAACAATGGATATAAATAATATCACCCACTGCGATCGCGTCGTTTCCCCCCACACGCAACTTGTTGCAAAACTTGCCAGATGGTCGGTCCTGGGACTGACGGCAGCCGACCGACCGCGCCACAGCCAGTCGCGCTGCCACTCCGACGCGCCAGCGGCCTATCGACAACCGCATCCTGCCACGCCCTCTGGTCCATCAACCTCTCTGGCCAGAAACTGACGCACCTTGGTCCACCCGATCCGCATTCCGCGACCGACGACCCGTCCCTGGTCCCGACCGACGCCGCGTGGACCGCGACGTCGCCGCACCTTCCGCCCGCGTTCGGGTACCTCAACATCGCACACAACCGCTTGGGCCTCAGCGCCGTGCAAGCGGCGTTACGACACGTACACGCCGTCCTGCACCTCGTGCTCGTCGGCAACCCTGCCTCGCTCGCGCTGGGCGTACCGGGACTGCTCGACTTTCCGGCCACAGGCACGCATCCGGCGTCGCCTCCGCCGACGGGCGCGCCACTGCCGTCGGGCCACGACCATGTGGCGGCCTGGGCCGCACTGACCCCACCGCACCCGTGCGACGCGCGCGCTATTACTGTCGGCGCTCCCGCGCGCGTGGTGTAATGACCACCGGTTCGTGACGCGCACCGAGGAAGACGCGGCTATGGCGCGTGTGGTCGCGGGGGTTGCCCACACTATTGGTCCGACACCGACGCAGTACACGGCGACGCTCGCGTCGGCCGGCGGGCTGGGATCCCGCATGTGTGGTGTCGCCCTGAATATCCCCGACCGCAACGGGGCGAGAAAATGGGGCTCTGTGTTGCTCGGCGCGATGCCCAAGAGCCTCGACCCGCACGCGGACAGGTAGTGGGCGCAGCTGCACTCGCTCGCGGCCGATTGGGACGCCGAGGTAGCTCACTTGGCGATGCACGGTGGCGATGCGGGGCGTGGCGTGTGGGTCGCGCAACTCGTCGATCTGCCGGACGATACGGTTCTGCTGTGGTTAACGATGGCAATGATCTTGGATCCGCGGCTCCCGCGCGAACTGACGCGCATGTGTTTTCCGGTGGTCGCGCGGCTGGCCGCGGTCCAACCCGTGGATCTCGCGCACGAATTGGTCCTCCGCGTCCGTGGCGCTCAAGCTGCTGACGATTCTGCTTGCCATCATGGACCTCGAACAAGGTCCGTTCTCTGCTATGTTGATTCATTCCTCACTTCTCCACCCCCTCACTAACCCCCCCCCCCCCCCACCCCCCACCCCCCTTACCCCAGCCAAATCCCCCAAGACCTACGAACCGGCCCTCCTCACCTTCCTCCGGCGGGACACCGCCTAACTGGGGTTTACCTCGACCACCGACCCGGCGGACCCCTAAACGAACCCGGGCGACCCGACCCGCAACGCGGGCCGCGCCCTGCCCCCCCGGACCGGAGCATCGCACACGCTCGAATTGCTCATGACCTGTGCGGGCACGGCGTTGGACGCGCTGTTCCTCGCGTACACGCCGTACCTGCACTCTCTCGCGATCGATCCGACACGCGGACTGCGCGTGGCCAGCGCGGGCGTGCCCGTCGACCCGGAGGTGGTCGCACGGCGTGGAGCTGAGGTGGCGGCGGACCGGTTCGCGTACTTGTGTGTTGTAGAGGACGCGGTCGCGAGTGGCAGGGGAGAGAAGGAGGGGGAGACTCAGTCGGGTTGGTCGCGCGGGATCCGCAGCGGTGAAGGTTCGGAGGAGTGCCGAGGATCGAGGTCATGGACGAGGATGGGATAGGGCTGGCCCCGGTCGGTCGGTCGGTCGGTGGGGGTGGCCGGGTTTGTGCTACGTGGTCGGAGTCGGGGACCGACTGCGGTTCGGCCAAGCCCCAGTTTTGCTGCGGCCGACTATGCGCGACAGGCCTTGGCACTTGGGCGCAGGACCGTACGTCGGTCATGACTTGATTGTTCGAGGACAAGCTTCGGCAGGAGGACTTGGATTGTGCGGGAGTGGACCACGCTTTGGTCGAGAACAAGCAGGTTGGTGGGGGCTGGTGTTGGCCACGCGTCTCGCGGCGGCGCCCACAAAAGGCAATCGCAGCGTGACGTTTGACAGGGCTGGCAGGGCGGGCGGCGACACGCGCTTTGGAGCCAGTTTCGCCGTGGTGGCGGCCTGTGGGCAGATCAACCACCCCGCGCAAATGAACTAGGGCACACGCGACACAGCGCGCTCACCACACTGCGGCCGCTCTCGCCACCTATAAATTCGCGCCGACGCCGCGACGCGACGCGACCCGACCACACGGCAGCAGCAACACGCTCTCCCCGCAACCGAACCCAACCCGAATTCACTCGCACCCATGGCGCCCATGAAGGTCGGCACCTCCTGCACTAGCACCGCGACGCGCACCTCCGAAACTGACGTGTCCCTCGCTCGCTAGGTCATTGTCTGCGGCGGCGCCGGGTACATTGGCTCGCACTGTGTGCGCGAGCTGTGGAAGCTCGGCACCGACAAGTTCGAGATTGTTGTGGTCGACAACATGTCGACGGGCCACCCGCAATCGATCCCCAAGGGGGTCGCGTTCGAAAAAGCCGATATTCGCGACAAGGCCTCGCTCGTGCCCGTGTTTGAAAAGCACCGGCCCCAGGCCGTCTTCGTACGTGCTGTTTTTTGACTGGATCAGCGTTGGGCGAGAACGCGAGCCTAACCATCCCGGGCACCCCGCCGCGCAAATTTAGCACTTCTGCGCGTCGATTGAAGTGGCTGCGTCGTGCTCGGACCCGCTCGGGTACTACGAGAACAATGTCACGGGCACGCTCAACATGCTCGAGGTCATGAAGCAGTTCGACGTCAAGGTACGTTTATATTCCTCGCAGCAGGTCATTTCGCGTGCGCGCGAGAACGCGTCGGATCCACGACTGGGCTGCTCACCGCCTACCCCCACCCCACAATCCTACCAGTACTTCATCTTCTCGTCGACGGCCGCCGTCTTTGGCGTCCCCGAAAAGTCCCCCATCGAGGAAGATGACGCGAAGCGCCCCATGAACCCGTACGGCGAGACGAAGCTCGCCGTCGAGCGCATCCTGCACTGGTGCGACGCAGCCTACGGGATCAAGTCCGTGTGCCTGCGGTACTTCAACGCGTGCGGCGCCGACGCGTCGGGCGAGATTGGCGAGGATCACGCGCACGAGACGCACCTGATCCCGCTGATTCTGCAGGTGCCGCTCGGCAAGCGCGACAAGGTCTACATGTTTGGCAACGACTACCCGACGCCTGATGGCACCTGCGTCCGCGACTACGTGCACGTGACGGATTTGGCCACGGCGCATATCGCTGCGCTCGAGTACCTGCGCAAGCACAACACGTCGAACCAGTTCAACTTGGGGTCCGGACTGGGGTACTCGGTCAAGGAAATTGTCGAGGCCGCGCGTAAAGTCACGGGCCACGCGATTCCGGCCGAGGTCAAGCCGCGCCGCGCGGTGCGACCCGCCCACGCTGATTGCCGCGTCGAGCAAGGCTGAGGCCGTGCTGGGCTGGAAGCGCCAGTACACGAGCGTCGAGGAGATTGTGCGCACCGCGTGGAACTTCCACCAAAAGCACCCGAATGGATTCCACTAAGTGGTGTGGAGGACCCGGATCAGTGCGCCGTGGGGAGTGCCGGATCAGTGGAGGAGCCGGAGCCGTTGTCAATACAAATCGTACGGAAGTCGTTCTTTTTGATGCGCTGTGGGTGGGGACAGTTTCTTGACGATCAAGTGAGCACTCTCCACCGCGCACCATGTCCAGACCTGCGCAGCGGCTGAGGGCATCAATTCGGACCAACCCCAACGAGAACCACCAACTAAATAGAACTGGAGAGTGTGTGGATGCGAAAAAGAACGGGGCGGACGGCGCATGGGAAAGACGCCGACCGAGAACGACCAAAACAAATCAGGGCAACATGCAAAAAACCAAATTGAAACTGGTGAGGAGAGAGGGGGACACGACGACGCAAACTTGGATGATTGGGGTGGGGGGTGGGGAAGAATGAACGAGAGGGGGGCACGCACAGAGCACCTCTCTTCCCCCTCTCCTCGACACGCTCCAAAACAACAGCAGCAGGAAATGAAAAACCGCACATCAATAACGGGCCGGGACCACCCGGCAACCATAAAGAAAACCCGATCAAAATAGAAAGAGAAAAGGGACTTGCATCTGCCACGACCGACTCGCAACGTCATTAAGCCGACGGCGCGGCCTCGCCGTGGAACGCGAGCAGCGCGCGCGTCGCAAAGAACCGCACGTCGGCGTCCGCGTCCGAAGTCATTTCCTCGAGCACGGGCAAGACCGGTCCCGTCAGATCGGCAGACTTGAGGGGGGTCAGGAGGCCTTCAAGCGCCTTGGCGACATTAAACCGAATGTTCGGAATCGCGTCGCGCGCGAGCTTAGCGAGCGTCGGCAGCACCTCATCACGGACCAGGTCCTCGGGCAAGACGCGCGCGAGCGTGGCCATGGCGAGGACGGTCGTCATGCGGTAGAGGTAGTTAGAGTGGTCGGCCATGGCGACAACCTGCGGGAGCAGCGAGGTGCGCGCCCACTCCGGCCCAAACACTTCGGCGAGCTGCCGCATGTTGGTGCACGCCGCCTCGCGAATCGCAAAGACCGGGTCCCCGAGCCACGCCATGGCGAGCGGGCCGAGCTTCTCGTTGAAGAAATCGACGCCGAGCTGCTGCGCGAGCAAGGGCATGTACTCGATCATGGCCCCACGCGTGCGCCATTGCTTGTCCTCGGCGAGCTCAATGATCGCCGGCAGCAGCGACTGCGCGAGCAAGTCGATACCAATCGCGGCATTGATGTGCTCGAGCTTGGAAATGAGGTTGAGCCGCACCTCCGAAAAATCGTCCTTGAGCAGCTGCAAAAACAGGTTGAGCAGGTGCTCGATGGTCGCGTCCTTGCCGAGAATCGGCGCAAGCCCCGAAATCTGCTGCGCGACGGCGGCACGCACGTGTTGGTTGCCGTCCATGACCAGGTCGGTCAGGCACGGCACGACCGTCTCGAGCACAGCCACCGGGTCCTGGACGAGCGCGCAAAAGCCCGGCAGCTGCGACGCCGCGGCGCCGCGCACCTCGGCCTCCACATCGCGCAACAGCGCCACGTAAGCGGGCATCAGCTGCGGGTCGACCGCATCGGTCATGGCCACGTCGTCGCCATCGGCGGGCGCCGGCGGGCCCGACATGCCTGAAACGGCCTTGGCCACGGCCAGGTAGTGGTTGGCGGCCATGTAACGCACGCGCCACGACTTGTCGACAATCAGCTGCATGAGCGTCGGCACGAGTTGCGTCTTGGTCGTATCCGGGTGCAGCGCGTCGGAGAGCGCCAAGAACACGGGCACCGTCAGCAAGCGCACCGAGTCTTGCTCGTCGGCGGCAAGGAACTGGAAGAGCGGGACCATGTCGGTCACGAGCTCCTCGGGCGTCAGGCACTTGATCAGGGCCTAGAATGTTGTTGAGAAAAATTGCATGGTGGGCATGCTGCATCAGGATGTGCGGACAGACCGCTTTCACCAGGAAGAAATCGATCGTACCGGCATGTGCGTTGCCGCAGCGCGGCGCACCATCGGCGTGCTGTCGCGCGCCAGCTGCGCAAAGAGTCTGGTGCAGGGTGGACAGGCCACGTCAGCCAGCTGTCGCACGCACGGGGCTCCCTCCTCCACCCAAGTACCGAACCACGTACTGGCGCAGCTCGGCATGTGTGTCGTCGCCAACGAGCGGGTAGACAAACTCAAAGAGCCCGCACGCCGACGTCTTGGACGTAAACCACTCCCCACCGGCGAGTCGGCGCATGAGCGGCATGACGTAGATCGCAATGTGGTCAGCGGGCACGACCTTGGCAATCTTGCCGACCGACGCGACAGCGGCATCGCGCACGGTGATTTCCTCGGCGGCTGCGAGCGTCTCGAGCGCAGGGAGCAGCAGGTGCGCGTGTTCGGCGCCGCCCAGCGAGTCGATAAGCGTCGGCAGTTCCGTGGCCAGGGCGCGGAGCACGTCGTCCTCGTCGTCGAGCGAGTCTGAATGCAAAAAATGGGCGCAGAAGAGCGCGTGCGGGGATCAGCAAGCAGCAGTGGATGCGGGAGCGAGAGCGTGGGGCTCAGAAAGGGGGCAGGAGGGCACCGCGGCATACCCTCGACGAACGGGATCAGCTCAGAACGCGTGCGCTCGGGGCCAAGGACGAGGGCAATGGTCGGGAGGCGCTGGATGGCGGCGAGGCGGTTGGCAAGGTCCTCGTGCTTGAGCTCGTCCATGGCCAGGGCAATCGACACGAGGTTGGCCGGGTCGGCGGTCGCTGCGGCGGGGCGGCCGTCGGGCGACGGGTCGGCAAACATGGTGGACGTGTCGTGCAGCGCGCTTGAGCAGGTAAGGACGGGCGTGAGGTGCACAGGCAAATGATGGGTGTCGAGTGTGCAGCCGCAGCAGGTTGCTGACCGGATCACACGCGGTTGGGCGGGGTGTTTCCTTGGCGGTGGTGGTTGTCGTGGGCCGACGCGGTCAGGCGGGACGGGTCGCACGCGGGCGGCGCGGCGATCGCACGCGAGTTCGGGGCGGGGCAGCGGCGGGGAGACAGGTGCCGCAAGTGCCGCGTGTTGCGCGGCAAGGAGTCGAGCGGGACGTGCGGTGGCGGGGCCGTATGTGCGCGTGTGCTTGCGCTGGCGTGGTCGAGTTGGTGGCAGTGGTGGTGCAGGCGAGTTGTGGTGTTGGTTGGCCGAGTGTGTGCAAAGGGCAGCGAGGGTGCCTTCCTGCGCGGTGGGGGTGTTGCCCGCCGGTGCCCACCTCTCTTTCCACCGGCTTTCACCCAGCATTTCTTCTCCAAAAAACTAGGTCTTTTAAGCTAGTAGAATGTTTGCGGAAATGCAAGCTGTTTATTGCCAAGTTTTGGTGGAAAACCCGAACTGAATCCCCGGTTTTTGTGCCGCCGCTCCTCCACCGTGCCCTCCCGTGACCGCGCAGCCCGGTCCCTGCCTGTCAGACATTGGCCGCGACGAGCCGAAACAAGCACCGGCCAGTCAGCGTTTTGTGTCCTGTGCCACGATCGCTGCGAAGCGCCGTGGTTGCGAGCCTCGGTGACGGTTAAGAGTGAGCCCGGGTACCTTAGGCATGGTTTTTGAGACGCGATCGCTGCCGGCCTTTTGAGCTTTCGTTGGGCGCTTGATTAGGTGATGTTGGTCTGATCCGGTCGGTGATGCTATGTACTAGTTGATCTGCTCACATGCGCGCGACTGTCGGCCGGCAGTGTCTCTGCTCTGGAATTTATCGCTTCTTGGTCGCTCCGCTCGACTGCCGCTGATGCTTGCCGCAGCACTTGGACTTGATTGAATGCTGCTCAAATTTCGCTTTTCCTGACTCTCTTCTTTCCCTCTCGTCGCGGCCAATTAGGCAACGACCTGCAGCCCAAGCGCGACCTGATGCGCTTTGTGCGCTGGCCCGAGTACGTGCGCCTGCAGCGTCAGCGCGCAATTCTCAAGCGCCGTCTCAAGGTGCCGCCGACGATCAACCAGTTCTCGCACGTTGTCGACAAGAACATGGCCACGCAGCTGTTCCGCCTGCTCAACAAGGTCCGCCCGGAGACCAAGCAGGAGAAAAAGACGCGTCTTCGTGCCGCCGCAGAGGCCAAGACCGCAGGCATGGCCGTCGAGGCCGGCAAGAAGCCGATTGTCGTTAAATACGGCATCAACCACGTCATATCCCGATCGAGGTTAAGACGGCCAAGCTCGTCGTGATTGCGCACGACGTCGACCCGATTGAGCTCGTTGTCTTCCTGCCGGCGCTCTGCCGCAAGATGGGCGTGCCCTCCATGATCGTCATGGGCAAGGCCCGTGTCAGCACCATCGTGCACAAGAAGACGGCCACGGCGCTCGTCACTGTCGACGTCAATCCCGGGGACAAGCAGGAGCTCGCGGCCCTCGTCCAGGTCGCGCAGGCCAACTTCAACGACAAGGCCGACGAGATCCGCAAGACGTGGGGCGGCGGTATCATGGGCAAGAAGTCGCAGGACAAGACGCTCAAGCGCCAGAAGGCGCTGGCCAAGGAGGTCTTGACGGCGCACCTTGCCTAAGAGATGGCCGATTGTTTCTGAATACAGCCGCTCCTGTCTCGCCCATTTTGTTCAATTTTTGTGTTTTGGCTCTCCTTGGCCGAACGTTCGGTTCGATCCGGCCTTCACAATCAGTGCGTCAACCCCAATTTCCTTGCCGACTGCGAGAGCGCGACACTCCGTTCCACCTGGCAGGCACGACCGCGACAAGGTACTGCTATTCGCGATTCTTGACGAGAATCGCGCCAACTTCACGACCGACCAGTTCAAGATGGTCCTCGACATGATGGCGGTGGACACACGCAGGTGATCTCCACCAATGCACACAGTGGAGCGGATCGGCTCGCTTGTGCGCACGCGTTCACCTTCGCGACTTGTTACGAACACATCAGAAAATAATTCCCGTTCAATATTTTTGTATTCATCCATCCCCCTCGCTCTGGATCGCACGGGTCGTGCGGAACGAGCCGTGAAGGCGTGCAGAACGCCGATGGTGGGTGCCGGGACATGATGCCCACGGCGCCCGGGTTCCCCTTCAGCAGCGCGCAAGAATATTATAGTACAGGGTGGGGAAGAGAGGGGACATGCGCCGCGGCGCCAGCTGTGCGAAGCACACAACCGGTGGGTCAGCAGAGCAGGCCGTCGAAATCGCGACAGGCCAACCACGGCACAAGGTGGACAAGACAAACAACGCGACAAACACGAGCAGTAATAATACAATCACGCCGAGATTCCAGCCCCAAAATACCAGAGAGCACACCATTGCATCAACCTCAGAACCCGTGCGACCGCAGCACGCTCTTGGCTGACGACTTGCGCCTTCCATGACCGTGACGTCGCCCGTCCGACCCGCCGCTCCCGCCGCTGTTGCTCGACGACGCCGACCCGCGCGCGGAAGCGCCGTAAAAGTGCGCGTCGTCCGCAACGTGCGGTGGGACCGGCGGCATCGGTGGCCACGCGAGCCCAAAGTCGTCCATCGACATGGCGTACTCACCACTGCTGTCGAGCCTCCTGCCGCGCAGCACCGGCGACCCGCCCGCGGGCGACAAAGGCGGGAACATTTGGTCGACGCCCGGCTGCTGCGGCTGCTGCTGGTGCAGTTGCGACGCCGGGAGAACCGCGGGCGCTGACGGCCGCCGTCCCCACGACCCGTAAATCGAGCCGTACATGGTGGCCGACCGGCTCGACCGCCGCGACTCGGACAGGTTATTGTGTGCAAACGACGGGGTCGTGGGACTCGGTGCGGGCGACGTCGACGACGATAGCATGAACCCGCCCACTTCGGACGTGGGCGTGCGCGCCGACAGCGTCGACCGCGTCGACCGCCGGTCAATCACGAGCCGTGCGGCATCGGCGATCTTTCGACCCCATTCATCGCGCATCTCGCGCGTCTGCGCGTAGAAGATGAGCGCGCGGTCGGCACCGACGACACGCAGCGGGAACTGGCCGTTGCTCGACGCCTCCAAGTCCATGTCGACGGCGCGCAGTCGCCACAGCGGGATCTCGTCCTTGTACATGTAACTCGGCTCGGGCGGTGGCGCCGTGCGCTTGACGACGAGCAGCAGATCCGAGAGCAGGATCACAGTGCGGCGCGTGAACTCGTCGCGCGGCGACACCGTGACACCCAGTGCCGCATCGGCCGCAGCAACGCGGCCCGAGACGCGCATCCCAAAATCGGCCTGGGAAATCCACTCACGCGAGGGCGCGACAAGCGGCGGGTAGCTGGTCGGGCGACCCGACAGCCGCCGCTGCAGGAGCACGACGCGCTGCCGCGCCTCGTGGCGCCTGATTGCCTCGTTGTTGTGCTCGGCCACCTGCTTGACCTCGGCGGCCGCGCGCTTCAGGTCGCTGTAGTCCGGGTGCGTCGGGCTCGTGTACTTGATCACATTTTCCTAGCGAATGAATCCACATGAGCAACAGAGTATGTTGCGCGCACACATCAGGTCCAGATTAAAACGCACGAGCAGCAAAATGTAGCGCGGAATACGCTGGATCGGCATGATCAGGTAGGCCGGGACCGTCAGTCCCTTGAACTCGGGGGAGAGCTCGACCGAGTCGATGAGCCGCGCCGCGTCGGACGAGTTTGAGTAGTGCACCGTCTTGCTCGACGACGAGTCAAAGACCGACGTCGCCGACGCCAACATCGACCCGGAGCTCGGTCCGGATCCGGATCCAGACTGTCCGCGCACGCGCGTAAGCGTTTCGATCGCGTTCTGGTAGTTGGCCAAGTAGATCGTGTAAAACTTGAAGAACGGCACGACCTTCAAGTAAATGTCGCTGATTTTTTGGTCGGGAGTCCACAGCAGGTACCGCTCCTCCAAGCCCGAGAGTAGCGTGCGGTGCAGCTCGAGAATCTGCTCGACGTTGCCGAAAATCGCCTGCAGGTCGTCGTTGGTCATGCCGAGCTGCCGTGCGCGCCCCGGCGACGAGGCCGACGCGAGCAAGTCGCGCAAGGGCACGACGAGCTGCGTGACGAGAATGGACAGGTTGGCCACGTACGACTGCTCGGTCGCAACGATTTCATGCACGGCCTTGGCGCGCATTCGCGCACGACGCTCTTCCTCCTCGTCGCTGGCGCCTGCTGCTGCATCGGGCGCGTCTTCGCTCGATTTCGCAGCCTCGGCCTCGTACTGCACCTGCACCTCGTGCAAGTCGCCAAGCATCGCGGCCAGGAGATCGTCACACGCGGCGCCCTGGTCGGCGAGCGTCACGGTCGTCCCGCCCGTCGCGTTGACAGCTGCAGCTGCGACAGCAGGGAACGGCGTCATGGGCGACCATGGCGGCTGCACGTAGGACGCCGTCCCGTTGGCGCCGCCCGAGTGGTACGACCAGGTATTGGATCCGCGGCCCGACAAGGAGTCGTCAGACGCCGACAAGTGCGATTTACGCGTGGTCGCCGTGACGGGCGACAACCCGTCAAGACTGGCAGCGGCCGAGACGGCTGTTGGCATCGTCAGCGGGGGAGGAACGCGTCGGCGATACGCGGGCGGCACAGTCGCGCCGGTCGACGCGGACCGCGGCGGCGGTGGGGGCATGGCCGGATGAGCAGGCGCGTCCGACAGGTTGCTTGACGAGCTGGTCGTGCGCGGCGACGACGAGGCCGCTTCAAACAGTTCGCGCATCATCGTGTCGAGCTGCGTCTCGAGCTGAGCGGCGGCGTGCCGGTTCATGGCGTCGAACGCGGACGTGGGCGCGGCCGTGGTTGAGTGCGCGGTCGAGTGCGCTGAAATGGTGGACATAGTCGTGGTAGGAGGACCAGTGCGCGATGGTTGTTGTGGTGCTTGTCGGGGTCGATTGGATCACAGAGACTCTGAGAGCACGGGCGATGTTGATGTGTGCGGATGCGGCCGATACTTCCGTTGCGACTGCTGCTGCTGCTGCCGACACTTTACACTTGACTTGACTTGCACACAAGAGAGAGAGAGAGCGCGCGCGATCACTTGCACAAAAGAGCGGGCGCGTCGCGGAGAGGGAGCGCTGGACCGCTTTATAGCCTGACCGTTACTCGCGCGTGGTGGGCCGACCAGGTTGCACGGGCAGGCGTTGGCAACAGCGCGCGCTTGCAATCGCGCCGGGCGTGAGCCAGAAGCGGACACAAGTTCTTGTGCGCGGGGTGCCCGTGGTTCCGCGGCCGCGGGAAAGTCGAGCAGCGGCGCACGATGAGCAGGGCTGCAGGGCGCGCGCGTGAGCACAGGAGCGCGAGCTTTCTTTCCGCGGGAGCACAAGTTGCTGCAGGCGGCAGCAGCAACGGCTGCAGTGACGGCGCCAGCGGGGGCGGCGGCATCGCGTGTGGTTCGCGCGCATCGGGTGGCAAACTTGCAGTTACGCTTGGCAATGGACCCGGGAAGTAGGGGACCCATGCGCGTGATTCGAAATCACTGGGGCCTGGTTGCGCCTGGGGCCTGCGCTGTGTTTGAAAAAGTCTGAAACTGGGCCGGTTGCGCCTTTCCGGCCGGCCTGTGTGACGCGTGGCGAACTGTGGCACGCAGCGGTCGTGCAACCATCTCTGGCCTCGCCGTCGTGATCGGCGCTGATCTTTGCCGTTCACACTGACCAGCGTCCATATTTGCTGATGGTACGGGGCCGGCGCAATCAGCGCACCAGTCAAGGTGGTCGGCGAGGGTCGACGTGGTTCTCATAGGTCAGCCAATCCCTCCAAGCTGGGGCGCGCGGCCCTCGGAAGAAGTTCATGAATTGAAAGGTGACCGCATTATCGGTCGAGAGTCTGGGCGTTGCTCGGGGAGCATGACAGCCGCCGACCACTGAACGGGGCGCCCGTGCGCGCACCCATTCTCGACGTTTCCTCTCGGATGAACCCACGATGGCGTGTGCATGTGGCATCGGTCCGCCCCGTTTCTCGACCAAACCGGTGCAACGGACCTTCATTTCATGACCTCGGCGGCCCCCCCCCCCCCCCCCC
>GG745334.1:142532-153691 GCA_000151295.1 Allomyces macrogynus ATCC 38327 | reverse complement strand
ACATGATGCAGAGATCCGCCACCGAATAGAGTCCCTTCCGCCGCGCGTTGCGGAGATCGAGGTGCTGAAGCTGCGGGAGCTCCCCAGAAATGTCCGAGAAGAGAGTGAAAGGAAGATATGAGCTGCAGCGCAGATCAATCGTTTCGAGCTGGAGCCCAGGCTGCGGATGACGGTGCGAGTCGCCAAAATCGACTTATCGGGATCTCTACAAAATGAGGGCCTTGAGCGCTGGCGTCTGCGCCAGGAGCGACGGGAACGATGTTTGGGCGGCCTTGGTCCACGAAAAATTGAGTGTCTGCGTGTTACATCCAGCAAAGGTGGTGGTGAGATGCATCAGCGTCCCGCTCGATCATCTGCGCGCCGACGATGCCGAGCTCGACAACGCTCGGGTGCGCGCGATCAGGCTGCGCACGAAGCGCCTCCATGTCGGCAATGATCTGCAATGCGTCGTCGTTGGTCAGGGTGGGCACGTAGAAGTAGAGTGAGCGCAGCTTCGGTCCAGCGCGCCACACCATGGTCGTAATCACGGCGCCCCTAATCCGGTTTGCGCCCGTCGTCGTCTCGGCCACCAATTCCTCGTCCCGCCATATTGCCGCGCACGGTACAAGACTGGCGCGCCAGCTGCGGCATACGCCCGACGAGAAAAGGCGCGACGGAACGGAAGCTGGTCACAGATGACGAGCAGCAAATCGTGAGGAAGAGCGGCAATATGATTGATATTGCTCGTGAGGGGCTGCACTGCAGTCAACGGCAGAGCGGCCGAGCACGTCGTCAGGCCGAGATGTTGGTACTGGTGCGAGCGCGCAAATGGTCCGCGATCCATCAGCGGGGACTCATCGAAATTGGAATGCGCTCGGCGGATAACTTATGGTGGAGAGCATACTGTCGATTGCGGGCTGTTGCATAATGTCAACGTCGAGATGGTCTGGTCGTGATTCGGTGCTGAGGAGCAGGACAGAGCGAGGTTGAACTTGAGGGAGCATGATTTGACAGTCAGGTTTATCACTACGAATCGAACCTGATGCTTTGTTTCGCAACACACGCACCTGCACCAACTGTGTTCCAAACCACGGAAGAAGATAGACACTATTCGGTCTTTGATTTAGATTAAAATCGCCATGTTCGTGAAAGGAGCGAGGGACACACGCCGTGAACTTGGCCGCATTCATGTGCTGCTCTGGATCGCTCCTTAATTCCTCGTCTTGTTGCATCAAACATGTTGGCAACATGGCAGGGTCAGGGCAGGGTCGGCGGCAAGAGCCACACGCTTGAATCGGCTTTGAATGGGAGGCATGCCGTGCTTTTGCCGATCACCAACAACAAACACGGCCACATCATTTCCATTGAAACACAGCTGTCCTTCATCACGTTCTCCACCCTCTCCGCTGGTCGCCACGGCCCTACAGCTCATACATCCTCGAGGTACCGCCCCTTAGTGCGCATATCTTTGACAAATCGCTCAGCCTGATCCTCGGACAACCCTTCGTGCGTCATGGCCGCCTCCACAAACCACCGGGGCACATCGCGCACTATATTCTTGGCATCGCCGCACACGTAGATGTGCGCGCCCTTGTGCACCAGGTCCCAGACGCGGTCGCCGTGCTTGGCAAGCCGGTGCTGCACGTACTCTTTCTTATCGGTATCGCGTTAAAACGCCGTGATCGGTTCCGTGAGCCCGCCCTGCGCCAGGTACTCGGGCCACTTGCTCGCGTATAAAAAACCGTGCTGTTCGTTCCGGCACCCAAAGACGAGGAGCGCGTCGCCCATCGGCGCTGGCGGAGTCGCAGAGATTGACGACGTGGCCTTGGCAACGAGTGCGCACCGCTCCTGGACAAGCCCCGGAACGGCGCGAACCCCGTCCCGGGCCCAATCATAATCACGGGCGTTGCGTTCTGCCGCGGGAGCTTGAGCGCAGCATGCCCGAAAAAAGCTCCCGCGTCGCGACAATCCGCGCCATGAACGGGTTCTTGGCGTCATAGGCTGTGAGCTCGCCGCGGTACACGGTGGGCGGCGGTTCCTTGTGGTCGACGAGCGTAAACGACCGCGACAGACCCGCGGCTGCCGCCTTGGCCGCTGCCGCCGCCAAATCAATCGTCGCTGCTGCCGCGGAAGTGCCAGAGAAACCCGCCCAGCGCGAGCGCGCCAAGAATAAGTGGGTCCGAGGTGTCCATGATGGGCGAAGAATGGCCAGGCACGGCAGTTCAATGTCGGTGATCAGCAGCAACGGATCAGGTTTTGGCCGGCGAACGCGTCAAGTGGGGCGAGTAACACCCAGATCCGGCGATCTGAACGAGCGAGAGCACAGAGCATGCGTGACGAGGTCGGAGGACGCGCTGGTATTTACAGGTGCGGTCGCGTATGTCGGGACTTGGGGACTTGAGCGGGCGTGGATCATGGCGAGAATATTAACGAGTGGAATGCCGCCGGCTCGACGACGAGATGACCGCTCGTTGCGAACCTGATGGCAGCAACAAGTCACCCGCCGGATCGCTCGGGCCGTGTCGAATCAGCGGGCTGCTCGCAGTCGGCAGGTACGTAGAGGCCATCATCGTGTCGCTGATGCAGCAAATGTTTGAGGGGAACGCGTCTGGCGCAACGGTCGTCCTCGTTGGACAGAAATGATGCGGATTATTACGGAGCAGGTATCACCGTGGATCTGATCCCTGCTGATCTTCGTTCATTCATTCCTGACGATGCTCAATGACGCTGTCCAACAAGAAGTCGTGACCTATTCAAAACTGCATCGCATCCATTCTCAATCCACCTAACCTACTTGATGTACGGCTTGAGCTTCTGCAGCGCCTTGACCGCCTGGTCGAGCGTCTCCTCAGTCTTGCAGAAGCAGAACCGCGCGAGGTTCTCGGCCAAGTGCGCATTCTCGGGCGAGTAGAAGGAACTTGGCGGGATCGCAGCGACGCCAATCTTGGTCGTGAGCCAGTAGCACACGCGCCAGTCGCGGTTGGCCGAAGGCATGGGCACCGCACAGATTTCCTTCCATTCGTCGGCGGGAATCGCAATGCGCGACGTGTCGACAAGAATAAAGTAAGACCCGTCGGGCACCGTCACGCGCAGGCCGAGGTTCTTGAAGCAGGCGAGCAGTTTTTCGCGCCGCGCCGCGTACTCGCTCACTTGTGTCGCGTAGTAGTTGCGCTTGTTGGCCTCGTGCAACGCGTCGGCAACGGCAAACTGCAGCGGCGCGTTTGCGCAGAACACGATACTAGGATGACGTTCGTGGTCTGTTTGGTCACTGGAGAATCCGGTCAGGCAGCGACTGCAAACGTACCGCGTGTGTGCGTTCAAAATGTTTTGAATGATCGACTCGGGCCCGAGCGCCCACCCAAGTCGCCACCCCGTCACGGCAAACGTCTTGCCCGCCGACCCAATCGTGACGGTGCGTTCCCACAGCTCCTTCGAGAGCGTCGCGATGCGCACGTGCTCCTTGTTGCCATAGACAAGCCGCTCGTAGACCTCGTCGGCAATGATCAGCAGGTTGTGGTCGATCGCAACCTGGCCAATCGCGCGCAGTTCCTCAGCCGAGAAGACCTTGCCAATCTAAGCAAAAATCAAGACGATGAGCATGAGATAACGGGTGGAGAGCATTCACTCAGACCGTCCAAACGCGTACGTACCGGGTTGTGCGGCGTGTTGATGATGATGACCTTGGACCGGTCGGTAATGTGCGCCTTGAGCTCGTCAATGTCGAGCGTCCAGTCAGCGGCCGAGTCGTTGTCGGAGGCCTTGGCACCCTTCTTGTGGTGCAGACGCAGCGGCACGTAGACGGGCTTGCCGCCGTTGAGCGTGATATTGGGCTCGTACTGGTCAAAAAAGGGCTCCATCATGATGCACTCGTCGCCTGGGTTCAGGTAGGCCGACAAGGTCGCGAAAATGGCCTCGTTGGCACCTTGAAAAGCGGAAAAAGCAGAGCATGAGCATGATGGCCATCTGCGAATCAGACACAGCAGGAATGCGCACCGGCAGTCACGAGGATGTTCTTCTCGACGTCGAGCTCACGGCCATACAGTGGCGAGAACGTGGCCGAGACCTCCTTACGAAGCGGCAGGTGACCCTTGGGGTGGGCGTACTGGTTGTTCAAGTCGGGACCGATCGACTTGGCTATTTCCGTGAGTTCAGTCGGATAAAGTGCGCGATGACGAGGTCAAACGAGTCGCTCAGTCGATCGGTTCACCCCGTTTGGAACGCCGTGATGCCATAAACAGCTGGATCACGCACCAGCGGCATCCTTGATGAATTGCGGCGGCGGGAAGTTGGGGAACCCCTGGCCGAGATTGACTAGAAAACGGCACCAAGGGTGATGGGGTCATGATCGCGCCGGCAAGTCGGGATCGAATATCGCGCTTAACAGCTCGTACCAGCGCCCGTCTTGACGGCGAGCGGCGAGAAGACCGACCACACGTCCTGGACAAAATGGGAGACGCGGTCGGCGCACTGGGGCAGGATTCGGCGAGCGGCAGCCATGTCGGTATCCTTGCTTGCAGCTGTCTGGTCGGTCGTTGCGGTTGTGGAGAGCGCGCCAGGCAGGCACGCTCGCTTTGGGTCGGAATTGGGGTTGGCGCGCGAGGGAGAGGGGATCCTTTTGGCCGGCATGGTCGGTGCGGTCGTCATGGTCACTGTCGCACGAGCGGTGATTGCCGAAAAGAGATGGAGGAAGGGAGGTTGCGGCGCAGCACCAAGACTCGGATCCGACTCGGATCCACGTGAACCAGTTGGTGTCATTGTACTGTCAGGCCAATCGTAACAGCATGATGCTCTACCGCACATCCCTGCCAATAGTGGCCTGTCCAACGTCTCCACCAGACGACTCGGCACGCTTGAGATCATTAATTCTCAAAGTATCTCGACCAATCCGGTCACCGCGACGGGTCCAACTGGATGCATTTGATGGCCAGCAGCTCGTGCGATTGATCAGACCTGACCCAGCTCGACTCAAACCGCGCGTGCAACGCCTGAGGCAACTTCTCCACGTTCGCGACCACGCCGACCACCTCGGCGCTGGCCCCCGACGACGCTTGCGCGCACGCGCCGCCACCACCATGTACATCAAGGAAGTTGTTCTCGAGGGGTTCAAGTCGTATGCCGCCCGTACCGTCATTTCGGGCTGGGACTCACAATTCAACGCCATCACGGGCCTGAACGGGTCGGGCAAGTCCAACATTCTCGATGCCATTTGCTTTGTGCTCGGCATCACCACGCTCTCGCACGTACGCATCACGTTGCAGATTGCAGACTATGCTCTCCACCCGGCCACGACTGGCCAGCGCGAACCAAGGCCGTCGACCGCGACTGTGGCCGTTCTTGTGCTTTCGACATAATGGCAGTGCTGAATCGCTGATCCTGATCGCTGTGGTTGTCCCATGCACAGGTCCGCGCCGCGAACCTGCAAGACCTCGTCTACAAGCGCGGCCAGGCCGGCATCCAAAAGGCAAGCGTCTCGATTGTATTTGACAACTCGGACAAGGCCAACTCGCCCGTCGGCTACACGCAGTGTGCTGAGATCGTCGTGACACGCCAGGTGCGTTACTCTTATGATCGCGGACCCGACCAGGATCCATTTCTCCTGACCATTGAAATGAACGCGCCATAGGTTGTGGTCGGCGGCAAGAACAAGTACCTCGTCAACGGCCACACGACGCAGCAACAAGTGATCCAGAACTTGTTCCAGTCGGTGCAGCTCAACGTCAACAACCCGCACTTTCTCATCATGCAAGGCAAGATCACCCAGGTGCTTAACATGAAGCCCATGGAGATTTTGGCCATGGTCGAGGAAGCCGCCGGAACGCGCATGTTTGAAGAGCGCAAGGACAAGGCGCTCAAGGCGATTGCGAAAAAGGCTAAGAAGCTCCAGGAGATCCAGACGCTGCTGCGCGAGGAAATCATCCCGAAACTCGACCGACTGCGGTCCGAGCGCGCCACCTACCTCGAGTACCAGCAAGTGCAGCAGGAAAAGGAGCGGCTCGAGCGCCGCGTCGTACTGTTCGACCACGCGCGGCTCCGGCAACTCGTCACGCAGTCGACGGCCCTCAAAGAGGAGAAGGAGCGCGCGCTCGACGATATTCAGGAGCAGGTCGATCTGCTCAACGTCGCAGCTGCCGACCTCGAGCGCAAGGAGACCGAAATGGCGCAGACGCTCGGGTCCGCCAAGGGTCGCGCGCTCGAGGATGTCGAGGCCAAGCTCAAGCAAAAGCTCGCCAAACTCGAGACGCAGCACACGCTGCTCGTCCAGTCGATCGCCGAGGAAAAGGCGCGGCTCGACCGGCTCGAGAAGCAGCGCGCGCAACTGGTCGATGCTGTTCAGCAGCACGAGGCGACCAAGCTCGCGCGCGAGCGCGCGCTCGAGCGACTGACCGACTTGCACACGGACAAGGCCCGCGAGGTCGAGCGCACGCAGGCGCTGATCGTGTCGCTGACGGTCGCTGCCGAGTCGGGCGATAACGCGGTCGTGTCTGGGTTTGCCGAGCAGCTCAAGGAGGAGCGCGCGCTGCTGGCTACACTCAAGGTCGATCAGGAGACGCTCGCGAGTCGCGTGCGTGGTCTCACGGCGGAAATCGAGCAGCTGGAACCCGAGCTTGACAAGGCGCAGGCGTCGCGGGCACGGGTCGACAACGACGTGGTGCAGCTGCAGCAGGCGATTGCACGAAAGGAGGCGGAGCTGCAGAGGATCACTGAAATGGTCGACGAGCAGCGACTGGTGACGCTTCAGGGCGAGAGGACACGGCTCGCGACCGAGCTCGACCAGCTCTCCGAGGTGCGCCCCTCTTTATTCAATTTCTCGCCAGGGATTGGTACTTGTCTAACGTTATGACACGAATTTCTAGGAGCGCGACCGGATTGCTGCCGAGATCGCCTACCTCATTCGCTTCGACTACAACAACCCGACGCCCAACTTCAAACGCAACGCGGTTCGCGGCTCGATTGCGTCGCTCATGGCCATCGATCAGGCGGACTTCCACAAGGCCGATGCGCTCGAAATGGCGGGCGGTGCGCGATTGCAAAACGTGTGCTGCCATTCACTTCTTCTGCGGGCACTCGCCCTTGGCGCTTTCTCACGCCGCTGATGGACATTTAGATCGTGGTCGACAGTGAAGTCGTTGGGTCGCAGCTCCTCAAGCACGGCGGCTTGCGAAAAGCGCGTCACGCTGCTCCCGCTCAACAAGATCCAGGGGCACAAGGTCAGCAACGACAAGATCAACCGCGCAAGGAATATCTCCAACGGCAAGGCCGAGCTCGCTCTGTCACTGGTCAAGTTTGACCCGGCATTACGGCCCGCCATGGAGCACGTGTTTGGCACGACGTTCATTTGCGAAGGTGTGCTCGTGGCGCGCTTTCCCTCTTTGATGCGGCTCGGGCCGAAACACTGACGCCACTCGTTCTCCAGACTCGCAAACGGCGACCCGCGTCACGTTCGACCCGCAAATCAAGACCAAGTCCGTGACGTGGGCTGGCGACGTCTACGACCCGTCGGGCGTCCTGTCGGGCGGCGCCAAGGCCGCGTCGGCTGGGACGCTAGTCAAACTGATGCGGTTCAAGGACCTTGACGACCAGGTGCAGCGCGCGCAGGAGTCGCTCGCCCGTGTCGACGCCGAGCTCGTTGAACTGTCACGCGGCGCCGACCAGGTCTCGCACATCACCGACGAGCTCGACATGTTGCGGCACCGGCTCAACCTGGTCCAGAACGGCGTTGGGACAGCCGGAACGCACGAGCAGCTGGCCGAACGCTTGCAGGTCGCGAACCGGCAGCGCACCGACGTCCAGGAGCGACTGGCCGACGTGCAGGCGCGCGCGCAGCGCACGGCGGTCAAGATTGCCAACCTCGAAAAGCAGGAGAAGGAGGTGTCCAAGGACAAGACCAAGAAGCTCGACGAGCTGAAGCGGTCGCTCTTGACGCTGAAAAAGGAGCTCACCAAGGTCGCCAAAGAACTCGCAGCGACCAAGGTCCAGGTCGAGACGGGCGCGCTCGAGACCGAGCAAATGGCGCAGGACCGCGAGGCGCGTGCGACCGAGCACGCTGAGCTCAAAGAGCAGATTGCCGCGCTCGAGGAGCAGGCCGCCGCGCACGCGCAGCAGGTCACGGCGACGCGGCAGGAACATGCGCGGGTAGCACGTGATTTGGCCGAGGAACGTGCCGAGCGCGCGTCGGTCGGCCGCGAGTTGCACGCGGTGCGCAAGCGCAAGGCCGAGGTCGCGCGCGACGTGCAGCAGTGGCAGCTGCGGCATAAGAAGGCCGAGGCGCAGCTCGGCAAGCTCGTGGCAGATGCCGACCGCGCACATGATGACTTGCACAAGCTCTTGCACCAACACGCGTGGCTCGAGGCCGAGTCGCAGGCGGCGACGCAACAGCAGCAGGTGCTCGAAGACGGTGCCGGGCACCGCGAAGTGCAGGCGCGGCTCAAGGAGCTGACCAAGCGGTTCGAGACGCTCAAGCGGCACGTCAACGTGCACGTCATGGAAATGATTGGTGTCGCCGAGAAGCGCGAGGCCGAGCTCAACCAGAAACTCGGCACGGTCTTGCGCGACAAGGTCAAGATTGAGGACACGATTGACAAGCTCAATGACATCAAGGAGGAGGAGCTCCTCAAGACGTGGGAAAAGGTTAATATCGATTTCGGCAAGATCTTTGCCGACCTGCTCCCGGGCAACAACTCGGCCAAGCTCGAGCCCGTCGATGGTGCCATCTTGCAAGGGCTCGAAGTGCGCGTGCGGCTCGGCGCGGTCTGGAAGGATTCGCTGACGGAGTTGTCGGGCGGGCAGCGGTCGCTCGTCGCGCTGTCGCTGATTCTCGCACTGCTCCAGTTCAAGCCGGCGCCCATGTATATTCTCGACGAAGTCGATGCGGCACTCGACCTGTCGCACACGCAAAACATTGGGCAGCTCATCAAGAACCGGTTCACCAAGTCGCAGTTTATTATCGTCTCGCTCAAGGAGGGCATGTTTTCCAATGCTCATGTCATCTTCAAGACCAAGTTCCGCGAGGGCACGTCGACCGTGGATCGGGTCAAGGGCCATTCGTGATGCAGGAGGTGTGGGCGTCTTTTCGTCGTCGTTGTCGTCGCGCGCCTTTTCCTTCCTCCGCGTCGATGTGTGCTATCGAATCTATTTTTCTTTTTTTGCCTGCTTCTGGCTCTGATCCTGTAAGCAAAGTGGTTTATCACTGGCACTCTCAGCTCCTCACTCGACAAGCCATTCTGTATTCGTGTTGGATCTTGCGTGCAGACAGAATCGCGATTCGTGTGTTGATGCTTGAACCCATGTGTTGGCAGAATGCTGCCGAGGTGCACAACGACCTCATTCATAGAAATTGAGCCCGCTCGCCAGGGTAGAGAACGCTCTTGAGCGGCGACTATATCGTCAGGTCCGCAGAAGTATCAGCGTGAGGATGCTGAGGATGAAGTGTATCAGCGAGCCAGATTGACCACACGAGACCCGTGGCTTGGGGTTGGCACCATGAGAAGGTACGGTGAAGTCGAATGAAAGCATCATGTTCAACACTGTGCTTGTGTCCCCGATGTTTTCATCTACTGCTCGCCACTTCAAGAGGACGACCCTGCTCTATTTGTTCTGACCATGCGCACCCCTTGGCAGCTCCTGGTCGGCGAAGTCGAAGGGAGAGTGGCCCTTGGTCGGCGAAGTTGTGCCACACAAACTTTGGTTCCGTGAACCCCAATGGCCGCCGATCATGAGCTTCGCCAGTGTCGCAACATGCAGACGCCTTCTCGGCGAAATATCAGAACAGACGCACTCAAACTGCGGGTTCCCGCCGGTCCACTCTGCAAAGTCCGTTGCGTCTCGCCCGTTCAGGCAATCTGGCGCGCCGTCGCGCGTCCGATCTGGCAAACCACATTCCGATCAAACACCATGGCCGTTCTTGGAGCTACGCCAGCTAGCCACGCGCTGGACGCACGAAACGCGCGCGCGCCGCAGTTTGGCGACGGATGCGTGCCGCGACTCTCACCTGGTGGTTGGAGAAAAGTTGGTCGCGCGCCAGCCCGCGCCAACTTGGCGCGCGACGCGTCCATAATGCCAACGCAAACAACCGCGCCGCTGATCTTTACCATCTTCCTAGTCCGGAATCCTGCCATGTCCGCGACAAGGTTCCGACTTAGCCAAGGCGTCGTCCTCGTCACGGCCACACCGCGACATGAGCGTGTTGGGCACACTTGCGCGCGACCCGCTATATAAACGGTGCGCGCCCCACACGTCCATCCAGCACTCGAACCAGCTCCTGTGCGTGCTTCTCCACCCGCTCCACGACCACCATGTACCCTCCAGTCTACAACACGACCACGGTACGCTTGGCTTGCCTGCTCGAGTTTGATTGTGGTTGATCATTGAAAGCACGATTGCATCATCATCATCATCATCATCATTTGTTGCCACCAACGCATTCACTGGGCCAAAAAAATAACTGATTCAATTACCGCTTGCCGCATCGCGCTCCAACTTGTTCAATTCCAGGTCGACGTCGCTCAGTCCCAGGCCCAGCACCAGTCGATCAACGTGTCGACGGGCGGCGGCTACTGCGGCGGCGCCAACGTCCATGCGTCGCAGGCGCAGTCGCAGTCGCAGTCGGTCCACGTTTCGGGCGGCGGCTCCGTCTCGGCCTCGCAGTCGCAGTGGCAGGGCCAGTCGATTGACGCGTCGTCGGGCGGCTACTATGGCGGCTCCAACGTCCACGCGTCGCAGGCGCAGGGCCAGAGCCAGTCGATCAGCGTCTCGTCGGGCGGCCACCACAACGCTGTCGACCTGTCGCAAGCCCAGGGCCAGTACCAGTCGGTTGACGCGTCGTCGGGCGGCTACTATGGTGGCAGCAACATCCACGCTTCGCAGGCGCAGTCGCAGTCGCAGTCGATCCACACGTCGGGTGGTGGCTCCGTGTCGGCGTCGCAGTCGCAGAGCCAGCACCAGTCGATTGATGCCTCGTCGGGCGGCTACTACGGCGGCAGCAACATCCACGCGTCGCAGGCGCAGTCGCAGAGCCAGTCGATCAACGTGTCCGGCCACGGCCATGGTGGCTCGGATGTCTTTGCCTCCCAGTCGCAGTGGCAGGGCCAGTCGATTGATGCCTCGGCTGGTGGCTACCACGGCGGCGCTGATGTGTTTGCGTCGCAGGGCCAGTGGCAGTCGCAGAACATTGACGTCTCGGG
>GG745334.1:94798-105239 GCA_000151295.1 Allomyces macrogynus ATCC 38327 | reverse complement strand
CCGCCGAGTTCGCGGATGGACACGGGGAGTGATCCGTCAACGCCGCTCGCGACCGACGACGTCGAGCCGGATTTGTTTGAGAAGTTGACCATGTTGCTGCAGGAGCACGAGGACCAGCGGCGGCGCCGACAGGACGAGCCGGTGGAGCCGGCGCCGCACGCGGATTCGATGGCGACGGGGGTCGCGGTCGTGGGGACGGGGAACGCCGCGCCGCCGCCACCGCGCGGCGCGTCGAGGGACGAGAAGATGGCTACAGGGCCGCCGCCGCGACGCGGCGCATCGAAGGATGAGAAGACGGCGCCGGGACCGCCGCCGCGGAAGGAGTGCGTCAAGGGATGGGAAGACGGCGCCGCGGAGGCCGTCGGGTGCATCGGGTGGTGCGGGGCCGGCAACACCAGCAGGCATGGCAGCACCGGTTCTTGCGACAGCCGCCGTGGTCCCTGCTGCTGCGATACCCGTTTCGGTACCAGCTGTTGCGGCACCAGCTCTCGTCGATGCGGCCTTGCCACCTGCCGCTCCTGTTGCCGCACCAGTTCCGGCGCAACTGGTTGGACGAGGAAGCGGGTCTTCGGCTGGCACGGCCAGCACGCCCGAGCAAGTGCCCTCCGTCGCCGCACCTGCTGTACTCCATGACGGCCCTGGGTCGAGTTTGCCGACGCGCTCAAGCGACGGCTCGGAGCACGACGTGGACGCGTCGTCGATGCGCCCTCCGCCGACGCCCAAGCTCATCTACAGCCCGCGGCAGTCGGTCGTGTCCGTCCCGCCATGGTCACCTACGCACCGGTCCTTCCCACGCAATTCCGGCTCGCACGTCATCCCACCACCACCGCTCGACGGCCCCGTGCCCAACATCTCGGCACCTGCATCACCCGCGGTCAACCGGTTCTTCCAGCACCCGCCGCCACGGCCCACAACGCTGCAGCTCAATATCCCGTCAATCTACGTGATTCCGCCGTCCACGTCGACGCCGTCGGTCGACTACCCGCCGTACCACGACGACGACGAGGAGGTCGAGCGCATGTCCGAGGACAGCCGGCTGCACGATATGGAGCCGCGCATCGGGACCGGCGGGTACGACGACGGCTACGATGACGACGAGGACGACGACGACGAGTTCTTCAATTATGACCCGAGCATCGACCCGTACACGGGCGAGCCGCACGACATGGCGGCTGCGGGATACGCAATTCAGAAACCGCCGTCGCCCGAGCACCGGGACCGCCGGCGCCAGTTTCAGGCCGACCACGACGCCGACGCGTTCCAGCCAACTGCAGGCGCGACGCGGCACAATACGGCTGCGGCGCCGATGCCGGAGTTTATGGACTCGGACCCGTCCACCGATAACGACTCGCCAGGACCGTTTTCGCACCTCGCGGCAGCGGCTGCCGCGGGGCGTACCCTCGGCCGTGCCCGCCGTTCCGCTCCCGCCCAAGGCCCCAGAAACCGCACAGCCCCCACGGTCGCGCGCACGCCCGTACCCGGCGGCGGCCACCGGCACCCGCCGCGCTGCGCCATTGACGCCGAACGACGACGCCGACACGGCGACTGAGTCGGACGAGGCCGCGACCGAGCCCGACCACGAACCCCGCACCCCCGCCGCTGCCAGCACCGTCTCGAACGCCGAGTACTACGCATACCAGGAACGCCTGCGGCGACTATTCCAGCCACCCCCACCATCCACCACTGCGCCCGTCCCGGTGCCCGCACCCACGAGCCTCCCCGCCGCATCCAGCACGTTCACTCCGTCGACCTCCGCGTCGACCGACCGCACCCTGCACCATACTGCCGTCGCCGCGCCACTGCCCGTGGCCCCGATCCCGCCGCCGATCCTGCGGTTCGACACGCCCGCGTCGATGGTCGATTCGGATACGTCGTCGAGCTTTGTTCTGCACATGACGACGCCGCCGCCGCAACAGCCACAGGCGCCGCCACGGCAGTTTCCTGGAGCGGTGGCCGCCGCGGCGATTTCGCAGCGGAATGCGGGTGCGCCGCCGCGCCGTGGAGCGAGTGTGTCGACCGCCACTGCGCCGGCGCAGCCACCGCAGCCGCACGAGTCGCGCGCGCAACTGTTTGCGCAGTTGCAGCGGCAGGCGGCGGAGCGGCGGCGCGTCGAGCAGGAGCGCGCGCGGATCGAGGAGGAGCAGCGCCGACTTGCCGAAGAGGAGGAAGAGGAGGAGGAGCGCCGTATGGGCCGAAGAGGAGGAGCGACAGCGACTCGAGGAGGAAGCACGGCGCCGGCAGGCCGCGGAAGAGGAGCAGCGGCGGATCCATGCCGAGCTGGTGCGGCGCGCGGAAGAGGACGCGCGGAGGTTGCTCGAGGAGCAGCAACGGCAGCGCGCGCAGGAGGCCGAGCGCGAGCGGTTGCGCCAGGAGCAGTTGAGGCGCGAGGAGGCCGAGCGGCGAAGGGTCGAGGAGGAGGAGCGGAGGCGCAAGGAAAAGGAGGAAGAGGAACGGTGCTTGGAAGTGCAGCGGCGGTTGGAGGAGCAGTGCCGGATCGAGGAGCAGCAGCGGTTGCTTGAGCAGCAGCGGCTCGAGGAGCAGCGCCGGTTGCTCGAGCAGCAGAAGATCGCCGAGCAGCGCCGCCGCGAGTCGGACGAGCGGCGACGGCGCGAAGAGCAGCAGCGGCTGCTGTTGGAAGAGGAGCGCAAGCAGCGGTTGCAAGAGGAGATGCGGCGGCAGCAGATGCTGCAAGAGGCGCGCCGCCGGCAGCAGGCCGCCGACCGTCGCCGTCAAGAAGCTGAGGCCGAAGCTGAGCGACAACGACGCGCTGCCGAAGCCGAGGCCGAGCGCGTGCGACGACTCGAGGACTTGCAGATGCGCGAGCAAGAAGAGCAGCGACGCGCCGAGGCCGAGCTCTTGCAGCAGCTCGAGGAACTGCAGGCGCAGCTCGACTGGCAGCAGCCGGACCCGACGTTTTCCTCGGACCCGAACGTGTTCACGTACGTCTCGCCCGCGCAGCAGCCGCTCCCGCCCGCCCCACCGCAGTCGGCACCTACCTCGGCCGTGGTCGCTGCCGCGGCGCACACGCCCGCGCCGTACGTAACGAGCGTGTCGGCGCCCGCGATCGTCTCGCCCCGTCCGCGCCGCAGTTTACCCAACATTGCCGAGCGCGTCGCGGCGTCGCAGGCGACACCACCGGCTGCCGAGCCCGCGCCCGTGCAGCGCGCGTACGTGCCGCGTTCGCAGTTTGTGAACCCGAACCGGACGCGCAAGCCGTCTGCGGGCTCGAACCAGTACTACCCACCTGGGACGACGGGGTCTCGGGCGTGAGAGATCCGTTTTCTTTCTTTGGTTGAAGCTTCATGTTTTGATGCGGGTCGCGTGCACTCTCGAGCGCGAATCGTTGTCACTCTTTGTCCCCACCATCGCTTTTATCCCTGGCGTGCATTTAGATTTTTGGGGGCCTTTTGAAATGGATTCGGTGCTTCAGTTTTGAATCGACGTGAGAGCATGCCCCGGCATATCCCAAACAATCCACGACCCATTATGAGCAAGCATGCATGCACATCCGGGTCGCTGGTTGATGCACATGGCTGTGCTGCCATGCGTCGCCACCTCGAGCAAGCGTTTCATCAGAACGAATGATAGCTTCTCCACCGTGTCGGGTTTGTATAGCCATTCTTGGCCAGTCTGTGGCTGTGGCGGATGTTTGGCATGAGGGGAGATGCTTCTCATTTCGTGCTTCCATTTTGTTGACTCAACCACACCCACCATGCTTGACTCAACCCATGTCAGCTTTTCCCCAACCAACGTGACTCAACCAGACATGCGTAACAGCGAACTTGCCGCCGCGTTTACCTGCAACACCGTTGCGAAATAAATATAGTGTGTCGCCCCCTTCCCTGGCCTACAAGCAAGCACATCCATCATGAACAACCAGAACACTCCCGCCGAAAAGCAACGCCAGCCACAGCCGGCCACCAAGGTCGGTGGTGTTCGCCACAAGACGCCGCACCATCGCGGAGACGATAAGTTCGTACTTGTTCTTTCATCCTGGAGCGCCAGTTGTCAGATAGGATCTGATTCTGTCTTTCCTTGAACTAGCGACACGGCCGACCAGAAAACCAACGAACGGCAACGCGACCCGCATTCTCCCAAGCACGAGGACCACAAGTCGCGCGTGACCGGGCCTCCTGCCGCGCTTCCGCGCTACAACAAGAGTGATGTTGGCCAAACGTATCCCCTGTTCCAGCCCCGCCAGAAGACCCCGAACTAGACCAAGAGCACGTTCGGGCGCGAGCCGGGATGGGAGCGACACGTTCGCGTGGAACGCAACGAGCTGCTGCAGGTGATGCTGGGCGTTGGCGACTCCGCCAATCATGCGCGCGCAAGGCGGCCCGTGACGATGTCGTGGCTCGCGTTGAAGTCGCATATTGTAAAATTATTGTACATTTTTGCTCAACCTGTCTTCAAATCCTGTCTTCAAATTTTGCTCTGAGGCCCAAGGCACAGTCCAGCAGCGACTGTGGCTGTCCACGCAGATTGTCATGTCGTTTCCAATCCAACACCATCTATCAGCGGACAACGATTTGAACGGTCTTGAGTACACTCCACCTGCCTTGAATTGAATTGTAAATCATCAGGTACGAGTCAAAGTCGGCAATCAAGTGCGTGTCAAACTTGAGCCCGGGCCCAACGTGCTCCTCGCGACCCATCAAAATACGCTCGGCAATCGAGCTGTCATCGCAATGCTGCTTGAGGACGTCGTCAATGATCGGGTGGACAGGGTATTACTCAGTGTGCGAGTCAGTGTGGAGCTGGTCGGGATACTGCGACAGCACCTTGACCTCGTTGAGCACCGTGTAGAAAGCCTCGTGCACCTTGCGCACGTCCCGCGAGTCACGTTGCAATACAAACGCGAGACCGTGCAAATCGAAAGGCGAGGTCCAAATCCAACGAGGCGCAAGACCCGTGTGAAAGTCGCGGCTGTGCGCCTCGAGCAGCTGGTTCACGTAGACGTGGTCCAAGTGCAGCCCGGGAGAGGACATGGGCATCGACGCGGTCACGCACCACCCAGTCGCCGCGCCAAGGACGTGGCCTGCGTTTTCCTGGACCTAGTTCATGCCGGTGAGCGAGGAGCCCCAGCAGTGGGAGCGGCGTTGGCACATCGCCGGGCAAAAACAGCTCCACGTCGACATTGAGCTGCCGGAGATGGTACCCCAGGGCAAATGACAGGACCTCAGTCGAATCCAAGAGCGCGTCGAGCAGCAAATCCATTTTCGGCGCTGCATACTCGCCTGCAACAATGTAGCCGAGATCCTCGGGTTGCGGGAACAGGTGCGACAGGTCAAAATACGACGTGTAGAGGCCAGTCTTGGGCGACATCGGCAAGTTCTCGACATGCACGCTCGATCCAGGTGGCAGCGCGAGGTCCGAGAGCGGCGGCGAATGGCCACGACGCGACGAGTGACGCGAGCGGCGGGTCATGTCGTGGAGTGCTGGAAGGGAAGCGCGAACGGGCACAGACTTGTCGATGGCAAGCTGGCGCACAGTTTGCAGGTGCTCCGGAAGGCAGAGCGCGGCTTGGATTGCTGGCTGGTTGCTTGGTTGATGTGAAAGATGAAATGCTGCGCGACCAAGACTGACACGAGCCGGCCTGAGAGACACCACAGCCATGAGTGGTTGAGCAACATGAAGTGGCGATCCCATCTGAACTCCGCCCTGCACAAATGCCAGGGCAGGAAAACGACCCCACGATTGAAACGTGGCGGCAAACGACGGTAAATATTTATCATCATGGCAGTTCTCCACCCCTTCTTGCCGATCGTTTGGTCGTGGCCTGGTTCGCGCCATGAATGTCGCGTCGGAACGGGCAAGCGCCAGTTAAAGCTTCCGTCAAGAAATGGGCCTCCGAACGCCGACATCGTTTTCGTTGGGTCATGCATTGAGGTAAAGAATGGCTCGCGATGCGTGAGGGCATAGCTCACACACAATGGATGATGGCCTCGGCCGCGTGCGTCTGGTCGTCTCCCTCATAGTCGTCATCCTCGCCATCGGATTCACACCAAAACTCTTCCAAACCGGAGCCAGCGTCACCTTCCCTCACATCTCCGTCGTCGTAGGATTTCTTTTGCACCTGGTGGTCGACTCGCACCAGAAAATTAGGCAATGCTGCGAAAGTGGGGCGAGGGGGCAGGCGTGGCGCCGCATCCACAAGCTTCATCGTGGAGCAATGTGCTGTTGAAAGCAGCATCTCCGCCAACAGTTCAGAGTCTCCAACCAGTGGTTGTGAGTACCGTCTGAAATGATTGAAAACATTGTATGGACACTCACTTCTCCACCCTTTTTCGAAAAGCATTGCACCGCAGGTTCCACAGAGCACACAATCATATGGTTGTCATACGTTGGGAGCAAGGAATCATCGCTGTGCGCGACTCAGAGCTGACGGATTGTCAGGAACCGGTGGACAAGAACTGCACTCTCGAAAAGAGATTTGTAATGTACGCAAGGTAAGCAGAACAATTCCAGCAGCATAAAACTGAGTGGTCAAGACGACAACATGTGAGCACAAAGTTCAACTTTTCGAATTCTAAGAGGACGATTATGACAAGCCCAAACCAAGATAAATATGGAACACCAAAACCAAAAACAATATGAACCGGCCAAAAGCACGACCGCGGGAAATGAGGGTATTGCAGCATCCGCCATCACACACTCACACGCATAACACGTCGAACTCCGCTCAGACCGTGATGCTCTCGCCGAAGAGGGCAATGAGAAGCATGATCCCGACACCCATGAACACGCCGAGCTGCTGCATGAGCATCGGTCCGCGGTCCTTGCGCGCGTCGACGAGCAAGTGCGCGTCCTCAGACGCACCCGACTCGAGATCCTGCTTGGGCGACGGCCCGGCAGGCGACGGCGACGTCGCATGCGAATCCAGACCGTCGTTGCCGTAGGTCATCTCGAAAAGCATCGGAATCAAATTCGAGCACGCGATGTAGATGAAACCACCCGCCGTGAAGGCGAGGATCCAGGATTGCGCGCCCGACGAGCTCGACTCGAAAACCAAGATCCCGATCGCCAGGCCAACAAACGACGTCAGGTTGCAGAGCACGTTGTAGACCGCTGCGCGCCACCGCGGAATGCCCGAACTGAGCAGGACCGCATAGTCGCCGAGCTCGTGCGGCAGCTCGTGCAGCAGGACCGCGATCGCCGTCGACACGCCAAGCCGCCACGACGCCGCAAACGCGACACCAATCGCCAGACCGTCGAGCGTGTTGTGCACAGCATCGCCAAACAGAATCAGCCACGCGACCGGCAAGACTTGACTCGCGTCGTACTCCGACTCCTTCATGTAGACGCCGTGCTTGGGCCGCTTCGCAGCCGGCGTGGGCGCAAGTGCATCACCCGACTTGGAAGATGGGCTGGCGGCAGGTGCAGCGCCATGACTGTGCCCATGTGCCCCGCGGCCAAACGAATGCAGAATGTGCTCGACGAGGAAGAACGCGTAGGCACCCGCGACGACGACCAGCGACGTCCACACCGGCGACGGCGCGTTTGCCTCGGCCTCGTGCTCGTGCTCGTGCTCATCGACCTCACCGCCGTGCTCGTGCACGCCAAGAGATTCCGGAATCAGGGTGCATGATCGCGTCGCCGAGCAGCGTCCCCGACGGCGAGCCCAATCAAAAAGGTCATGGCCAGCTGGTTCGCGCGCCGGTGCTTGGACAGGTACGGCACGAGCGTGATGCCCAGAACGGCAAAACCGGACACGATCAGTTCGGCAACGATCGAATACAGCCACACGAGACCCGAGCTGAGCTTGTCGGCGTCCGAGACGGCGTGCGCGTCCTCGTCGTGGTCGGCGTGGTCGTGCGCCGCATGGTCGTGCTCAGCGTGCTCGTCCTTCTTCTCGCCCTCGTGCGCACCGTGCGCGTGCGCGGCCGTGCACGCCGACGACGCCTTCATCGCGACCAAGCCCGGCGAAATCTTCTCGAGCCCGGCGCGGTTCACATACGATTCCTTGATCTCATACGCCTGTAACAGCTGCGCCGGCGTCAGGCAGTCGTGCAGGTCCGTGGGCCACTTGTCGACCGTGACCGTCTTATTGACAATCTCGAGGTGCTCGTAGAGGTGCAGCAGACGGTCCGTATTGATGACCGGCTCAGAAACGCCCGTCACGTTGCGCGCAAAGTGCTCAAACAGCTCGTTCATGAACTCGGTCGGTGTTGGCGTGTCGGCGGCCTGGACGGCGGCGGGGGAGGCCGCAAGAAGGACGACGAGGAGGGCTGCGAGCGCCGCGAAGACGGTCGCAAGGAGGGAGGTGCGGCTCCTGCGGATCATGGTGGTGGTGGAAGACGACGGGTCGGTGCGAGCGCGCTGGTGCGAGGTGGTGGAGAGTGCGCGCAGGTCTAGCAGAAATCCTCGAGCGTCGCGGGGTCCGGGGCGCGGGTTGGCCGGGTTGATGGTTGGTCGGTCGGCAGCGGACAGGGGACTTGGTCCGCGGCTGACAGTCGTCGGTGATCACACAAGCCGGAGCAGTTAGGTCGGTTGCTGGATGTCGGACAAGAAGCGCGGGCGTCTGCCCACTTTATATCGTAGGCGTTTCGAGAAACAACATCGGCTGGTCGGTTGGTCGGTTGGTTGGTTGGTTGGTCGGCTGGTTCGATTGGTTGGTCGGTTGGTCGGCTCAGCGCCGAGTTGTCGGTGCATGCGGTAGTGCGTGCTGACAGTCAGGGCTGGGATGGGAAAGGACCGACAGGCCGGTTGCACGACAAGCACGGGCCGATGGACGCTCGCGGCAGGCAGCAGGCGAGCTTGCGGGGGCGTCGTGCATGCAGGGTCCCGGGCCCGTGCCGCGGATGGTCGGATGGTCGGCCTTGCAGGGGGCTTGCATGCTGCCCGATCAAATAGTGGTGGAGAAGCAAAGGGGCTTTGTCAGGTTGTTTGCACGGGCGAACCAGCAAAAACGATTCGTTTCAGCAGGGCCTTGCTCATACAAGGAACCCAATGCCCTTGCATTGCATCGCATCCTCGATCGTTTTCTTCGCCTCGCACCTGCATGTAAGATTGCCAGTTGCAAGAGCCTGTCCTCGCGCAACTTCTCCACCCTCACACTCCCCTCACTCTCGCCGATGTCTTTCTCGCGGCCATTCCCTCCAGGCTGACCGATCACGATCAGCTGCATGCATCTTCTGGTCGACCGACTCTCGGCCCGGCATGCGACGTGCCACGGTACCGCCGCGCGGGCGAGGCCGGCCGGAGCCGTGTCCTGATCTCCGTGCGCGGCCGTTTGGCGTCGCGTGCCGTGCATGCCATCGCACCAAGCTGGCGCGAGAACGTGCAGCGCGCCGATTCTCCCTGTCCACCCGAAACGCACTCGTGGTTGAGGCAGCTTGCGTGCCGCCATCTCGCACGCGCGTGGGCAGAGGATTGATTGGATCGATTTGTCTCCAGTCCAGGCAGGTCGAAGCCTGTCAATCGTGGAGAAATTGGCTGGATTGCGGCGTTGATGCAGACGTGCCTTCCCCTGAAATGGGTATGGTATGAGGCGCTCCCCGTGTTGTCTTGCCTCTGTCGCGTCCCTGGCCACAACTGAGCGAAGTTGGCTGAAAGATCGACACGTGGCCCTTGCGACAGCAACGTGTCGGGCCCTGATTTGTCCTGATGTGGATTGTCATGGTGCCCAACCGCTCTCTCGCTACGCCGTCGTGATCGTGGCGCTTCTTGTAGGACGCGTCTCGCGTTGATGAATGCATCGCATGGAGCTGCTTGTGTCGACCTGCCCCGTTCCCTCTCATCGCTCCGCGCGTCCTGCTGGCTTGATGAACCTTGCGGCTCGGTCGCTGTGAAGTGTGTTGGCACGTCGAGACAAAGCGACGCAGCACTTGCAACAGCAGCGTGTCGGGCCCTGACTTGCGATCCAGTGTGTCGTCGTGGTGCCCTGCCTCTCTCGCGCGCCCAATTACCATCCATATACAGGTCGCTAACAAATGCACATGGATTCGTGATCATGGAACGAATGCGGTTGGCCGCAACGCGAGCAAGAACCGCGACAGCATCACGGCGCGCGGAACGGTGTGCCAAATGGAATCAAAGCGCGAGCCATCCGGCGCGCGCGCGCGCGCGCGCGCGCTCTATGAGCCGGGACGACGACAGTCTCTCAGTGACGCGACGTGACGCGTTGGGAGTGGCGACCTGCGTCGACGCGGAACCTCGAGGCGCGTACGAACGAGCAGATGGACCGACGCGTGTGGGGGGTATTGCAGGACGCGAAAGCAAAGCAAAGCAGCAACAATGCACGACTGCGGTCACGGGAACCGCGCCAGCAACTCCAGCACGTCGCGTCGGTGGTGTGACCGCGTCGGTGGAGGCGCAGGCGCGTCCGTGGAAGGCGGCAGTGGAGGAACGCGAGCCGTCGACGATGCGGATGCGGACATGGTGGCGGACCCTCTGCAAGATAACGCCAAACGCGGGGGTCGCATTAGTCGCCACTGGTGGG
>GG745334.1:58614-79200 GCA_000151295.1 Allomyces macrogynus ATCC 38327 | reverse complement strand
GTCGGAGCGACGAACGACGTCGTCGGGTTTTTTTGTACGTTGTGTTCCGTCGTGTCGGGGTGGAGCAGATCGCTGACCGCGAGATCGTTGTTCTAGGGAATATGGTCATTGTCGCGCTCAGCGCAATGGTCATCATGGGATGCTTTATTTTCCGGTGGCACGCGTCGAGCTCGACATCCACTGCGAAATCGGGTCAGGTCGGCCCGGCTCCCGCCATCACGGCGCCCACCGACACGACCATGGCGACCATGTCTATGGAAATGGCCGTCCTCCGTCCACCAGACCTGCACGCCGTCGCCACGATTCACGGCGACCTGAGCATGAGCGCGAAGCCTCTCCAAGCAGCGCCGCCACGATCCGGGAAATACTGAGTTCGCTCCTTGCGTTCGTGTATCTATTCATTGCGCAATCCATGATACACGTTGATGTACAGCCATTTTTGCCTTGTTTCCCCACTCAATCGAGCGCTTCCTCCTCTGGCTCCTGCTCCTGCTCCAGCCCTGGCTCGCGGTCGAGCCACGCCCTGATGTCGTCGGTCACGTCGGCCAGCAGAAACCCATAATGGACCGGATTCTCCTGCGGGTCAAATATGTGCACGTGGGCCTCGACCGGGTTGGGCAGCGTCGTCGGGATGGGCGTGAAGCACGCGCGCACACCCTCTGGCAACTCTGCAGGCAAGAAAATGAATGTGCGCGTGGTGCTGCCCGGTCTCTTCACCTACCGATGGATTGTGAGCGTCTTTTTCGTGCCATGGAGCAAGGTCAAAAGAAGCACAGCGTACTTCAGGATAATAGCACTTGAACGGCACCCCCCGGTCCAACATAAACTGCACGCGCTGCACGCGCTCATCAATCGACTCCATGAGCAGCGGCGTCAAGAACTCGCGATACTGCCCGCCGTGCCGCGCCGCCACCACCATGCTCCCCACGGCCGTCGCGACCGCGAGCCCCGCTTTCGCCCACCACGGCAGCGGCGCACTGAGCGTCTGCGCGAAATCGAGCGCTTGCGACGCCGGCGCGGTCGCCATGTCGAGCAAGTCCTCGGACAGACTAAAGTAGGGCGTGTCGAGCGCAATCACGCCGAGCGGGAGAATCGATTCGTCCAGGCCCAGCGCGTGGTGCGAGTGCGTCGGGTCCATGAGCACGCGAAGCGCGTCGGCGACGACCAGGCCGCCCATGCTGTGTGCGATCAGCACGACGCGGACCGTCTTGATTGGCGCGGGGACTTTGTGGAGGGCGCGTGACGTGGTGGCCGATGGATCGGCCGTCGGGAACGAGAAGGCTGGCGCAGTGGGGACTCGAGATGTTGGCACACCGTCGGCCTGCAAGTCGATGTTGGCCATGGCCTCGGTCATAGACATGTCGCTGCCATCGTTGCCCTCCTGCTGTTGCTGCTGCTTCTGCTGGTCCTCGACGGCGGCCGCAGCCTCCGCATCTGACGCGACGGCAGCATCAGCTTGGTCCACGTTATATCCGAGCGCGAGCCGGCGGAGATAGTTGCAGACACCGAGCGTGGCGGCGCCGAGCTGGTGGCGGCAGTCGAAGCGCGGGAAAACGTGCGAGACGAAACCGTGCTGATGCAGTCGGCGCTCAAGGTCGATCGGGAACCGCGCAAACGAGCGCCCCGACCCGCGGAACCCGTGCACGTAGAGCAGGATGTTGAGCGTCGAGGACGCAGTTGCATCAGGTGCGATTGTCGCGGTCATGGTGCTGGTCGTGATCGGTGCAGTCGGCCACTTGGAAGTGCAAGACTTGTGCGAGAGAGAGAGAAAAGCCATGGAGTGCGGGCGACCTGGAACGCTTTCAAAAGACAGTCCACATCACTTCAGTGCAGATCGCGTTGGAGGTCGCTGCACGACCGACTCATCTCCTACTGTTCGCGTCGCGTCGCGACTCGCAGTGGCTCAATGATCGCGGGCACTCTCAGTCGTCAATGGGACATGATAAATGTACCATGGCCAGGTGCATGCTTCATTTTGGAACATGTCTGCTCTGGTGGAGCTTCCGTCTTCAAAATCATCCAAACGACGGAATCCAAGGAAATGACCAGTACATCTTGGCAACACCAACGCTCACTCAACAGATCGCGCGTGGAGCCAGTTGGAGATTTCATCAGCGACGCCCGCCAGGAACGTCGCGTAAACGCTCTCACCCGCCTTTCGGTCAACCATGTGCGCATGCGCGTCAATCGGGCAGATCAGCGCCGTGTCGACGGCCGTGAAGCACTGGGCGACGTCGAGCGGCAACTTGGCAGGCACGGAAATGAACCTGCATTTACGGTCCTCGTTCGGCTTCTGCGCCTAAATGTCGTTCAAAAGCCGTGAGCGTCATTCTCGTGCTGCGAAATGAAGGAATGAACGACGCGCACTGTTGAATAGTAGCACTTGATGGGCACGTCGCGGCGGAGCATACACCGGATCTTTTGCACACGCGCTTCCATCGACTCCAAGAACAGCGGCTTTAGAAACTCGCGGTAGGGCTTCACATGCGGTGCTGCCGCGACCAGACCGCCCATAACTGCGACGGCAGCCAGCCCAGTTTTCATCCAAAACGGCAGTGGTGCACCAGCAGTAAGCGCCGCCGCGAAAAGGAGCGCCAGGAGCGCGTGCGCTGCGGGCTCCGTATTGATGGCCAACACGTCAGCGGACAGACCAAAATACGGCGTGTCGAGCGTAATCACACCGAGTGGGGTAATGGTGTCGTCGATCCCTGGCACATGGCTAGCGTGCATCGAGTCCATGAGGATGCGCAGCGCGTCGGCGACGACGAGACCGCCCATGCTGTGCGCGATCAGGACGACTCGCACGGCCCTTGTCGGCGCGGCAGTCCTGGCGATGGTGTGCAGCATGGGCGTTGATGAATCAACCTGGTCAGGACTGGACCCGAGTGCGAGCTGCCGGAGATAGTTGCAGAGGTCGAGCGTAGCCGTTTCGACTTCTTGCCAGGATTGAATGCGCGAGAAGATGGGTACGAGCGAGATAAAGCGGTGTCCGGGCAGCCTGCAGTTCAAGCAGCGGTCCAGGTCAGCTGGCAACTGCGCAAACGAGTGCTTGGAACCGCGAAACCCGTGCACGTAGAGGATGGTGGTGAGCACGTCCGACGCGGTTTCTGATGCCATTGTCGGTGTCTTTTGTTTTTTGCTCGCGGTTCAAATGCAGGGAGTGAATGCGGACGTGAAGAGAACGCTGTCAAGCACGATTGAGCCTGGGCAGCAAATCGACAAAACGCTCAAAAAGGGCCCAAATGACGTGGTTAGTTGCTTCCACTCTTCTTGCACCAAAATACATTAGCCAACAGTGGCTAACAGAGCCCATCGATCTGCTGTGCCACTCCAACCTCTCTCAGCTTGAGTAAAAAGAATCAACGCGTTCTTTTGCACATGTCTCACCCTCTCCACCCGGTTTACGAAGGTCCTATGGCCACAGAGGCTATCAGTGAGGCGGTCAAGACACTGGAGGGAACAAACGTGATAAATCGACTTGCACAAAAGATTCCAATGCCGGCACCCTCTCTAACTTTACGCGACGGCATCAACGACGCCCACGAGATGCGATGACATCTTCCATGCCGGACGGCAATGCACCCGGCGGATCGTCAAAGAATATGCTCACATAGAGGGCCACAGTAGGAGGCTCAAGTTCTTGCTATCCAAATCCTGGCAAGCCTACAATCACATCCAGGTCGAGCGACCTGGTGGCGGCAAACGTGCCCTGCGGCATGATTGGATCGGCGGGTGGGCGGTTCACTTGACGAGTCTGGCCACCATCCTGTGAAGGCACATCGGTTGGGAAAGTCGATACGGCGCGTGAGTTGGGAATTCCACAAGCGCAGGAGCTGCTGTGACGGGCTCTTGTAACGTCATGGAATTGACCAAATCGACCAGTTTCTTGGATGATGCCGTACCCGTGGGCGACGACGCACCGGCCGCGTGTGGGGATGATGTATCGGCGGCATTTGGCGCGCCAAGGATGAAGCGCTCCCAGCGCTGGGGAACAACGACGTTTCACGTTCGTCCTGAGTCAATACCCAACGCGACACCACATTGGCGACCTTCACGATCAACGACGCGTAGGTGGCGCTGTTCCCGCTCGTATCGAGCATGCACGCGTGCGCGTCCATGGCATTCGCGACGTTCATCGTAACCGACGAGAAACAGTGCAAGTTATCGCATGGAATGGCAGTGACAAGAGAAACAAAGGCATTCTCGTGGCCGTCCTGGGTCCGAACCTGGGCGAGAAGCATCTCATCAGGTCAATGGTTTGTCTTTGTAGAAGTGCGGAAAGTAAGATCACCATCAATAACGATAAAGTATGAACGTACCCGCGAGTGGATGCACTGGAGCGGCACCCCACGGTCCAACAGGAACCGGATGCGGAGAGCACGCTCGTTGGTCGATTCCGTGAAGAGTGGACCGAGCCACTTGTGGGAGGCGCTTCCTAGACGTGCTCCAAGAGTAACAAGATCGGCCACGACAGTTGCTGCAGCCAGCCCAACATGCGCCCATTCTGGCGACCCTTCGGTAATGCTTTCGATTCTTCTGAGCGAGCGAGTCACAGCTGATGCATGTGAAGCGTGCGCCGCTATCTCGAGCGCGTCCTCTGACAGACTGAAGAATGGCGTGTCAAGCATGCTCACTCCAAGCGGCACAATGTTGCTATCGATTCCCTGGACGTTTCGCTCATGCGACGGGTTCAGGAGCACGCGAAGCGCATCGGCCACAGCAAGTCCGCCCATGCCTCGCGCAACCAAAATAACATTCACGGATCTGGTCTCAACAGGACTGTCGACGGGCGAGAGTGTCATGGATTCGACCTCAGTCGCCGTATTGCTTGCAATTGTCGCATCAGCATGATCCAGTGAGTATGCAAGAGCATGACAGCGAAGATATTGGCAAAGCTTGACCGCGGCGGTTTGGAGCTGCCGGTTGCGAGGTTAGTCAAAGCGCGGGAATGCGTGCGAAACGAAACTGTGCTGTTCAAGTGGCATCTGACGTGCGAGGTCCGCTGGGATCAACCCATACGACGAGTCGGTGCCGATAAAAACCTTGCACGTAGAGCACAAGGTTGAGTGCTGCAAAGGATCTGCTTGGGTTGCTTGGAGGCGCTCTGGCAGTTGACTGTTCAGCGGAAGTTGTGGAGGCTCCAAGCCCGATCAGCATCCACGTCAGAAAGTGGAGCTGAGCAGCTGAGCAGCTGAGCAGCCGACGGTAGTGCGCACATGAACTATGTCTGAATCTTATTTACATCAAGAGCCAACAGCGCCGATGAAATGCGTGGGCAACTGACGTGGGCCATTGCCAGCGTTTTGATGTGGCAAACAGCGAGAGCTTGCTGAAAATGTCGTGACAGAACCCTCAGGCGTCGGCAAGGGCGTGCTTGAATGTGGAGGCAAGGACTGATGTCCGAGACTGTTTGGGCGACAACAACTAGGGGGACCATGTCGTGTTTGATACCGGATCAACAAATGATACACGAATCCCTGATGCGCGACCCCCACGACTGCTCCGTCGCAGCGCGCTTGGCTGGCCGCCGCCCCTGGTCCCCTTCGTCGCCGGCGTCGGGCCCACTGCGCTTGCGCTTGCGCTTGCCTTCGCGCCTTCCCGCCACCGCCGAGCTCGAAGTGGCCGTTGCCGAACTTGAAGCAGCCAGCGCAGAGCTCGAGGCAGCAGCCGTCGCCGGGCTCAGAGCAGCTGCCGCCGAGCCCGAAGTCTCCAGCTCCGATCTCGCACTCGCCGTCACCACATCCAACTCGCCCGCTTGCGGCTCCTCGTCTCTCTGCCCTGCATGCCGCCGCTTGCGCTTGCGCTTCCCCTTCACAGGGAGCGGCTGCGCGGTCCCCACCATCTGCGCGGTGGCCAGGGCCCAAGCACCGCGGCCATCCCGCCGAACATCAACGGCGGCTCGCCAAAGACCACTCTACGCGCACGCGCTTGGCCGCCGCGAGCGAATCCTTTGGTGGCACGATCCTGCCCACGGCGTCCTTGGGCGTTCTTGTGCACGAACCAAGTTCTCGTCAAAGTACCGCGCCGTCGCCTGCGCGGCAGCCACGGTCGCGTAGTCGGCCAGAAACATTTCGCGGTTGGCCGGGTCCGGCGCGACGGCAATCGGCAGGTCCGGGCGACCAAGGAATCGACGCAAACTGGTGTGCCGTGGGATGGGCGAGATGCCGCGCACGCGCAGGCGCGCCGCGGGGAACGGCGTGAAGGGTGGAGGTGCGGTAGTGGTGGGGGTGGGGCCGACAGCGGCGGAAGCGGCGGTATGCGACGGAGCAGGGTGGGGTGCCGTTGGTGGAGCCGGTGCCGGTGCCAGTACGGGTGCGGGTGCGGGTGCGGGTGCGGATGATGGAGCGGGAGCAGGTGCGGGGATGGGGGCAGGAACCGGAGCAGAAGACGCGGACGCGGACGCGGACTTCGCGACCTTGGCTGTCGGCGCGGCGCGGCTCGATGAAGCGGCAGCAGGTTGCGAATCGGGACGGGCAGGCGAGGCTAACGCGTCGAGCCGGGCAAGGTACTCGGCCTCCTTGACATACCACTCGGCCCTGGATCGTGCACCGAATCGGAGTCAGCGCGAATTCGGGGGCAATTGCGATTGCACGTCGCAACAACGTACAGCGGCGTGAATTCCAGGTGGCAGGCCCGCTCGCGCGTTAAATGCTTTTGTGCGGGCGCCGACGACGCGTTCTGGGGCACCGGTTCGGCTAGGGACGCGGCTAAAACGACGAGTAGCACCGGACCGGTTCGTCAATCAATGGCGGCATCACACCGTGCGAAACCGATTCAGCACGCACGGTAGGTCACGATCTTGCCCGCATTATCCTTTTTACCCCACGCCGCAACGCGGTCGGCCGCCTCGCCGGTTTGCAGCTGCACGAACGCGGCCGCTACGAGCTCGATCGACGCGTCGCCGTCGCGGACGCGCGTGCGGAGCGGCTCAATGTCGGTGACGGCTCTCGGCACGGCGAGCGCATTGAGGAGCGTCACGAGCTCGTTGCTCAGTGTCGTCCAGTCGCGGTCGTAGACGCAACGGGGCAGGCGACCGACGACGAGGGCACGCGTCTGGTCGGCGGTGATGTGCGGCGGAATGGCGCTGGCGCGGCGACGCGGCGACGGGCCCGGTGGATCCGGGCGGCGGAGCGCCGGCGCGGACGACGAGGGGCGGGCCATGGTGGCGATGAGTGGTTGGTGGTGGTGCGGGTGGAGGTTGTTGTGCAGACGACGATGACGACGGCGGCGGCGGGGAGGGACGCGGACGACGGGGAGGGACGACGACGAGGGGGGGAGCTGCTTTGGGGCAGAAAGCGAGGAGCGAGACGTGCATGCAGTAGCCTGACAGGAGCATCGCTCTTGCGTGACGTTCCACCGCACGCTCCTGCGAGGGTCGCGATCGCATCGCAGCAAATCGTCGTCGTCGTTGGCATCGGCAGAAGCCGCTCAACCCCGCTCAAACCATCCGTGATCGTGATCACCGTTGGCGCCAGATATTCCTCCCCCATTCTTGCTCTCTCCACCGCCAACACCATGCTGCAAGCTGTTATCGCCGCGTCCGCACGCGCGCGCGCCGCACCGGCCGTTTTCCGTCTGCTCTCGACCGCCGCCCCTGCTGCCGCTGCCAGCAACAGCAAGAATGGCACCGCGATTGTGCTCATGAACATGGGGGGCCCCGCGACGCTCGACGAGGTGGAGCCCTTCCTCGGCCGCTTGTTTGGCGACCCGGACATCATTCCGATCCCGTTCCAGTCCAAGCTCGGCCCATGGATCGCCAAGAACCGCACGCCCAAGATCAAGAACCAGTACGCGCAGATTGGCGGCGGGTCGCCGATTCGCATGTGGACCGAAAAGCAGGGCCAGATGCTCGAGAGGCTGCTCGACGAGACGAGTCCCGAGACGGGTACGCGTCAACGCCGTCAATCCGGTGCGATTTGACCGCAGGCTAATGACGTGAAATCTGCTGTAGCCCCGCACAAGTCGTTTGTCGCTTTCCGCTACGCCGCACCGCTCACCGACGCGGCCGTACGCGCCGTGCAGGACGCGGGCTTCACGCGCGCCGTTGCCTTCACGCAGTACCCGCAATACTCGTGCTCAACGACGGGATCCTCGCTCAACGAGCTGCACCGGCAGCTGCGCGTGCACGACAAGGACGGCACCATCCAGTGGTCGGTGATTGACCGGTGGCCGACGCACCCGAAACTCGTCGACGCCTTTCTCGACCGCATCCAGGCCGCATTGCAGCAGTACCCGGAAAACGAGCGCGACTCGGTCGTGATCGTGTTTTCAGCGCACTCGCTGCCCATGACCGTGATCGAGCGCGGCGACCCCTACGTGCACGAAGTCGCGGCCACAGTGCAGGCCGTCATGGACAAGCTCGGGCACACGCACCCCTACCGGCTCGCGTGGCAGTCGAAAGTTGGTCCGCGCGCGTGGATGGGGCCACAGACGGCCGACGTGCTCGAGGCGCTCGGCAAGAAAGGCCACAAGAATGTGCTGCTCGTTCCGATTGCGTTCACGTCGGACCATATTGAGACGCTGTTTGAGCTCGATATCGAGTACGGCACTGAGGCACGCGAAAAGTGGGGGCTCACAGGACTCAAGCGCGCCGAGTCGCTCAACGACTCGCCTATTTTCATTGAGGCCATGGCTGATGTCGTCAAGGCTCATCTCGCACGGAACGTGGCCGCGTCGCCGCTGCTGCAGCTGCAGTGCCCCATGTGCACCAAGGAGTCGTGCCGCGACGCCAAGGCCTACTTTGCCGCGCATAACGCGGCGCTGCAGGCTAAGGCCAAGGAGTCGGCATCAGCATAGTGAAAAATACGGTGAGGGATTCGTGGGCACAGCGTAGTATCCATATATACACATGTACGCAGGACACATCCGGCAATGACGGTTGTACGTTGTCTTTTTTTGTGCCTAACTGGAGCGCCTTGCAAGATGCTGAGTTGTGCACGCCGGCCCAGCCTGCGGGAGAGGAACCATTGATTTGAAGAGACGCATTGGGCTTGCGTGAACCGCGCATGGCGGTGTGTTGTCAGCGCCGCGCCCGCGCTTTGGAAAGACTTGCAGCTCACCGCGACGACAAATGATTCCGACAACGCGATCAATGGGTGCATGGTCGAGGCCTTGGTGCTCTGGGCCAAGCACAAGTTGAGCTCACATGTGATCAATGTGCCAACCCGACCGAGACACGCCCTCAAACTCGCTGCGGTTCAACTTTTCGCGCAGCCACGATTCGACCAAGTGTGTTTGCTGGCGCGTATCTGCAAACTTTTCATCTGCCTGGCACCAATTTGGCAGACAGCGATCTCGCCAGCATTCTCGCGCATTCCCTCGCGCATTCCCTCTCTCACATTGCTTCTTGTGCCCTGGCGCTCGTTCATTCATGACCTTGCGTTTCTTCGCGCGAAAGAGCACGCAACAAGACCACTTAGGCTTCGTAGCCTGAGTATTAACCAATGCAGTCCGTCTGACCCGGCTTTTGAGAGTCGGTCGTGACGCCCGCGGAACTCGCAACGTGGGCGAGCGACCTGCCACCAAATGGCGTCGTGGCAACTCGCGAGCCGCGCCCAAGCCCCCACGGCCACCCACCTGCCGTGTCGAGTCGGCTGTCCGCCTGGAGCCGACATGGAAAATCGTGCTAAAACCATGGATTAATTCATTTGCTGTTTCGTGTTTCGCGCGCGCGCGGCCGTGTCGTTTTGAATCATAGATTGCTCGCTATTCGGTCTACACGCGCGTTGGGTCCACGACGAGCCCGGTGAGCGCGATCAAGATGGGCACGGCGCTGTGACGAGCATGGATGTCATGTATGTCGTGGTTTCCGTCCATCCATTGCTTTCTCGTGGCGAGGTCAGGACTCACCTTTCCGCGGGCAATCTCATTTTGTAAGGGGCCGCAGCACCGTCACCAGTTTGATATATCCATGGATGTCGTTTGCGTTCGCACGTGTTGGCCAAAGGTCTCCAGCGGCTGAAATGTCACAACACGCGCCTGGTTCCGGATTGAAGCCAGCCATCGCGACAGCGCGAGCACGACATGAAGATTCCGGCAGCCACAACGCACGCCATGACAGCGATGCAACAGAAAATGGGCGGCCGTGTAATGCGTAATTAGAAGCGGATTGCTTGACGAGCTTTGACAGGTGGGCAAGTTTGGAATGCGACAACAAACATCATTCATCCATTTCGTTGAGCTGCTTCCAGATCGGATTCGAGAGCAACGACGTCGGCACAGCAACCAAAAGAGACAATGCCATGACCAACTCCAACATTGACTTTTCACGTTCGTTCAGTTCACCCCCTCCCCCCCCCCCCCCCCCCGAACAAGCTAATTGTATGCAGGTGTTCCGGGTCGGCAGCATCTGGGCGAAAATGCGCTTGGGTTGCGACGGCGTTCGACACCCTCCACGAAAACGCTCTCCTTGGGCATCTCAGCAAGCGCCAACGACGCTCTGGCCCAACGACGCTCTGCGGCAACGACGCGCAGCGGCACTCGGTAGAGAGCAGGCGCGAATCCAACATGCTGACGCGCGAGCCAGCGAGAACGAGAGCGGACAGATCGTCAGCAACGACATGCCCATGGCGCACGTCTCATCGATCGAATCCTCAGGCAACCTAACCAGGAGTCTATACACTGGGGCCCACGGCGCTGCTCTTTGGGCCCGCGCGCTGCACCATGACAACGATTGGGCAGCTGGATGCATGTGAGCGGCGGTGGCAGCTGCAAACGGAGACGAGGCGGATAGGTCACGTGCAGATAGATAGCTGAAGGTATCGGCGCACAATATTCAGCTCACATGCCTTGGCACACAACATTCAGCTTGCAAGTATCAGCGCACAAGTATTAGCGCACAAGTGGAAGCGCACAAGTGGAAGCGCACAAGTAGAAGCGATCAAGTATCAGCGTGAAACGCCATTTCATCGGTCATTTCGGATTGCCACTCGCTCCCGTTGTGCTGTGCTTGCATCCGATTGCTCGGCAATGTGGCAGCGCCAATTGCGCGCGGTGCGTGGGAGAGCCGGTCATCAGAGGACAAGTTAATGATGGCAGCATTCTGGGGTGTGGAGGTCATCCGAGCGTAAACACTTGCATCATCTCCTCCTCTGCACCTACCAGTTCTTCTCCACGACACAAACGGAGCAGGTGAAACCACAATGATAAAAAACAAGGAGTGCATAATATGAACAACACCTCTGATCACAAACAACCCGCATGCGGCTGGTTCCTGCTGCGATGACGAGCGGCACGATACACTGCAACTTAGCAGATGTAGCCAGTCGAGTGCACATCAATGTTCTGCGACTGCGCCTGCGACTGGACGGCCGACACATCAGCGCCGCCGCAGGGGTAGCCGCCAGCCGAGACATCAATCGACTGGCCTTGCCATTGCGACTGCGACGCGAAAACGTCGGCACCACCGTGACCATGGCCCGAGACGTCAATGTTCTGCGACTGCCACTGGCCCTGCGACGCAAACACATCAGCGCCGCCGTGGTAGCCACCAGCCGAGGCATCAATCGACTGGCCCTGCCACTGCGACTGGGAGGCAAAGACATCCGAGCCACCATGGCCGTGGCCGGACACGTTGATCGACTGGCTCTGCGACTGCGCCTGCGACGCGTGGATGTTGCTGCCGCCGTAGTAGCCGCCCGACGAGGCATCAATCGACTGGTGCTGGCTCTGCGACTGCGACGCCGACACGGAGCCACCACCCGACGTGTGGATCGACTGCGACTGCGACTGCGCCTGCGAAGCGTGGATGTTGCTGCCACCATAGTAGCCGCCCGACGACGCGTCAACCGACTGGTACTGGCCCTGGGCTTGCGACAGGTCGACAGCGTTGTGGTGGCCGCCCGACGAGACGCTGATCGACTGGCTCTGGCCCTGCGCCTGCGACGCGTGGACGTTGGAGCCGCCATAGTAGCCGCCCGACGACGCGTCAATCGACTGGCCCTGCCACTGCGACTGCGAGGCCGAGACGGAGCCGCCGCCCGAAACGTGGACCGACTGCGACTGCGACTGCGCCTGCGACGCATGGACGTTGGCGCCGCCGCAGTAGCCGCCGCCCGTCGACACGTTGATCGACTGGTGCTGGGCCTGGGACTGAGCGACGTCGACCTGGAATTGAACAAGTTGGAGCGCGATGCGGCAAGCGGTAATTGAATCAGTTATTTTTTTGGCCCAGTGAATGCGTTGGTGGCAACAAATGATGATGATGATGATGATGATGCAATCGTGCTTTCAATGATCAACCACAATCAAACTCGAGCAGGCAAGCCAAGCGTACCGTGGTCGTGTTGTAGACGGGAGGGTACATGGTGGTCGTGGAGCGGGTGGAGAAGCACGCACAGGAGCTGGTTCGAGTGCTGGATGGACGTGTGGGGCGCGCACTGTTTATATAGCGGGTCGCGAGCAAGTGTGCCCAACACGCTCATGTCGCGGTGTGGCCGTGACGAGGACGACGCCTTGGGTAAGTCGGAACCTTGTCGCGGACATGGCGGGATTCCGGACTAGGAAGATGGTAAAGATCAGCGGCGTGGTTGTTTGCGTTAGCAATATGGACGCGTCGCGCGCCAAGTTGGCGCGGGCTGGCGCGCGACCAACCTTTCTCCAACCACCAGGTGAGAGTCGCGGCACGCATCCGTCGCCAAACTGCGGCGCGCGCGCGCTTCGTGCGGTCCAGTGCGTGGTCAGATGGCGTAGCTCCAAGCACGGCCATGGTGTTTGATCGAGTGTGGATTGCACAATCGGACGCGCCTGCGCCAGACTGCCAGAAATGGGTCCATGCCCCATGGCGCAGCGGACTTGGCCTAGGGTCTGCTGGTGGCCAGCCGCAGTTTGCAGTTTGAGTGCGTTTGCTCTGATGCTTCGCCGAGTTGCTGCTGTGTTCTCTGTGTTCTGCACACGGCCCGGCGCAGCCATCTACCAGCGCGGTGCATGGGGCCCAAGTCGCCGCCCAAATGTATGCGCGGACTTCGCCAGCCAAGGGCCACCCGCGCCGACAGCTTCGCCGACCGTGGCCCACGCGCGCACGCATGGTCGAATCCACCCGAATCAGGGTTGTCTTCTTGGCGTTTCTGTTCTTCGCCGCTACTCAATGTGCACCCTCTCAAATCATGATAGTTCTCTTCACTTCACCGCCGCATTCCGCCATCATTCTTGTACATGTCGCACTTGGCCACGCGCTCAAAGCGAACAATCTTGTACTTCAACAGAGGGCCATTCAGGTGTATTGAATACACAATACTTGGTCATGGAGAGATGGAACGAAATCGAGCCTCAGCAGCATCGCCACCACGGCCAGCCAAACGATGCCGACTTGACAGTGCTTTTGGTGCGATGTTGCACGGCCGGCCGCTCGCGGCGTCACCAAATGACTTTTGGCGGTTCCGGCGAGATGATGCTTTCCACGTCGGCAAGCATCGTTTGCATCGCAAGGAGCGATGAGGAACTGGAGATGCCAGTGGAAATCCGACTTGAAGTCCGCTGCTTGGCCGGAAAGATGACTGGCCACGACAGCGTGCCTTTCGACCTTCCCCCGCGATCTAGCAGTCCTCTCCATCCCGAGACTAATTCCTGATCAGGTAATCTATCTTCTCCACCCGGCGCTTTCCTCGCCACTCGACCAACGCGGGTGGTGACCGGGCACCAACTTGATGATGTCGATGACCGCAACTGCTCTTCATGCTGTTGTTTCTCTCGCCAATGCATCAGTTGACGCCCTCGCCGTGTCCGTCGACGACGAGAAAGATGAAAAGGTAGAGGAGGAGCACGCATTTGACGCCATCGAGGCCACCAAGCTCGACTTGGTTGAGGAGAGGGGGGAGGACGCGAAGAATGCCATGGACCGCGTCGCCGCTGTGAACCTTCCTGCTCTGGCTGTCGCCGACTCAAGCGTGAACAATTTGGCCGTGCGGGAACTCACCTACGAAAACTGCTGCGCGGTGTCGCGCGTTTGTCAGTCGGTGGTTTAAACGTCGTTGTGCACTGGTCCGATTTGAAAGCAGCTCAGTAATATGAATGAATGGTCTTGTGCTGCAGTGTTTCCGGCTCGGGAGATCTGATCATTTCGCAACCTGGTCATTTCGCGGTCCGCAACGGGAATCGGTCGCGAAAGGTTGCCGACCTGCCAGAGCAAGCACAACAGCTGCTGAGAATGACCTCCGCTCGAACGTTGCTCCAGAGGACGGACCTGAGGAGTGTTTGATTTGCGAGCATCGGCTTGAGCACGACTTTGTTACCCGTTGAGGTATTGAGGCGCACAGACTGATGCCTGGCAGCTTTTTTACAATTAGTCCATGTGTGTCTGTATCGCCAAAACCAAAGCCACTCCACTCCAATCTCCCTCTCCGCGTGATCTCGGGCGCCCCATACACGCACGCGCTCACTTGGGCAACCCGCACATCTCACAGTCCGTGGCACTCGGCGGGTTGCTGAACGTGCAGTGGCGGCAGCTCCACGCGCGCGTACTGGCGCCCGCGGCCGGGTGCGCCGGCTGCTCAACACCACCAAAATCGCCCCACGGCGCACTTGCCGCCGTCGGCGACGCGAGCGACCCACCGGCACCTCCCGGCGCCGGCAGAATGGCGCGCAGCGTCATCCACGCCGGGATCTCATCCAGACCGACGCTGCGCTGCACAAGCCCCTGCGCGAGTTCGCGGAACTGCGTCGCATCCAACACGCCCGTCGCGTGTAGGTGCACGAGGAAATGGAAATCCGGGTCTGGCCGCGCACTGCCATGCACGTACGCGGCTAAGTCGCGGTCCGACTGCGCGCGCATCGCCGGTCGGTTCTCGATCGGGTACGCGCCCGCTGCGAACATGGGCGCGGCGGTCGACGGGAACCCGTGCGTCACGTTCACAAGCAGGTACTCGACGGGGAACGCCGGGTCGGCGCGGTGCTGCACGGTCGCGCCGTACTCGTTCTTGTCCTGGTACATGACGTCGGGAACGTAGAGCGTACCCGTCGACGGCTTGACGAGCATCTGCGCGGGCGACAGCGACGGCTCGACAATCCCGGCATCTACCATGGCTACGCCCGATTCGGAGACTTGGAACGCGTCCACCTCGATTCCGCCGTCAGCGTTGCCCGAGATAATGCACGTCACGAACCGCGACCCGAAAACGCCCGTCGCCGAGTACTTGGACGCGGTCGGGTGGTGCCGCTGCATGTGTGAGGCAAGCACGGTCTCGAGCGAACTCATGAAGAACGACTTGTCGTGCCGCTTCTGCTGGACCTTGCCCATGCCGGACCCGTCGTCGGTCAAGTCGCTGAAAATCATGCCTACGCGCACGAGCCCGCACGCCGCGGCCGCCGCATCGGCGTGTGCGAGGTGCTGCTTGGCCGTCTCGTCGCCTCCCTCCACCCCTTCCACGTATTCGAGCTTGAGCCCGTCCGACGCGTTACTCTGCATGGGCTCGTACAGCGCCTCGACAACGGCCTTGATCCCGAGCGGGACCGCGTCGTAGACCTCGTACCGGCCGTAGAGAAACGCGAACCGCTGGCACCCGGACTGCCGCCAAAAGCCCAACAACGACTCGATCATATCAGCCGACGCAAACTCGACGTGGTCGACCATGCGGAACGGCTGTCTCTGCAGCGAAATCGCCGACGGCTGGCATTTCGAGCAAATGCCCTCGGGCCACGACGCGTGCCCGCCGAGGCACGGCACTTTCACCTTGTAGTTGGGCGCATCGAGCGGGTGCAGGAAGGGGTTCGTGCTTGCACCGGCGCCTTTTTTGTTGACGCCGATCAGCTTGCGCAGGTAGGCGTGGAAAGACAGGTGCTTGATCTTGTGCTCGTCCATGTAACTGGCGTCGTACGGCTGTTCGTTGGCGTTGCGCGAGTGAGTGGTCCGCGCGGCAGTGCGTCAGCTGCGACAGGCGCGAAGAGAACGAACCTCGAGCGGGCTGCAGTACTCGCACATGCCCTTATCGCCGTGGCGACAGCTTCAAGAATGGAACAGTCGCGTCAGCTTCAGCGTACTGACCATCGCCTCGCGAAGTGAAAATGGAAGCGCGTACAATCGCGGATCGCGCGACCGCTTGATCAAGCCGTCCCGTGCCTCGAGCTCCTTGTCCACCGGTTCTTCGACGACCTTCAAGGCAGATGCGCCAGCGGCCGGGGTTGCCGTTTCGACCGGCGGTGCCGGTGGTGCGGGCTGGTAATCGACCATCAAAATGTCCCCGTGCCTAACATCACGCGTCAGCACGAAACGAGCCTCGTTGCAACCAGGATCATGGCGTACCGGAGCCCTAGCGACCCAATCGTCCCAGTCCACGGCATCACGTTCCGCTGCGCGTCGAGAATCGCAAACTCGTTGCGCGGCTTCTTGATCATTTCCGCAACCTACATGACCCCACGTCATATTTTCTGGTGTGGCCGGCGTGGTGCTGGGCGGCAGGTTTAGGCGCGACGCACCTGGTTCCAAAACTGGTCGGCGGTCAAGTCGGGCGCGACTTGTGACCGCAGCATGCCGTCGCGCGTGCGCAGACGCAGGACGAGCGTTGACTAGGTTGGGTTCGAGTTGCGTGAGCGTCGTGCTTGCTGTTGTTCGGCTCGCGACTGCCATCTATGATCCGACGCGATGGCGCGACGCGACGACGCAGTGCTGGGGCCGGCATTACCATGATTGCTGCTGCGATGATTTTTGCTGCTGGTTGGACGGCGAGGGAGAGAACTTGGTCGTGCTCTTGCAAGCGCCGAATGGTTCAAGTCGCACGGAGCGTGAGGAGCAGGAGGAGCCGCACAACGCTGCCGCTGAGGCGCGTGTTGGCCGAGCACCGAGACCGGATTGGTGTGGCATCGCAATGCGTCACTGTCGTTCACCACTCGCTGGACCTGAAGACGCGGCTGGATCTCGTTCAAGCCGCGCTGCACAGTGGAAAAAGAAGACGGGCATTGATTTTGTTTTCCACACCAAGAATAAAAAACGAACGTGGTCATCCAACGGTTCTTCAGGGCAAAAACGAGAGAGAGCGAGAGCAAGAGAGAGGATACAAGAAACAGGAGGATCGGCCGCCCAGACAGTGGCCATGCGAAAATAATCGTACAGGATGAACTGAAAACGTGAATGGACGCCGGGCGGGATCAACTGGTCGGCCATGTCGACGTCGTTGCTGCCGCCAAACAATGGGTCGGCCACGGCAACAGCAGCACTGCAGGCAGCTCGCGGCGCCCGGATCGGCTCGACCGGAGCGCGAGGTGAGCTTGGATCATGATTCTTGCCGAGCGGCGGGACGGCGAATGTGGTGGTCGTGATGGTCGCCCATCGTCGTGTCGTTGCGCGCTGACGCGAGCAGTCGGGGCAAATCGCACCGGCAGGACCCCAAGCCAGCATTGAGACTGCGGCTCTACGCGCGCCGCTTCCCCCACCCGCCAAACAACGACTTCAAGATCGACCCCTTTCCGTGCATCTTGTGCTCCTTATTCGTGAGCATCGCCAGCACCTCGTCGGGCATCATTTCATGCTCGTACAAGTGCCTGCGCAGAAACGCGACCGTTTTCGCCCTTGTCAGGACATCCGGGTCGCCAATCACGCCCGACGCGTCCTCGCTCGACCCGCCCGTCGACATGTAGAGCGCCTTGGGCACCTTGTCGGTCTTGTCGCCGGTGCGGATCGGGTACCGCTTGTTGAGCGTGAGCACCAGGTGCCGGACAGCGCGGTCGCGGTCGGCGACCGAGTACGAGTGCTTGGTGTAGGCGCAGAGCGACGTCCACTCGGTCGTTTTCTTGAACGCGTTCCACGTCGTTTCGAGCATCGGCATCACGCCGCGCTGCACGGCCTCAAAGCACCCTACCGGGTCGGACGTCGACCAGGCTTCCAGCGCGCGTAAGCGCACCGGGTCCGGGATGTTGAGCTCGAATGGCGCGCCCATCGCCAGGTAGGTGTCGAAGATCTTGCCCGGGTGCGTGTGGAAAATGATCACGTCGATGACAAAGAACTTGAGGGTGGAGAAGATGGACTAGGCGTCAGAAAACTCGTTCCAAACCAAAATAGCCCAGCGCTGCACATACCAAATTCTCCGGCGCAAACGTGTCAATATGATGTGCAAGGAAATAGGCGAGCGGAATGCGCGAAATCAAGAGCTTTTGCAGGCCGTACTTGTGGCACATGACCAGCGGCACGTCCGGGAACTCTTCGCCCGGCGGGATCCCGGGCGACACGGCCGGCAGCGACGGGACCAGCGGGGACGGGAGGCCCTGGAACGACTTGCGCCGTGGCCCATCGCCGCGGTTCGGCGCTCCGGGAGCCAAGAACCCACCCGACGTCGAATACGCACGCCCGCGTGCCGGCGGCGACTCTGGAATCGGCGGGATCGGAATATCGTCGTACGGGTTCGTGCCCGAGGGCGTGCGCGGGTAGGTCGTGATGACGCGCGGCGCGCGGTCGTGGTCGGGCATATCGTCGTCGTCGTCCTCGCCATTCGATCCACCGTTGGATTCGAGTGGGGGGAGCGTCAGGGACGACGGTTTCGGTTTCTTGCGCAACTTGGCGACGCGCGGCAGCGGCTGGCCCGTGACCGGGTCCATGGGCACCATCAGTGGCGACCCGTTGGGCGTCAAAAGCGAGCTGCTGGTCGCGGTCGACGACGCCGAGTCGCGCCGCGAGTCGGTGTCAGTCCTGTCGAGCTCCGCGGCCAGCTGGTCCATGGCCGAGTGTAGCGCCGACGGTGCCGACGCGGGGGACGCGGACCGCGTGCGCGGTGGCGGCGGCGATAGGGAGCGGACCGGCAGCGAGTGCGCCTCGTCCGTGACAAGTGCGGCAGGCGCCATGATTTTTTGGGAAGCAGGGGGTGGCGAGAGATCAAATGCGCGCGAGCAGGACGCGACTGGCGACAAGACGCGTCAGGGCACCGGAGGCACTGGGCGGGTCGCTAAAGTCGATCGTAAACGTCGCCAAATGGTGGTCTCCTTGAACAAGCGCTCGATGATGTACACCCAAGCCGGCTTGGCAGAGATTGGGTCCGCGCGTTTGGGCCGAAATTGGGAAATAATGTCGAGTCCGTGACGGGTCTACTGAATGGATCAATTGCAATTTACGAGTCAGTGCCTTGGTCATCACACCATCCGAGCATCAACAGCAGCCGCTGCCGCTGCCAGTCGTCTGCTGCCCATGACGACCGACCACCAGGGCCATGGCCTTGACAGACACGAGCGTCTGGCCATCCGGGATCCGGCCCTCACCATCCGTGGTGCAGCCCACGTCGGCCAGGGCACAGGGCGGGCACGGATCATTGTCGCCGTCACACAAGATGGTCGGTAATTGGCGTACCTTGATCGTTGGCCCACGTTCACCCGGGAGGAACAGATCCGGGTCCAGGTCCGGCTTCACGGCGGGTCGCGAGCAGATCGGGCTCGCTGAGCGTCAAACTCCGGTTGTTGTCGGTCGTGCAAGAGCGTCGCACAAGAGGAGGGGGAGAAGAGGAGAGAGGAACGATGCCGGCGCAGCGGATGGAGGAGAAGGGCGTGCTGCACGCAAGACCCGGCGCAAGGGTCGGCCGCCAACCAGGACCCCTTTTCAAAGCCCCCCCCCCCCCCCCCCCGACAAGTCATTTGTGGTGCAGAAGCGGACGGTGATTGGTTGGTGCCGGTGGCTGCAGCATGTTGCTGATCCATTCAAGGACAGATACGTTGAAGGCAAATGCAACAACCAGCTCGGCCAAGTGGATTTTCCTCAGACGGGCCGGCATGATTGTCAACCTGCACGTTGACGCCGGCTGACGCCTCCAACGCCGATCGCAGCCAGGGAGGGTTTCGAACAAGAACACAGAGGTGGCAGCGGTGGCTGAAAGGGATTCGTGGACGGAAATCTGGCTGGGTTGGGTGAGGCCCTACGTGCTGATTTTGGTGGCTGAGAGAAAAAACAAAACGGAAAAATGAGTGTTGATGACGGTCTTGATGAAAACGAGCACACAAATCACGAAACCGTTTTGCCTTCAGGCTTGTCAACGTTGCTCGCGTTTACGCGTTCCAGAACAATCTTTGCGACACGGTTGCGACGCGAGCGCATGTGGCGGCTCACAACAGATCGGGGTGAGAAGGGACATGGGTGTGATGCGACAGGGCCGAGATGGGTGGGCCGTGGGCGCGCTGTCAAGGCCTCAACCAAACGACGCGCCAGGCGCGCCAGCGACCAAAGACGCGCGAAAGAGCATGGCCAACACAACGGAAGTTTCTAATGACGGAGCAGGACGACGACGAAAGAAAACTGGCGGCGAGCGGGTCGACAGATGCGGGCCAACGAGAGGGGGAAAAAAGCAGCCGCCGGTAGAGGTCAACGAAGAGAAAAAAAAGCCAAGAAACCGGGAAACAGCAAGCAAGGGAACGAAATCCGGGTCGAGCCGAGTCCGGTGTGCGCAGGAGGGAACGGTCTCGACCAGGAGGGACGTTTCCGCATATGAAAATAATCAGCACAGACAGGGAGGGGAGGGGAGGGGAAGGGAGAGAGGAAGAGGAGGGCGAGGATAGAGGCCCGCGCGCGGGACGAACGCGCGGTTGACGAACGTGTGCGCGAGCGGCCAGGCCGCAGTGGCCCTTCCAACGGAAAGGAGAAAAAGGAAAACCAAGAGAGACGCCAAATAACCGCGAGGACAAGGG
>GG745335.1:1611751-1629224 GCA_000151295.1 Allomyces macrogynus ATCC 38327 | reverse complement strand
ACCAAGAGCAAGCGCGCGGTAAGTGCTCTGCTGAGTGAAAAAAGAGAGAGAACAAAGAGAAAACGCACCAATGAAATGCAGCACGCGCACCGACGACGCAAACGCGCGCAACGCCGGCAAGTACATGTAGTTGGCGGTCGGCGTCATGTTATCCGTGAACGGCAACCGCCGAGCCGGGTCGACGCGCCAGGCTTCACCGAAATACGCGTTCAGCAGTCCTTGGTCACCGCCATCAATCGAGCCGTGTTCGCGCAAGTGCGCGCGCAGTGCGCGGTACGTGTCGATGCTCGGCACGAGAGTGAAGACACCCGAGTTGAACTACACGCAGGGTCCATCAAGGACGATGAGTTTCGCGTACACGTCACCCTGCGTTGAGGGAGTCACGGCATCACGGCACCGCTAGCTTACCATATCGGGCCACCCGGCATCCGGCGCGGCCGACAGTTCCGGCCGGTCCATCAAGTCGTCGAGGTTCTGTACGACCAAGGTATCGGCATCAAGAAACACGAGTTTCTCAAACTGCGTCAGCGTCCAGGCGCGCAGCTTGGTAAACGATGTGCGCAGTTCCGGGCGGCCGTTCAAGAGCGCGAGTCGCGGGTCGTCGACAAAGATGGGGCCGACGGGAATGACCCGGTCAAACGCGGCCGCGAGCCGCGTGCGCGTATGAGCGCGGACGTGATTGGTGTGCAGGCACATGATCGGGTACTGCGTGCCTAGTGGAGGAAAAGGCGGAGGGGCCGCGTCAGCTCACTGTCGTCGTCGTTGTCCAGAAAAGAAAGGCGGGAGGGAGAGCACGCACCAACTGCGCGAAGCGACGTAGCCAGCACGAGCGCGCCGTCGGCGTAGGCGTCGGACGTGAGCAGCGTGACCCAGGCCTTGCGCGGCTCGTCGGGCCGCAGCGGCGGGACCAAAGTCGGGATAACGGCGTCGTCCGGGTCAACGTCGACGGTCAGCATCGCCATGGTCGCGGCAAAATCGTCCACGTCCACCTCGTCGTCCTGGTCGAGGTCGGGCGAGGACGCATGGTGCCGCGACAGCGGCACGTCGGTGTGCGTCGACATGGTCGAGTTTACGAGAGTACAGTGGCCTGACTGGTTGGCTGCGGCAGGCAGGCAAGCGACGCGTCACAACCGACTCTTTACTAGCTGACCCACCACTCCTTGGCGACGCAGAAATACGGCTCGACTTGGCGCTTGGACTGGGTGCGATACGGTGCAGTGTGTTGGGGCGCGCTCTTGCGACCAGTTGGGCGCTGGTGTAGGTCGCGGTTGCTTGGATGCTTGGGGGTCGCGGTGGTTATAGAGAGAGAGGAAGCGGAACTATTTCATCAAATGGAGCCTCAAGGCGGGGGTGGGGCGTTCCCGCTTCGACAGCCAGGCCGTTCGCAGGCCGTCAAGACTCTTGAGTCAAGAACGAGCCCAAAAAAAATTGAAAATTAACGTCTTGGGCAAGTTGCGGTTTGGTGAGGATGGCGGCGACTGCGGACATGATAGCCCACGGGCGTCGCAAAAAAAAAAAAAAAAATACAACGATAGCCGACAGGCGGCGCAGGAAATATAGATAATGGAATTTCGCTGGATTCGAACCGCAGCGCTTCCATCGTCGATGGCAAGACCAAACATCCAATTTTTTGAGCGTCAGGCATCAGTCGGGGCAGACCAAAAGCATCACTCTTCGTGGAGCGTTGATTTAGCATCGTTGCATGCCTTCAGTGATGCGCTGCAAATATACTCGAATCCTCACGCGTGGTGAGCACATTCTTGGATATGTGTGTCATGTCCACTCTCGGATCACTGTGATTGCTTCAACCAACACAAACTCTGTTATTCTCTCAACAACTTCCAACGATCAGACTGCCCTGCAAATGACTGTCTAGTGCTCATGAGTTATTCTCCACCAGTTTGTTTCTTCTGATTTTGATCATGATCGAGGGCAGGGGCACAATAAGTTTCGAAGTGATTTTGCGATGTTACTCTCCCGATCTGACTCTCATCAAAACAAGGATTGAAACACAATGGCCGAATCCATTACTCTTCAACCGTGCGTTGATGCATTCTTCCAAGCTCGCGGAGACGCTGATCCATATTCTTCTTGACGGCGCAATAGTTGGTCGACACGAGGAGCACCTTGGGCATGACCGACGCATCAACAGTCGAGGCCATGAAGGTCGGCCTTGAAGCGGCCGTGAACGGTGCGCTGATTCTTCCTCGCGCGATCGTTTCACGCTCATCGGCATGCCATGACACGGCGCGAAGTGGGTGATCGAAACCGCTCTTGTCTTGCCAACCGAGCAATCGTGCTAGTGCTGCAAATTGCCCTTCCACCAGATGCAGTGGAAGCGGGCGCGACCATGCCCGCGGCTCCCAGCACAGAGATACTCCCCACCGACATGCCAGCGACGTCCATTTTTGCCACCACGAATCGCGACGCGGGAGCGAGACGCGGCCATACGGGAGCCGAATGCCGATCGCCATCGTCTTCGCCGTCGCCCTCGACCGTATCGGCGAACGGTGCGCGCTGGGCATTGATACGTTCCTGAGTGCGTCGCGAGTGTGGGTACAGGAACAATTACGTGATGACCGCGTCGTAGAGTTGCGGCAGCGCAAAATCGAACGCGGCCGTCATCATCACAAGGGCGACCCCGACGACCAGTTCCCACACTTAGACGCGAACAGTGTACGTCAAATGTTGCTGAGGGCTATTTGGGTCGGTCCATGACGCGTACGACGAGGAACCGTCAGCGACCAAACCGCCAGAATTGGTCACCCCGAGTCGAATTTGGGTCCAGCCGGCGGCGATATCGCCGCCCCACCACCGTGACAGGAGACCCATGGTGAAGACGCGGCTCGATCTGAATCGACGGTTTCAGCTTCAGCTGCTCAGCGGCGTCGACCATGGCAGGTGGATCGAGACAGCGGACGCGGAATGGTACGCCTGCCCGACGTCGTGCACGACCTGAGCAGCCGCCACGAAATTGGGCCTTTGCGGCATGATGGAGCCCCAAGTAGAAGCAAGGTCGGGCTGGCTCTTGAAGTTGCGCACGAAAATACGGCAAACTTGGGCGCCGTTCAAATACTGCAGACTCTGGTGCATCTCCTCTGCCGCCGTCTGCGTCAGGTTCGTGCCGTCGTTTCCTCGTCGAGTCGAATCGAGGCCTTTCATGTTGAAATCAAACGTGCCGACTGGAACAGACCCGTAGCCGTACATGAAGGGGCCTGCGCCGGCGGTCACGCCGTATTGCTGCAGTGCGGCTCTCGCAAGAGCCGCTGCGTCGACACGGCCAGTACTTTCGCGAATTCGGGCAACCGGAATGGGCAAAACCATGCTCGACGGACCGTCTCCATCGCTCCAGTCGATCCCGTAAAATCGGTTTTCCTGTCAAGTGTGTATTGCCCAGGAAGAATCAGGGCATCACGATCTTCCGGCGACAAAAATGCAATTGCAAGTCGATAGGTACAAATCCAAACACGCTGGCCCCCACGCTGCGTGGCTACCAAGCTCATTTCACCCCTACAAGCCCAATCCGGCGAATTACATCCGGCTCGAAACCAGCGGCATGCGCTGATGCTTCTCGACCAGTGCCGGCGCCGGCAAGACACTGATCATCAAATCGCATGGCCATGACCTCGCCCTCAGTCAGTGTACCGACGACATGGACCCAGCAGCTTGTTCTTGATCATGGTCTGCAACATCGCATTGGCAGCCTGCCGCGCTGCGGGCCGGCCAAACTGCGCCATGGGTGCAGCGGCACGCGCGGTCGCATTGGTCGGCCGCACCCACCCGCCGGTGGCTTGACGGGATTGCTGATATGCGGAAAGCGCGGTCGATATGCCCATGTCGACAATCACGCCCACCAGGGACATGGCGAGGAGCCCGGCCGCCAAACAGACTTGTGAGACGGTGCGCGCTGATGATCGTGATGCTGCGAAGCGCATAAATGACGCGACGGCGGCAACGGGGTCGAGTGTCGCTGCAACGAGGAGACCGGGGCGACGCGCAAAGACGGCAATGTGGATCAAGGGCGCGAAGAGGGCAACGATGCCAAAGCGCGAAATTTGCCAAATGGCAAACTCGATTGGCCCAAACAGAATTTCATCGGCGGCCATCCTCGTGAGAAAATCAATCGAGAAATTTGTCGTCGCGTTGCAAGCTGGTCGGGAGGTGCGGGACTGGTGTCGAGGCTCGCAGGATAGTTGGACGGAGTCTTGCGATCCAGGCGATGGAATGGTGCGGCCGATACTTGTGATGCTGTCCGTCTAACCAGTTTCTGCAGAGGAGCACGACCACGACGTTTTTTCTGCGGTGCTAGACGATGGCAAAGCAGAGCGCGCCTGCCAGCAACGCAAGAGCAACACCCAAGTGTGCTAGGCAAAACCATGGCAAAGAGGGCGAAGTATTTACATAGACATAAACCATCAACGGCCATCGACTCTTCGACGTTCTCAAAACGGAAAGAAATATCAGTTCCGTCGCCGTCATTTCTAGAGGACAAACTACATGGTCGCCAGGGTTCAGGCGCTCTGCCCGCTTTCCTTGGACGGGCCTTGGGCAGCCCTGCTCAGCCCTCAAAATCATGCTTGACGACGAAAAGCAAACGGAATCTCTTTCACAACCTTGCGACCTGTTTGGCAACGCTGTAAATGACCTGAAGCTTGGGAGGATGAGCAGAAGTCAGCTGGTCAGCGTTTCGTGCCAGTGGTCTTATCCAGACGTGGATTCTCTCCAGTGTCGAGAGGCAGCTGGCGTCAACAGCATCAGAGGCGACAGCTCTCAAATGAATGACCGTTGAATTGATTTGATTCGATCCAGGAAAACGTCAACGAACACAGAAATGGCCACTGCCCCAATAACAAAAACAAAACTCCCGCTCGAGGGCGAGGCGACGCGAGCCGCTGTACAAAACGCGACCGGCCGGCCGCTGGTCGCGCGCCCGTTCGCCGCCGCGCATCTCGGAACAACAACAACAAGAAGAGAAGACACAACCAGAAAGAGCCAATTAACAAACTTGAACGAAGCAAACGCTTACGCGAACCCAAACCCTTCGCTCGCCTCGTCGACGGCCTTGAGCAGCATCGTGCGCAGCTTCTCGTAGCTCTCGTACTCGGGCAGGTCGAGCTGGTTGAAGCACGTGTGCGCAGACGGCAGCCGGTGCGTACCTCCCGGGTCGCGCACGATCTGGAACTTTTGCACGCCCGTCGACCCTTGCAGGGCACGGAACCCTTCCATGGGCACCTTGGACGTGCCCGTCACGTACTGCACCAACTTGGCGCGGTGCTCCTGGTCAAACGACCGCACAGCGCGCCAGAACCACTGGATCACGGGCGCACTTGCCGTGAAGTGGTGGTACTCGGTGTTGTTGCGCCAGTCGTCAACGTCAATCTCGGGCATGCCTGAAATCAAGAGCTCGAGCTCCTGCTCGTTGAAGATCGAGACAAGGTCGCGCGGTACCATGTCAAAGAATCCTTCGGTGAATGCGGCAATCTGGTCGCGGATCGCGAGCGTCAACCGCTGCTCGACGACAAGTCGCACATACTCGTGCTTATTCTCGTCGGTCACGGCAATGTTGCGGCCGTCCGGCTTCAAGTCAATCACCTTGGTCTTGCCGAAATCGTCCGTCTCCACCGAGAAGGTTAAGTCCATGATGTCGTTGATCTCGTTTTCGAGAATCCACTCGAGCGACTTATAGTAGGACGGGTCGACGGCCTCCATGTCGCGAATGTCGACGGCCTTGCCGAGCAGGTGCTTGTAGAAGGACCGTGTGAAGTAGCAGTCGAGCAGCCTCTGGTCATAAATGGCCTTGCCAATGAACCGGCCCACGAACTTGAAGTAGTGCAGGTGCTCCGGGTTGACCCACGACGCTCGGTTCGGCTGGTAGGTTGCCTTGTCGACCGCCGACGTCTTGAAGAGCGCATAGTCGGGGTTGAAGATTTGCCGTGCCAGAACCGAGAACCACTCGCGCGTGAGACCACCCGCGTCAACGCCCTCTTCGCCGTAGAAACGCACGTTGAGCTTGCCGTTCTTGAGTTCCTCGCCCGACAAGTGCTGCATCTGCTGGTACGACTGCTCAAACACGTTTTGCCGCCGCAGGTTGAGGTTGATGACGTTGCCGAACGCGCGCCGCGCCGACTTTTGCGCGTGCAGCTGCTGGTAAAAGTAGGAACGCTTGTTGTCAAACTCGAGCACCTTGGGGTTGTGCACCAGGATCGAGAACGAGCCGGCGAGCAGGCTCGGGTTGTTGCGCACAAGCACGTTGAGCAGCTTGCGGTGCGTCTCGATAAACTCGGCAAACTGCGGATCCGGCACGCGGGCCTCGACCACCATGAACGACTCGATGAGCGGCAAGACCACCGACACGAGCTCGTCGCGGTCGCCAATCGCCACGAGGCACTTGGACACGGCCGCCCAAACTGACCCGAGCGACAGTGCCGGCACGTCGCGCTTGAGCTTGGAGGCCAGGTAGTCGAGCGTCTTGAGCAGTCGCAGCAACAGCGCCTGCTGGCTCGCCGGGTGCGAAAACGACTTGAGCACTGAATCGTCGGGCTCGGCCGACGTCAAGGTTGCGTGCAGCTTGGCCAGCTCCTCCTCGAGTGCCGCGGCTGTGCGTTGCGTGTAGACGACTACCTCTTGTGCAATCAGGTCGAAGTTGCTCGTGTTGGACGTGGCCAGGTTCTGAATCGCGACGAGGAGGAACTGGAACGTCTTGATCGGGCACTCGCCGGCCAAGACGTGCAGCAGGCCTTGCACTGCCGTCGGCGTCAGCTGGATCGTGCTGACGGCACTGTCGGCGGCCGGCGTCTTAGCCGAACTTCCGGCTGCACCCTGCGACACGACCGAGAGCAGCTCAATCGCCGTCTCCATGTACTGCGTACGGTTCAGCAACTCGATGAGCTGCAGCATCGGCGGCGCGGCCGCCTTGGACGGCGCCGTCGTGAAAAACTGGGCCACAGCATTGCCGCCCGTCTTGGCCAGGTTGAGCAGTATCTCGAGGCATCGGTCCTCGACAACGGTCAGCGGCAACGAGTCGCGAGATGCGAGGTTGAGCTGCACTTGGTCGAGCCCCTCGATCAAAACACGCATGAGCAGCGTGAGCACGTCGGTTCGGCTCTGGCTGTTCTCGCACAGCGTGCCGAGCAGCTTCAGGAGGTTGCCCTTGGCAATTGGGTTCTCGACAAATAGCAGGCCGACGAGCGTCGAAACGTGACTCAGGTCGAGCAGGTTCATCGCGTCCTTTTTTGCGGGCGGCTGCGCAAGATCAGCGGCAGAGCCCGACGCGGACCCTGCAGCGGCCGCGGGACCCGCAGCGGCAGCAGCACCAGCTGGTGCACCGGAGGCAGCACCGGCAGCAGCCGCAGAAGATCCGGCTTGCGGAGCGGCGCCTGCCGCAGCGTCGGGCCCCTCGGACGGTGCCACAGCACCGGCTGTGCCCGTCGCGGGCGCGCCCGTCTCCATTTGCTCTTCGAGCCCCACGCGCAGTTCCGGCTGCAGCGCTTGCAAAAACTCGTCGGGCAAGTTGTCGACGGGCTCCGATGCGGCCTCCATGGCGCGCATCTCTGCCATGTGCTGCTGGATAACTTCCATGCGCAGGTCCTCTGGCAGCGCCTCGAGGAACGTCGGGTCGATACCGGTGCCCGTCAGGTCCATTTCCATACCGGCAATCTCGACAATGTACCGATCCCCGGCGGGTGCCGTGGACGCAGCGTCCTCATCAGCGGAGGCCGACGACGACGACGCTGCGGCCTCTGCGTCCCCACCAGCTGCGACTGCGGCCTCGGCCTTCTTCGCGCTTCGTCGGGAGTCGTTCATGGCGGCCTCCTCTTCCTTGCGCTTGCGCTCGGCTTCCGCGGCCTGGGCCTGCTCCTCGCGCTTCTTGCGGTCTTCCTCCTCCTTTTTCCGCTTGAGCTCGAGCGCCTCGGGCAACAACGCGAGCGTGACGTGTGCCATGACGCGCTGGCTTTTTTCGGTGCCCGTCGACCCAAACAGTAGACGCGCCTCCGCAGCCCACCGCTCGTGTGTGGCCATGGGCTTGAACTCGGTCATCGACGTCTCGCCGCTCTGCACGACAATGCGCGTGCCGGCGGGCATGTTCGACACGCCCGTGAGCGCGCCGCCAAACTGGGCCATGAGTTCCGGGTGGTGCTGCTGCAAGCTGCGCGCGAGCACTTGCTGGACAAAGTTGGAGTCGAGCCCGAGTGGTGGGAACCCCAGGTCCATGAGCGGCGCACCGCCGCGCTGGCGACCGCCGCCGAGCGTACCCGACGCGAGCGGGATGACGACGGGCGCGTTGGCCGTCGTGGCCAGGAGCGGGTGCACCATGTTGCCCGACCCACCACTACCACCGCCGGCGCCGTGCCGGTCGCGCGCGATCCAGTCGCGTGGCGACGGAATCGCGCCCATGAGCCGCTGCCCCTGCTGGTTGAGCAGTTCGAGTTCCTCCTCGAGCATTTCGTCGGGCCCGTCTTCGTCTTCGTCTTCGTCCTCATCCATGTCCTCTTCATCGACAAATTCCTCCTCGTCGACTTGGAGATCGTTGCCGCCGGTGCCGTCCATGAACCGTTGGAACAGATTGTGGAACGCGTTACCCGCGCCGTTACCCTCGTTGAGCGGCTCCACTTCGAGCTCGACCTCGGCATGCCCGCCAAATTGGTCCAGAAGATCACTTTCGTCGCCGCTCCCATCATCGTCATCGTCCTCGTCCGAGTCGACATCTTCGTAATCCTCGTTGTTGTCGTCGTCGACGATATTCGCATTGTCGCCCGCGGGCGGCAAATCGTCGTCCGACTCGTTCTCGTCATCGGCATCCAAATCGTCGTCGTCATCGCCACTTGCCTCGCTGTGGAACTCGGCATCCAGCGCGCGCGCCATTTCCTCGTCATCCACCTCCATTTCATCTATCACGTCGTCGGAATCCGAATCGTGGTGATGGTGGTGGTGATGGTGCCGGTGCGCGGCCGCCGCTTCCTCCTCGGCGTGCTCGGCAATCAGCTGGTGCGGGTGGTTCGGCTGAATGACAATCTCCATGTTGTCCATGGTCTCGTCGAGTTCGTCCTCGTCCGACACTTCCGACAGTTCCTCGCTCGACAAGTCGTCGTACCCGGCCTCTTCGTCCTCGTCCATATCGGATGCGTCGTCGTCGGTCCCCTCGTGCATCGACACGTCGTCTTGGCCCTCCATGAGCCCGAGCGACGAGTGCCGCAGCGCGTCCTCGGCCGCGGTCGCGCCCGCGCCGTCGTTGCCAGCACCACCGGCGGCACCGGCGGCGCTGTTGGTCGCACCGCCGCGCGGACGCGCGGGGGTTTCCGTCGCGAGCGTGGTCACGGAAGTAACGCCCGACGCGGCCTTGAGCTGCGACAGCTTGACCGAGAGCTTGGTGAGCAGTTCGATCGGCTTGAGGATCGACGAGACGATAATCTTGGCGTGCGGGTGGTGCGTGTCGACCTTGGCCAACAACCCCGTGAGCAGCGAGACAAACTGACGGTCGAGCAAGATCTTGACGAGCGGCACGGGCACGACCTCGGTCCCGGCCGGGTTGGCCAGGAGCGACGGCGCAGACTGCCGGCGGCGGCTCGGCACCGAGAGAATCCGGTAGACGGCGTCCGAGAGCGCCATGTACTTGCCGTATCGTGCCTCGATCGAGCTCGGGTCAGGGGCCGTCAGTGCCTTGAGCAGCGCGTCAATGACGATGCGGCGCACAGTATGAATCGGGTTGGCAGGGTCCTTTTCGGTCGCGTCCACATCCGGGTTCACGCAGAGACCGCTGAGGACCGTCGACGCGCACTGCGACTCGAAGAGCCGCTTGCGCACCGTGTCCGGCATGGCCTTGGACGTGTAGACGCCCGGCCAGGGCAGCAGGTGTTCGACGAGGTACGTGACGTAGGTCGACTTCGTGGGCCCGTGCGGCTTGGTGAGCGTCGCCTGCGGCAGACCAGCACCGCTCAGACGGCGCCGCGGCGTATCCATGAACGCCATTTTGCTCGGCGTGTAGGACAGCGCCAACTCCGACGCGACCTTGAGCAGGTAGACGCGCTTGCTGTGCGTCGCCGGGCTGTCAGGCTCATTGCGCAGCGCGAGCAGTTGCGAGACGAGCGACTCGACGACAATCGTCACGGTCGTGGGCGCAGCGGGGGTCGGCGACGCCGGCGCAGCCTCGCGCGGCTTGAGCAGCAGGTACCGTGCGGCGGCATCGTGCTTGGCCGGCTGGTACATGTCGACGACGAGGGACTTGAACAGATCCGGGTCGCGCAGTGCGACGTGCGAGCACGCCTTGATAAGCATGTTCACGTCGACAACGTTCGTCTGCAGCCCCAACTTGTCGACGGCGCGCAAAATCTCGGCGCGCATTGTCGCGCGCAGCATGGCCGAGTTGGCATGCTCGACGACGTGCCGCAGCACCATGAGCTGGTACCCGAGCGCTGACTCGAACCGCGAAAACTGCTCGACGACGTTGCCGGCCTCGTTGACAAACTCGTGGCACCCGGTCTTGTCGCGCGTGAGCCGCACGAGCATGCGGAAGACGGCGTCCGTCACACGCTCCACGTGCCGCTTGTGTGCGTCGATCTGCTCGGCCGTCGCCTCGGCGGGCGGCGCGTGGTCCTGCTTGAGCCACTGCACGAGCGCCGTGAGCACTTCGGTGCGCACGGCCTGCGGCCACTTGTCGGCGACCTTGGTGCGGTTGGCCGTGACGGGCGGCGTGCTCTTGATCTCGTTGCCCTGGATGCGCGGCATTTCCATGAACTCGGGCTCATCGGCGTAGTTGAGCATGTTCTCAAAAATGAGCAGCAGCGCGAGCCACGTCTTGTCGTCGCGCTGGAAGAACACGTGCAGCAACTTGGGCGTCGCGTCGATCATGGCCGCGAGCATCTTTTCGTGCTTTTGCGGCTCAGCAAACATGATGGCGAGCAATGCCAGCGTCAGGGCCGATTGCTGGTCGAGATGGTTGAGCAGGTATTCGACGCTGTCCTCGTAAGGCAGCTGGCTCAGCACATCGCGCGAGTCGTTGACAAACGTCTCATGGTGTGCAAGCAACTTGAGCAAAAGCTCACACATGCCCTTCTGCAACTCAGTGCGCTTGTCCTTGATAGTCTTGATGAGATCCTTGCCGTGCAGCGCCGAGGTCTCCTCGTTCTCGGGCGCGTTGGCCGACGACGACGATGCGGCGCCGGGCGCGGGCGACGAGCTTGATGCCGCGTCCATAACAATATCCATGGCGTCGTCGTCCTCGTCCCCATCATCTTCGTCGTCATCGACGTCCTCGTACCCGTCGTCATCAGTCGACGCGTCCGTGACCATCGCGTCTGGATCGGTCCCCGTGGGCGCCGACGCTGAACCCGACACCTCAGCCTCGGGCGCTGCCGCTGCCTCATCAGTCGACGCGTCCGTGACCATCGCGTCTGGATCGGTCCCCGTGGGCGCCGACGCTGAACCCGACACCTCAGCCTCGGGCGCTGCCGCTGCCGCTGTTACATCAGAAGACGAAGCCGCGACCGCGGCAGTTTCGCCTTCCGCAGGCTGCGCCGCGCCCTCACCCAGGGCCGCATGAGCGCCCGACGTTTCGGCACTGGCACTCGACGACGCTCCGGCTTCCGCAGCCGCCGTACTTGACGACCCGGCCTCGGCCGCCGCGGGTGCCGTGGGCGTGGCCGGCGACGCCGCCGCGGCCGCCTGCTGTTGCTGCGCGACCTGGAACTCGAGCTGCGGGTGCGTGAGAATATACTCCGCGGCGCGTTCCGGGTTATTCCCGCACCGCATGAGCGCCTCGCGCGCAACCGCATGCGAGAATCCCATTTCCGTGAGCATTGCGATCCGCTCGGCCGGCGGTTCCGGGCGCGGCGGGGCGCGGGGCGTTGATCGCGGCAGCCGCACCTCCACCACCACCAAGGACCGGGAACGGGAACACGGCAGCCCCGCCCGGGATGGCACCGGCACCGGCCCCACCGGCGGCGGCGCCGCCGGTCATGAGGTTAAAGAACCCAGCAACGTCGCCGCCCTCGAGCATGTCGGCGATATTCTGTGTGAGCGATCCACCGCCGTTGGTCGTGCGCGTCGTGCGCGTCACGGTTTCGCCGTCTTCCTTGAGCAGGTGCATGAGGAGCCGGAGAAATGGTTTCACGGCTTGGCGCGGCATCGTGGTCACGTCAATGGTCGGCAAGAAAAGGTCGATCACGAGCAGCCCCGACGCGACGAGCACTTCGGCGAGCTGCATTTCCTTGACGGGCAGCAACGGCAAGCTGTAGGCGTTTTCCGTGTAATTCTTGGCCGCGCAGATGGATGCGAGAATCGTCATGAAAATCTCGGTCTGGACCAGGTCGGTCATGTCGGGTTGCAGCTTGGCCCACCAGTCACGGCCCGCAGCGTGCGCGTGGTAGACGAGCCCGGTCTGCAGGTTCATGTTGGTCCGTTCGTCTAGGAAGACGAGCGCGACGGTCCCGAGCGCCTGCTGCCGCAGCAACAGCGGCAGCGAGTGGTCCTTGACGATATCGAGGTACGACGCGAGCACCGTCGTCAAGTCACGCAGGAACGCACGAATCGTGGCGCGGAACGCGTCGTCGGCCGATCGCCGGCACGCCGCGAGTTTGGCACACCCGTGGAAAAAGGGCGCCGCGCACATGTGCAGGTTGTAGAGGACCGTGCGCATGATTTTCAGGTTGTGGTGGATCGGGGACTGGTCGTCGACGGGTTTTGGCTCGGTCTTGCCGTCCTCCTTGGTCACGACCTCGGCGGGCAGCGGCTCGTCGAGCGACGGGACACCCCACGAGTCGAGCAGCAGGTTCTGCGGCTTACTGCGCTTGGCATCGTTGTAGAGATGCGCCGGATAGGTCGTGCGGAGGTGCACCATTTGCCGCAGGCAGTAGTGGTGCAAGTCGGCGAGCCGCTGCAGGCCCTCGAGCCCGAGTGACGCGTGCAGTTCCTGCAAGTATGCTGGCGGCTGGCGCCCGGCGTACTGCGACGACGGCGAGTAGACGTCACTCAGCAAACCAATCAGACCGTGCAGCTCGACGAGCTCAAACAAGGTGCGGTTGGCCTGGTCCATGGTCTCGGGCTGCGCGCGAATGCACTCGTCAATCGATTCGGCGGGCTGCCACGCGAGCAGCTTGGCCTTGACAATCGGCACGATTGCGTTCGACGCTTCCTTGGCATTCGTCTCCGACAGCTGCCGGAACAAGTGCGACAGCGAGTAGGATGGCGGCGACGACGGGAAATCGTACGGCAACCCCGGGAACGAGAAAATCTGCACGAGCAGCGCGACACCGCCGCCCTCGAGAAACTCCTTTGAGTGCGCGTGCGACTGGAAGTAACCCTCGAGGAACTTGGCCAGGGCGTCGACGGTCATGCCGAGCACCGACGGCTCCGGCTTTGGCGGGATCGGCTGGTCGAGGACGGCAAACGATGTGACTGGCGCCGACTGCTTGCCCGTCGCGACCATCTCGCGCAGCACGTCGAGAATCGCCGCGACGACCTGCGGTTTGAGCGTGGGCTGGTGCCGCACGAGCTCGTCCATACCACCGCCAATAATCGCGGCGTGCTCGCCATCGCACAGCGTGCGCACGTGCGGTTCCGACAAGAACACATTGACGAGCTTGCCGACGGCGCCCGACTGCGTCAAGTACTCGAGCCCGGCGGCATTAAGCGATGCCGCGCCAAACGCATTGGGCAGCGCGAGAATCACGTCGGCAATGGGCGGGATCGACTCGGAGACCTTGTCGATCAGCTTTTGCGGGATCTTCGACTCTTGCAGGATCGACAGGCACGTTGGCTCGTTATGGATAAGCGTGGCCATGATGTTGATCCCGAGTGCGGCAATCAAGGGCTGGTGCAGCGAGTCGTAGAGTGTTGCGAGCGACTGCGGCAGCGACGTGTCAATCAGGTTGCGCATCGCCGGGCCCGAGACGGTCTGCAGCATGTGCAGCGTGCATTTGAGCAGGATCTTGAGCCACTGCATCCGGTCGAGGTCAACGTCGACCTCGGTCGCGTCGGCGGGCAGCGTTGCGAGGTGCGCCACCTCAGTCTCGATACGCGCGACGAGCTTGGTCAGCCCTTGCGCGTTGTTGAAGAGCGTGAACGCGCTCGGGAATCCGTAAACAATCGCATCCATCATCTGCACGACCTTGGGCCCAAACTTGATGTTCTCGGGTAAGCAATCAAACGCCTGCACGAGCAGTGCGACGAGACCGGCATTGAGCAACATGTTACCGCTCGTCTGCAGCGTGAGAAGGAACGAAATGAGCCCATGCAGCGCATCAAAGTAATCGAGCGGGACCGGGTGCTCGTTGGTCGTCATGAAATGCATGACACGGCGCACTGTGCTCAGCAGCACACCGTGCGAGACCGACGCGTTGAGCGCCATGAGCACCTCGTTGAGTTTGCTGCGAATGCGCGCAATCCCGTCGAGTGCGTGCAGACACGCCGTCTTGAGCGGCCAGTCATGCACCGTCGCATGATCAGGCGCCATCAAGTCGACAATGTCTGGGATCAGCGAGTGCGTGACGATACGCGTCGTGGCCGCATCCTCGGGCAAGAGCACGACGCCAATGGCAATGGCGAGCACGCGAATCCGCGTCAGAGCGAGCCGGCCCTCGACCGAGTCAACGTGCCGCGCAAACATGAGCTTGTGCTTGAGCGCAAACACGGGGTGCGGGCCCTCCGAGGGCGGCGGCAGTGCGCCCGTGGCGAGCGCGGTCGCGGCGGCCACGCTCGTGGGCGGCGGGTAGGGCACGTGGTGCTCGTCAACGAGCCGCGTGATGAGCGTCGGGTCGCGCGCGCGCACTGTTTCAGAGGGGACGTGCACGCGCACGTAGCCTTCGGTCAGCGCCGGTGACTCAGCGGTCGTGGCCGCAGTCGCCGTTGCGTCGGTTTCAGGCACCGCGGGTTGTTGGCGGTAAAACGAAAAATCGACGGACTCGAGTTCGTCGGAAACGACGTAATCGGGCGAGAGGAACGTGGCCATGGGCTCGTCGCGGGCCGTCAGCGGCTGGGCCAGCGTGGCGATGCGTTCGAGCGAGACCATCAATTGAAGGCGCAGCGAGCGCTGCTGGAGCAAGCGCTGCGCCGGGCGCAGGAGCAGCCACAGAACGTGTTCGAGAATTTCCGGGTCTTGCGCGCCGAGAAGCTCGTTGAGGTGCTAGATATGAATGCGTCAGTCTGCTGATCCGAGTGGATCGGTGCAGCGATGACCGGCACAACGCACTTCGTGCGACGCGTAGAGCGTGCGGTTCGAGCAGTTTTCGAGCAGGAGCCGCGTCCACCGCAGAATGGCGAGCAGCAGATGGCGGCGTTCCGGTGCGAGCGGGACCGGGTTCATGTGGGCAAAGTCGCCTTCCTTGATCAGGTCGGCGAGCAATGTGTCGAACCGGTTGAGCACGCCCGTCCATTGGTAGAGGTCGCCGCGCGGGAACGACCAGTCCGAGATGGCGTTGACGAGGTCGGCGATAGCGTCTTCGGGGCACGAGAGGAGCTGGTCGATGAGCGTCTTGAGCACGGGAGGCTAGTTCATGTCGAGCGCAATGAGTCAGCAAATGAGCGTCGTAGAGCGGGCAGAACGGCAGGAGGAGCAGCGTACCGGCTCAACGGGCCGCCTCGACGGTGTTTTCGTGATCTTCATGGCGGACCACGTCGCAGCGGGGCTCGAATCAGATCAAGGGCCCGGCAGGCGAGCGAGCGATGGCCAAGGGCCGGCGGGTCGCGGGTCTGGCCGCTCCGCTTGGCGGTGTGGGACTTGTTGTTGCTGAGCTCTTGAACGTTCAAAGCGTGGCAAGGTCGCGTCTTTTCAGCTTGTTGGCAGTTGTGCGCGCGGGCAGCCGGCCGACCGAGGAGGCAGGCAGGCGGGCAGGCGGGCGGGACGCGACGATGGGTTGGCGGGTTCAGGAACCGCGCGAATAGGGTGGTGCCGCGTGGGATCGCCGCGGAATGCGGGCAGTTGGCGTGCAGAGGTCGTCGCGGTCGAGAGCGGCGGCCACCACGTCGTCGTCGGTGTCGCTGTCGTCGCTGGTGCCGCTGTTGCCGCTGACGCGGGTGGGGCAGGACGCGCGGTGCCGTTCAGCTCGACGCGGGTCCGACAACGCCTTGGCGCGAAAGACCGACCGGCCGGCCGCACGCGCCCCTCGATCGCGTGACCGTGCGTGATCTGTCGCAGGTGTGACGCGGTCGGGCTTGTCCTGCAGCAGCTGTGGGAAGACCTTCGTGCGAAGCCGGTCGGGTTTCGTGTGATGTGCACGCGTGCATTGCTCCACCGCAACAGCGCGTCCGCAACCGCAAACGAGAACAAAAGCAACCTGATCAAATCGCTGCGTGGTCTGCACTCCCGACGGCGACGACTTTGTCGACCTTCTTCTCGTCGACCACGACCATCTCGAGCCGCCCGCGGCTCTCTGCAGTCTGTCACCGAGCTGCAATCAAGTCCACCCAACAAATTCCCGACCAACTGGGCCCTCGGCCACAAACTTGCCAACATCCGACCGCTCGACACCAAAATGGAGCAAATGACCGCCGCACCACCACGAATTCCACAACGCAAGAACCCAGGCACGCGATACGAGGTTTGGCGTCGAGCCTGATCGCATTACTGCCGCCAACCGCCCAATTGACCGACCACGTCGTTGGAAACTGGCGCGGGCTAGGACCTCTACAAGTCCTACGTGACTTACGCGTCGCCCGACGCCATCGAGGCGCCCTTCATGTACCAAGAATACCTGCAGCAGCTGATCCGCGCATCCCCGGCCGACCCGGAGGCATTAGTCGCGGTCCCGCCCAACGGCGACCCGCTCGTATGGCAATACGAGCACTTGAGGTGCGCGTTTGCGCTGATCGTGGTCGCAGTTGTCGTAACGGGGGTGCTGATGCTCGTCGTACACCACCAGGCAATTCTGTCTCGAGCTCACGGGCCTGGTCGTAGCATTGCACGACGAGTGCAGCGACCAGTCGTGTCCGGAAATGAAGGCCAACGAGTGGCAGTACCTGTGTGCGGCACATCCAACACCGAAAAATGTACGAGCCGCGCTCGGTTCTCCCAACTCCGTCCCTGTTGCGCGTCGCATCAAACTGATCCCGTCCGTTCTTGACCTAGTGCTGCGCGTTCGACTACATTGTGCACACGATCGATGGCGCGTGCGGTCTGCTCAACAACCCGAAATTCTTCCCGTCGCGCGTGAGCATGGGCACGCCGGCCGTGCAGCAGTTTGGCAACATTGCACGCCGCCTCTACCGCGTGTTTGCGCACGCCTACTTCCACCACCGCGCCGTGTTTGATCGGTACGAGGCCGCGGGCCATTTATATGCGCGGTTTGTCGCGTTTATTCTCAAGTTTGACCTCATGGACAAGGACACAATCTTGATCAAGGAACAATAAAGAAATATGGTGTGGCATGGCCATGGCCTTGGTGGGAGTGTGTGCGCAGCCCGCATCGTGAGGACCAAATGCACGCACGTACGATGGACCGGGACTGTGGTCGTCATCCGCGGATGCGCGAGGAAGAGAAGGAGA
>GG745335.1:1576488-1589917 GCA_000151295.1 Allomyces macrogynus ATCC 38327 | reverse complement strand
CCGCCAAGGCGCCCGCCGCGCAGCTCAGGTTTGGTCTGTTCAACAACCCCGCCGTCGGCAACGGCACAACCGTCACGGATCCGTCGCAGTTCAAGTTTTACGTCCCGACAGCCGTGGCAGCCATGGCGGCGAGCGCTGCCAACGGCTGCAATGCCAAGGCCTCGACGGCACCGTTGTCGTTCACGTTCGGAGGCCCGGCCGCCACTACCAGCTCTTCCACCGCCACGCCGCCGACCGACTTTCAAGAGAACACTCCGCTCTCGGCTGCGCCCACCAAGCACGTGCCCGCCAAGCGCGTGCACTTCGCGGACGACTCCTCCGCGACCACCACGGCTGCTGCAGCGACCAAGCGCGCGCGACCCTTTGCGATCGATTCGACCGCAACACATACCGACGCGGCCATCACCAAGGCGCGCGCTGACGCTGAGGCACGGATAGCCGAAGCGCGCGACGCCGCGGCCGCCGCGAGCATGAACGCGGTCGTCTCCTCTGCGACCGCGGCGGCTGCGACCGAGTGCGCCGACCAGCTGCAAGAGGAAGTCGCGCGACTGCGGACGCAGTTGGCTGAGGCTAAGAATAAGGCGGCCGATGGGGTCGCGGAAGTCGAGGCGGCGTGGACTATGACCAAGAAGGAGCTCGCAAAAGTAAGGAAGGACAAGGCCGACCTTGAAAAAGTCAAGGACGAGAAAGTCGCGCTCGAGCAAAAAGTCAAGGATGCGGCTGTCGGATTGCGCAGTTTGAAGGAGTGCCAACGCGCAAAGGCCGAGGTCGAGGCGCGCGCCGACAAGGCCGACCGCGAGGTCAAGGCGCTCAAGCGGCGGTGCGAGGCCGCCGAGGCACGCGTCGCGCAGACCAAGTCGAGCAAGTTGCTCGAGGCCGAGATTGCGTCGTTGCGGGTCGAGCTGGCGGCCGTGGCCAAGGAGCGCGAGGCCGGGGTGACCGAACGGGCCGCGCTCGGTGAGCAGGTGCAGCGCGCCAAGGCGGCCGAAGTCGCGGCGATGGCCGAAGCCGAGGCCAAGCTCGAGCGCGCGCGCACCAAGTTTGTCGCGCTGACCAAGGACCGCGACGCGGCCGTCGCGCAGCGCAAGACGATGGCCGAGCTACTCGTGCGCGCCGAGGCCAAGGAGGCCGCGGCGAAAGCCAATGAGGCCGCGGCCAAGGCCAAGGTCGAGGAAATGGGGACCAAGCTGGCGCAGATGAAGCGCGATGCCGGCAAGCACCCGCTCGTCGACACGCTCAAGGCCAAGCTTGTGCATGCCGAGGAGAAGATCAAGAAGCTCGAAGAGAGCCAGTCGACGCGTGTCTATGCGGCAACGGCCGCGTCGGCGTCGGCGTCGTCGTGCCTCGTGAACCCGAGCAAGTGGCTCGCGAAAGCCAAGGCCGAGTGCGACCGCGAAAAGGCGCGCGCTGACGCGTTGCAGAAGCAGTTGGATGCGGAGCGCCGGAGCCACGCGGCGGCGATTGACAAGGCTGTGGCGGGATACAAGGGTGCAGGACGCATGGTCGTGACTGCGGACGCGGCGACTGAGACGGACGGTGCCTGTGCCAACGTGCAGCAGCTGACGAAGATGATCACGTCTCGGATCGCCGAGGGCCAGCAGACCGCGCGCGCCCGGATCAGTGTCGTGCGGCTCACGCAGCTCGTGGCGCTCGCGCGGATCTTCAAGCTAAAGCAGCAAGTCGCCGCGCTCTCAGCGGCGGTGTCGACGCCCGCTGTTGCCAAGACCGACATGGAGATCCAAACCGACGACGTCGACTTTGCCACCGAAGCGTCCGAGTCGGGCGACGACCAGTTCACGGACATGGCGCCGTTTGTCCTGAGCCTCGACGACGAGGACTCGGGCGCGCCAGCATCGTTTGCGTCGCTCCCGAGCACGGCATCGACCATCTCCACGCCCACGTCCTGGCCGAGGGCCGCGATCCCGTCGGGGCCCTGGGACCCGCCGACCGTCATAGCCGTCGTTGAGCCGCCCGCCGCACCCAAGCCGGTACCTGCATCGAAGCCTGCCGCACCCAAGGCGTCCCAGCAACCGCGCCACTCGCCCGCGTTCCCATCGGTCCCGGACCCGTGCGCCGTCCCACACGTGCCGCACCTGGGCTACTACCAGGCGCCGCCTGGGTGGCCCATGGCCTACGCCGCGCCGGACCATGCCGGCTCGGCCGTACGCGGCCAACACTACCCGTCCTACACGGCCGTGCCCACCGCCGGTGGGTGGGTGCGGGCCTCTCCGCACGATGCGGCCGCGGCAGCCGCTGCGGGATGGGCGATGGCGCCGATGTGGGCAGTACCGCCCACCGCCGACGCGTCCTCGTCGCGCGTTGCGAGCAAGCCCGCAAAGCGCTGGGTTGAGACGACATTGCCGACAAATGGGATGCCCTACCCGCCGCCGCCGCATGTGCGCCGCGCGCGGGCTGCGGATAGCGCCGTGGATGTGCACGGGATGCAGGTGCCGCCGCCGCTGGGGTTTGCGCGCCGTGGGGTCGCGGCGTATGGGCATGGGGCTCAGCATTGGTAGATCATTTGAAATGATGGGATGAGAGGAGAGGACTGGAGAGGCCGATTGATGCGACATGGATGGAGTGGAGAAGACTTGGCACGCACAATGTACATCAGAACACGTAGTAGTCACGTAGACATAGTCTGGCCGTCGGGGGCGATTTGGTTTGTGATTGTGCGAGAGTCGTGCAAGAATAATGCTGGTCACGATACAAAGGCCCTCCTCACCGCGCGTCCATGTCGTTGACAACAGCACAGCGATTGGATACTCTTCATTGATCTCCGACCAAACGACCAAATAAAATGTACAAGGGAGGTAGCAACGCTGGAGAAAATCATCAAATTCCTGCATCTCAGTGCTCGGCGAGACGTTCACAACCATGATCGACGCAGCCGGATGGCCCGACGCCGGCCTGACCACGGGCGCCAACACGCGCGTGTGCGTACTGTCGCAGAACGGCGGCTTCCCGACTCCCGACGCAATCGCGGTAATGCACACCTGGAGCGCCAGCAAGCTCTTGTTGATTTAAATCGACTCGGCCTTTTCCTCGCGCGTCGTACCCGCCTTGGCCAGGTCGCGGTCGTCCTTGTCGGCGCCCGCCAAATCGACCAGCAGGACTTTGCCACCAATCGCGCCATCGGCTTCGGCAATCACGTCGCGCTCGCGCTGCCGCGCCACCTCGTGTGCGCGGTTCGCTTCCTGCGACGCGGCCTCCGCCGCCTTGATTTCGGCAGCTTCCTGCCGCAGACGGTCCATCCAGTCGCTCACGTCGACGCTGGCGTCGTCGTCGCATGTCAGCACCATCGTGCGCCCGTCCATGCGCACGAACCCGCTCGTTGTCCAGAACCCGATATTCCGGTCAATCGCGGCTTTTCCGAGCGGGATCGCGGACGCTTCGGCCTCGGCCACTTCATCGCGCGCACGAATCAAGTCATCGTTGACGATTTCCAACTCAAGCACGCCGTGCGACCGCGACGACTGGTCGTTGAGCGATGACGCGCCCGCGGCACGGTGCGCGAGCCCGACGGCCAGCACTTCGGCCGCGTCGTCAGTACTCTTGACGAGCACGGACCGCTGGTTCATTGCGTACACGCGGCCGTCCTCTAGCAATTTGACGTGGCCGCGGACCTGCATTTCGCCGTCGGCGTTCTCGCGCATGTGGCACTCGGACCGGTCATCGAGCAAGTCGTAGACTTTCTTGTTGTGCAGCTCCACAAGCCGCACGCTCGTCGAGCCGCGCGAGGAGTCGGTCCGTTAGGAGCGAGTACAACCCGTGCTCGAGCCCGGGTTTCCCAAGCATCGCGTACGTCTTGCCGGCACCCTTGTGGCCGTAACAAAAGACCGACAGTCCCGCCCGACAGCGCCACATCGAGCCGTGCGTCAATCGCGGCCGTAAAGACGTCGGCGTTGGTCGAGTGCGTGCCGAGGACCCCGTGGAAGTGGCCAATCGCCGCGTGCCCCGGGGTCGCGTGCAGCACCGTCACGGTCGCGTGGACATCGTCGTGCAAGGTCGTCTCGGCCGTGAGGCCCGGCAGGACGGCTTGCGTTTCAGTTCGCAGCAGGGGGGGAGGTGACGGGGGCGGCCATGGTTGGGACTTGCTTGGGTCGTGTCGCTCGACTCGTTGTCGGTGGAGCGGGTACCGCGCGGCCTTATATTCACTGTTTGCTTGCCAACCCGTGACGCGCACGCGTAGCGTCTTGGTCGTGATTGGGGCGCGCTGGCACTATGTCCACCGTTTAAAATGGCGGATGGATGACAGTGCGTCAACTGGGGGCCGTTGTCGAGGAGTAAATACTCGTTGTTGGGAGGATGCGCTGCGCGTAAACCACGGCCAGAACAATACCGCGCAAGGCTTGGGGGCGCTCCTTCGCGTCCTTGCGCCGAGCGCCCACAAACTACATCATCGTTGGCCAAGAGTGGAGATCGTTGGCGCCGGGCGTTGGTGGAGTAATGATTGATGGCGCGGCGGGGACGAGGAGAGCAGAGCTTGGCCGGCTGAATGCAAAGCAAGTGCGCCCGGCCAACGTTCTATTGTGCGCGACGGAGACCAACGAAAACGGCGGCAAAGAGTGGCTCCAAAATGAATAAACGTGACCGCGCACTGATGCTTCGCAACCTGCAACATGCTCCAAGTTGCAATCCATCAACGCTCACGTCACGGCCTTTCTCAGCGTCGCCGAATTTCTCTACGCGAACCCTGATGACCTCAAGCACGCGCGTCAGTTGACGCTTGTCCTCGCTCTGGCTACCTGCAGCTCATGCTCTTTTGTTACAGCGGTTAATTCATGCGAGTGAATAATTTCTTGTTTGGCCTCTCTCGCCTGTTCCATTTGCTGCACCATTCATCGCCAGGGATTGCGAAAGCATGGGGGAGGGCGAAGAATGGAACACACGTTGATGAGCAGAGAAAGGATGTCAATGACCCAATGCACGTCACCAGAGTTTGAAAGCAAAATGGTTCACGCTGTTTGTTAGGCAAGGAGTAGAAAGCTCAGAAAGTATGAGCCTGCTTTGTATTCATGATTTGACTGTCGCGGCGTTGACTTAGAAGCATGCTGGAATGTGAATCTTACAAATCTGACGGCCTGACAGCCTGCAGCCAGCACCAACTGCGCCCCTCTCTTCTCCCCGTGCCGCACTCAGCGAATCATGGAAACGTCAGCACCCAGCTTGCAACCCAATGGCCGCTCGCCGCCAGCACCAGAGCCCGCCATGGCAGCTTCCGCGACTCCGCCAAGCTCAATGGCCCTGACCACGACAAGTACAGCGCCTCACGATTGCCGGCCGTCCGATATGGTCAGGAAGACCGCGCTGAGCGCACTGCGACACGGCGGGAGGCTGGTTCGCAAAATGGTACGATCAGCTTTGAATCACGCCGCTGGTTGATGCCAAGTATTGTGCATGCGGAAATATGCACGCGCGTGCTCGCCGTCGCCGGTACCACCACGCGAAGCAGCGTCTCCGCGGGTCGTAGGTCCAGTGCCCGCGGCCGCGGTGCGCGTGGGGGTGGACAAGGACGTGTCAGCCGTGCTGCGCGCAGACTCATCGCCACCTCTTCTGCTGCTCGAAGCGGCGCTTCCCGGCACTGACGACGCGCAGCCGGCTCTGGTGACGACGACGGTGCCCAATACGGTGCCGACCGCGGCCGTGGCCGATGCGCCAACCGCGTCGAGTACGCCGCAAGCCGGACTGAAATCATCCGCTGAGCTCGTGCCACCGACCGATTCCCCGGCTCTTCTTGGCGCGGTGGACAAGTGCGTTTTGGTTCAATCCAACAAGAAACGATCTGCCAAGAAGCAGCTTGTCGGAGGCGATGCGATAAAGTCGCGCGTGGGGTCGATGCGTGTCCAGCCGTTGCGCGCCGATCTCTGGCCTGGGATGCAGATGCGCAGCGCGACACGTATGCTGGCCTCTGCTGATCCAAAATCGTCGGTGCTGTAAGCAGTCTTTGTGCCGTGCCGATCCGTCATGGTGGGTGCTGTTTCTTTGCTTGTGTGTATGTTTTCTGTGAATATCATTTTCGGATCTCTTGGACGGGCCGCGTTCTCTGTGAAGTGTGAAGAGCGAAAGGCAAGCAATCATATTCGGCCTTGTCCAAGTTCCGTCCCTAACAACAGTACCCCCGTCCCACCATCTACCGACCCCCAAATCCCTCAAGTCCAACTGCCCCCACCCTCATCCGATGAGCACTGAAGGCACGATCGCAACACCGACCGCGCCTGCCGAACCCTCGACGAGTTTGCCCCGTGCGCCTGCGGTCTGCTCCTCGGCAGACACAACCGTCGTCGCACTCCCGAGCGGGGACCGAGCGAGCGCCGCTTCCGAGACGGAGCTCGAGGCGGCGCGCATGATCGTGCCATCGAGCAGCGTGTCGGTGGACTCCTGCCCAGCGAATACCGGGAGTGGCGGCGTTCTTGCTGCAATGTGCGCAGCGAAATGCGCCTCGACCGACTCGTCAACTTCTGGAATCGCTGATTCTTCGATGATGCCGAGCCCTTGCGACGCGAGCGGCGAGTGTGTACGAGTGTAGCTGTGCACGCTCGGCGAGCCGGAGATGGACTGGAAAGAGGTGGACGGCAATGTCAGATGTGCCTTCAACAATTAAAAATGTCGTTGGAGTGGTGACCGGTACGAACCGAAAGACTCTTGTGCCTCTGCAGGTGCGCCGCCGCGGCTGGCGGTGGGGCCACTTCACTCGCGGGCACGCTGGCACCGCGCTTACCCGACCCGGGCCGCGACAGCACGTTCCCGAGCTTGAACTTGGACGTCCACTTTGGCGCGGCGACCACCGGTGCCGAGACGGACGACTGCGACACCGCGGCGGCACCGTTATACGCCTTCTCGAGCTTCTTCGCCGCGCACTCGACCGCCAAATGCTCCTTGGCGTGATCCACGAGATGCGGAACATGGTCGAGCAGCATCTTGAGCGTGGCCATCTGCGTATCGAGTTCCTCCCACGCGGCCTCACCGCCATACCCCGCGGTCCCGCGCGCACAGAACGAACGGAAGAACACTTCGTGCACGCACTTCCACTCGAGGCACGTATCCGCACGGGCCGGATTGAACCGCGCGGCCGACATGCGGATCACGCGGACCATGTCGAGGAACAGCAGTGCGTTGGCGTGCTTGGTCGGGTGTTCCTTGGCGAGCGCGTCGGCCACGCGCGGGAGCGACGCGGCCACGTCCGATCCGTTGGCGCGCGCGTCGCGTGCAATCTGGTGCAGCTCCGCCGCGACCGACGGCGTGAAGAGTGGTGCGAGAATCAGCGTCACGCGCGCGAGCGCCTCGAGAATTCCCTCGGCGGCGAGGTCGTCGAGGTATTCTTCCTTGAGCCGCTGCTGCGACTGGATGCGGTTCGCGATTTTCGCAATCAATTTCGCATCCATGACCATCTTGGCATCGCCGCGGGACCGCGTCGGGCTCGACGCGGCCAAATTCGCGCCGTCAGCCACCGCCGACATTAAATGCGCCAGCACTTCGACATAGTACCCGTGCAACGTCTCCTGCGACAACTCGCCGGGCATCCCACTACGGAACCGGTTCATGACGCTGTCGGGGAGATACGACTTGGCCGGCGTCGGCTGGAGGGACTTGATACTGCCGCGCTCGCCCGTCGGAGCGCTGGGCCTCTGGCTCTGGCCCGTCTGGTGGGACAGGATACTGCTGCGATCGCCGCCCTTGCCGCTGCACATCTGGCTCTGGCTCGCCGACCGGAAATTCGACATGCGCGCGAGCATCGACCGTGCCACACCACTGCTCTTCTTGAGATCGTGCAGGCCCACGGTGCTCGCACTGCTCTTCATGCCCATACTGTGCCCGGTCCCGCTGCCTGAGGCCTTGACAGGCGATGCTGACAGGCCCGACCGGACCGAGGTGGTCGACCGGATCGAGGACGGCGCGACCGACTCGGCGTACTGCGGGAAATGGCCGTGCCGGACTTGGTCCACAACCTTGGCACTGAGCAACGCGTCGCGCAGGTACAGGAACCGCTTACGCGCGGTCAGTGATGTGACGCGCGCGTGGTGGTCGGCCGACTGTATCTGCAACGTCGCGAGCAGTTGGTGCAGGCATCCGTGGAACGAGGCCATGCGCTTCGACAGCGTTTGGTCGGCGTGGTGCGTCGTCGGGTCCGTGAAATGCCTGCGAATGTAAGTGGATGAGTATTGCGACAAAAAGAATACGCCAACTGGTGCGAGGACTCCATATCGTACTGTTCCATTTCAAACACGCCGCCCGCACACCGCCGAATCCGCGCACGCGAAACGAGCGTCGCCGGTCTATCCTCGACCACGTCGCACAGCGCGAGAACATGATCGTAGTGGTCCGCCGAGACAGTGAGCATCGACCCGACCTTGATCGGCACGACATGGCAGACAACCCCAGCGGCCGTCGTCATAATCACAGGCGTCGTTCGGACCTCCTTGGCGAGCAAATTCGTGATGGCGCGCTCAGTGCGCGCCACAAACTCGTCGAGCAATACGAGCGCCTTTTTCGTATCGATCCCCGGCGTCGACGCAAACTTCAAGTCAATTCGGCCGTGCGCATCGAGCAATTCGAGCACGTGCTCGCCTTGCGCCGTGACCGTGCGCACAATCGTCGAGTGCGCGAGCGGCCACTCGCGCTCGACGTGCGACCCGTTGCGCACGTAATCGACGAGCGCCGTCGAGTTGGGCGCCAGGAAATCGCTTTCGCCGAGGTGCCAGTCGTCCTTGATCAGGACAGCGCGGTCCGTGAGCAGCAACAAGACACGCCGGCGCTTGCTCTTGGGCTTGTGCACGGTCAGTGCCATGAGCAGGTGCGTCTCGCGCGCGTCGATTGGCGACAAATGGCCGTTCTTGGCGTCGCCAAACAGCCGCTCGAGCAGCTGGTGCTTGAACCGGTCGCCGCGGTAGACGTCGATGGCCGCGGTGATGGGCTTGAATGCGGCGACGCACGGCGCAAAGTGCCACTTAGCGAAGGGGTCGCCTTTTAAAACGCCGTCCTTCAAGGTCGTTTCCAGGGCCATGATCCAGATGGATACGAGCTGCGGAAACTTGACCGCATCGTTGATGTTGGGGAACGATCCGTCCATGCCCTGCCGATATCATCATCACGTCAGTACTTCGTCCGTAGACGCGAAAATAGTGTCGACGGATGCGACGCACCTCGCACGCGCGCCGCAGCGGGAACACGGTCGTGGCCGTGACCGGCCCCAACGGGCTCGGCTCCCCCTTGACGAGCGCCATCACGTCCTCGAGTTCCACGGCGCGGTGACCGGCCTCGCGGAGCGTGGCCAAGTGTTCCTCCTAGAACCGGGGCGCACGGTCCGTCAGTTCGTGGGCAAGCGCAGAACCGCGAGAGCGTCACTTGACGCCACGTACCGCGGAAACAGCCGCAACAAATGCAGGCACGTCGCCGGTCGCCATCGCCTGCTGCAAGGCGGCGATGGTCTTGTCGAGAGCCAGCGCGAACGACGCCGGCTTGGCTTGCCGCACAGCGACGAGCGCTTGGTGCCACTCTTGCTCGGACTTACTGCCGGGCTCCGTAAACATGTCCGCGTAGGTCATCGCCTAGTTGTTTTCAAAGTAAAATGTGTGAGCATGGAACGAGGAGAGCGACCCAGTTTGCCGTCAACGTACCCGGTCGAGCTTGGCAAATCCGCCCATGATCAAGCGCTCGTACTTGATGCACTCGGTCATGATGCCGCGAATAGTTCCCGAAATGGGCTGCATCGGAAGAGTCAGAAAAGGAGACACTGGCTGGCCCGGGTTGCACGCGGTGGAGAACGTACTGTCGTGGGCTCGGGGCAATCATCGGGCAACGGAACTGGAGAACCGAGGTCGCGCGGTTGGTCAGCGATGAAGAAAAAGAGGAGACGAGCGATCTCGAAAAACGTCGCGTACCATTCGTCGGGTCGTTGTTGGCGGTCGCCTTGAACATGGTCAGCGCCTCGTCGAGCAGACCCTCTACAAAATCAACACAAGAGAAGTGAGCGCCGCATGCAATTGATCCAAACGCTCGAACCACCAACGACCCGTACCCGACCAACCATCGTAAAACACGGCCATGCGCATTGCGACAGGCGCTGCCGGCCGCAAGAGCACCGCGAGATTCACGGCCATTGCCGACGGTGCCGCGGTGCCGACCCCACTGAAGCTGTTCATGCGCGACAGACCCGTGACCGACATGTTCGACAGCGACCGCGTGAGGTTGTTGCCGCCGGACTTGTCGGCCTTGGGCGGTCCAGAGAGCAGGTTGAAGGCACAGGTCGTCAGGTTGCCCGCGTACTGGAGCCGCAGCAGGTCGTCGAGCACGACCTTGTCGTCGACCTTGGCAAAGAGCAGCGGGTGCACGCGCCGCAGGTGCTGCTGGACAAAGGCGACGAGGTGCGCCGCGTCGAGCCCGTTCACGGGCGTTTGCAATCGGAATTCGTGCTCGTGGTGTGTTGCGTCGAATTCTGACCGACCCTACAGAGTCGGAAAAGGGAGTGGTCAGCTGCGGGTCGAATCACGGCGATGAACGCGGCGAGCAATCCCACCTCGTGCGTGAGGACGGTCACGCGCAGGACCTCGCCCATGGCCACGACAAGAATCTGCATCGGCAGCGCGTCGCCGAGGACCAAGGCCTGGTCGGACGGCATGACCCAATATTGGCCGATTTCTATCACGATCCGACGATGAAGGTGAGCGTGGCCGTTCGAGACGACCGCGCAAGAACACCGAGCCGCAACTTCCGCGCGTTCCCGTTGGGAATTCAGCTCCATGTAAGTGGTCAAGTATTGGTCGGGCGGCGCAGAGGAAAACAGTTCGGCCATGGACGCCTGTGCCGACGCTCTGATCAAGTCGGTACCCGACTGCAAAAACGACTCGTTGCGCGACAAACGGCTTGGGGACCGATTGAGCCACGACGAAGATGCGGGCACCGACCCCGACGCCGACGGCCGGCTGCCGAGAGACTTGGCGTGCGGGCGCATCGTGAGGTGCGAGAGTAGAGAGAGGGGGGGGGGGGGGGAGGAGGAGGCCCGGGATCCAGCCCGGGAGCCCTAGACTTGGTCGAGCGGTTGCGAAAGGGGGCCGAAGAGGATCGGCAGCGCGCAGGACGGGGACGGGGCGGAGGTGGTGGGGGCTGCCGCAGCCACAGGCCGGCGTGAACGTCGTCGAGCGGGAACTGGTGGCCCGGGCGGAATCAGAGTGCAGGTTGCAGAAGAGCGGGTTGCAGCAAGTAGAGAGACTCGACAACGATGGTGGGGTCGGAGAGAAGAAATGAATTCAAGGAAGGCCGGGAGCTCAAAGAAAGGAGCTGCGAGACCTCGACGAACAGAGCGACGCGGTCACGTGTTGACATATCGACAATTTTGCGGTCGCACCGCTTGGCCTTTCACCAATGCCCACCACCGGCCGGCCGTCATCGCCCGTCGTTGTCGGCGTGCCTGAACCCCTGCTGACCTGTCTCGTCATGACTCTTCGTACGTTATCGAGCCCACCAAGCCACCTCCCTCCTGTCTTTGCGTCCTTGGTGTAGGCGCCGGACCAGTTGGAGGCAATGCTGCACCATCGCTGTCAAATCAAATCCACGCTCAAATCACAAGGAATCCAGCAACCCATCTTGTTGATTGCAAACGCTAGATGCACTCCCAGCTCCTCCTCCCAAATCCTCCTCACTCACGCCGCCGCCGACGTACGCATTGCAACCCCACCCGACGCTGCCAACGCTAGCTGCGCGACCTCCGGCACCGGCGGCAACGCGCGCGCCGCGCTCCCCACCTCACTTGGCTGCGGCAAGAATCCGGCCGCCACCAAGTACGCCAACGACCGCGGCACGACATCGCGCATTGGTGCCGGCCGTGCCGCAGGCGCCGCGGTGGCCCCAACCACGGCCTTGACCTGGTTACGCCAGGCGCGCATGACCGTATCCGCATGGGCCGTATCGAGCGCGGGCGCGCGGGTCGAGGTCGGCAGGTCGTCCAGGACAAAGTGCAGCAGCGGGTAGAGCGCCGAGTCGGCGGCCGAGTTGGTCACGTACTTGAGCAGTGCGGCACGCCATTCGAGGTAGGCCGTGTCGCGCACTTGCCACCCGTGCGTCGTGAGGGAGCCGCCGAGAAGGTCGACGAACCGGAAGTGGTCCGGGTTGTACGTGTGGTAGACGCGGCCGTAGACGGCGTGGGCGGGCGTGCCGGGCAGAGTCCACGACGCGGCCGACGCCGAGGCAGCCAAGTCGGTGGTCTTGGTCGTCGTGGGCGAAGCCGGCGGCGACACGTCCCCGGAACGCTGCACCTGTGCTGCGTCCGCGAGCGTGACGGCGACAACCACTTCAGCGACGTAGTCGACGGGACACATGTTGACGACGTTCTGGATCTGCGGGACGGCACCGACTTCGAGACATCCCTTGACGAGTCGCCACAGGAAATCGTCGCCGTTAGTCACGCCCGACTGCGCGTGGCCCACAATGTACCCCGGACGGATGACCGTCACTGGCACACCACGTTGCGCAGCCTGTGCGCACAGCCGCTCGGCGACCCACTTGGTCTGCGCGTAACCCGACCGCAACCCGACGCGGGACCCTTCGAGGGCATCGGCTTCCGGCACGCGGTTGAGCGGGGGCTCGAGCTGTGCCACCTCTGTCGCGTAATACGGCGTATCAAGCACCGACGTCGACGACACGAAATGCACGGGTTTGGTCTTCCCGCCCGCGACGGCCAGACGCAGTGCCGTGACCGTTCCGTCCACATTCGCCGGCGCAAGCTTGGCGTACGGGTAGACCCAGTGCACCATGGCGCCGTTGTGCACAATCGCGTCCACGTCCTTTGCCAACTGCGTCCAGGTGGCCGCATCAATCCCCCACTGCGGCTTGGCCAAATCACCCGCAACCCCAACCACATGCGCTGCGTACTTGTCGTTCCAGCACGCGTGCCGCTGCAAGTTGGTCACGACACGCTGCGTCGCGGCCGCGTCGTCGCGCGCGCGGGCGACGCACGTCACACGCACACCGCGCGGGTCCGACTCGAGCGCGAGCAGGCGGTCGAGCATTTGCGCGACAATGAACGCGCCGAGGAACCCGGTCGCGCCAGTGACGAGCACGTGCCTGGGGCGCGTCTTGGGCGCGGCGGTACCAGCAGCCGGGATCACGTCGGCGGGCAGGACGGCGTGCGCGGCGTAGTCGAACACGGGGGTCACTTCGTCGGCGGCGACGGGGGCCACGACCGACATCATGCCCTCGATCTGCGCGGCCATGTCGCGCAGGACAGGGAAGTCAAAGACGAGCGCGAGCGGCGCGTCGGCAACGCCCAATTCCGACCGCACGCGCAGCGTGAGCCGCGTCGCCAGGATCGAGTGCCCGCCCATGTCGAAAAAGTGCGCGTCCGGACGCAGTCGGCGCTCGGGGACACCGAGCAAGTCGGCCCAGAGCGCGCGGAGCGTCGCGTAGGCGGCTCCGAAATCATCCTCATCAGGAA
>GG745335.1:1509972-1547283 GCA_000151295.1 Allomyces macrogynus ATCC 38327 | reverse complement strand
ATGTGCGAGACTTCCGGGTCCATGGCGGTGCGCGAACACGGCATCGACGCAGATACGGTGGTTGCGCAGGTGCCGCTTGACTTGGTCGCGGCGGTTGGTGCCGAGCGTGCAGCCCGGACGCGGGCATCGGTAGGGCCGCTTGTTGAGGTGCTGTGTCTCGTTGTGCCGCGTCAGGTCGTGCTTGCGGCTGTGGAGGTTGAAGGAGATGTGGGGAACATTGGGTGCGTCAGTGCTGGTCGCGATCGTGATCGTGGTCGGGATCACGGCCGTGCATGGCGTCGAGCGTCGGCATCGGCCGCGCCCACCGCGCCCACCGCGTGGATCGAACACGGAGCCCCGTCCAGCCTTCCCACGGAGACGGTGCCAAACGTAAAACGCACCCGAAAATGCGCGGCGGGTCACACTCGTCACACACAAATTGCGTCGGCCCACCATTGCCCCCGTCGCCATCGCCGCCCGGCGGCGGAGTCGTGCCATCGGCGTCGCCACCGTTACCGCCGCCGCCGAGATGGGGCAGCGTGTGGTCGAGCGGCGCGTAACCGGCATCGGATGCCGGCGGCGGAGCCAGCATGGCCAGCGTCGAATGCGTGGGGGGAATGCGATGGGAATGCGAGCGCGAGCGCAACGGATGTACTCGTTCAGGGACCGGCGGCAGCGCGGTCGCACGAGGCAGGGAACGCGATTGCAGGCAGTGGTTGCGACGCCAATGGGCGCAGGCACGCGCGCGCACACAGCACAGGCGAGCAAACCAAGGTCAGGGACGCGCGGGCCGTTGACGTTGACACGGCGCGTCGGTGTTGGTGCGGTGAGGGCGCGAGCGGTGGCCTTCGCGACGTGGGCGCGTCGGCGTCGCCTTGGTGTCGTGGCGGTGGTGCAGCGTGCGGTCGAGCTCGCGGTCCGCGGCGCGGCGTGAAGTGTTGTGCGTGGAGTGCTGGTAGAGCGCGCGGAGCCGAGGCGACGGGTCGACGACGACGACGACGCGGTGCAGCAAGGCGACTTGCTGGCGACGACGTGGTGGACAGAGGTGCGGCGGTGAACGCTCGCTTGCAGAACGCTCCCGGCCACGTTCGTTCAGCAGGACGCTCGTCTTTCTGATCGAGTCGGGGGCAAAACGACGCCGAAAAACCCAAAGCGTTTTGCCTTTGCGGCCCATGCCATGCATGCACACGTGCAACATGGGCTTGCCGCTGAGCCACTGCTGAGCAGGTCTGACAGGCGGCCCACCTCGGGTTTGCGTCACTTTTTCCGAAGGCTCGGATCTGTAATGCATACGAGGTTGGAGCCAGAAGCGTCCCCACTCTCCCTCTGCGATGGCCAAGCCTCCCTGAGTGGTGTGTCAGCTAAGCACCCATTCAAAGCTCCACGTCACCAAGCGGAAACCGGGCGTACCAGTACGATACTTTGTCACTCCACATCTCCGCACATCTCCTGACAGCAAAACGTCGGCCGGCCACCCTGCCACGATCGCGACCTGCACACCACCTCACCCATTCCTTGGAGCGAGTGTATTTGCACCGAAGCTTGCACACGAGTACTTGCGCTCGGCTGTACAATTACTTGCGCTGACACCTCACACTCACGCCCAGCTGAATAACAGCACCCACGTTCAGCTTGCATGGCGGCTCCTCGCTTTCAGTGTCCCGCGACTTGATTTCGTTTCGATTGATCCACCATGAACGACATGGAGCCTTTTTCTTGGATGCAGTATTGGCAAAATGATCATGGACTAGGCGCTTCTTGTTGCTGTGCACTCACTGCAAGACCCAAGAAGGCCGTATTTATGAGTGCAGTTGCAGTTGCTGCAGCATTGTTGGTTTTTGCAGCAACATTGCTTCCTGGCCGGCGAACTGTTCATGCGATGTTCAAGTTGCCCATGATTCTTGCTCCAAATACGACATGCAAAGCATCCAGGTTATCAGATCATGTCGGGATGTTGCGTGCAGCACAGCTTATTGTTTCGTAGTGCTCCATGGTCCACCGATTTGCACTGGAAGCGGTTGACGATCTTCTGTGTGATATCACGGGAGTTGATGCTCCCTTTGACGGCAAGGTCATGGGCCCTTGGTGATGGTTTTCGCCAAATTCTACCCGTCGTCTGTGGAGGAATGGCTGGGGACACGGTTGCCACATGTTTGAAGCGTTCAGAACTTTGGCAGCACATCCAAACATTGCTGATTGGCTCCTGTCAATTGGCCACGGGGGGTATGGCTAACCAGACACAAGCGAGCTCAGCCCCGTTCCCAACCACACGCCACTTCGAGCAGCGGCGCGTCTGGCCCTTGCACGCCGCGCGCCGCCCCCGCAATACCGCGCCTATACCTGCCTGCACGTCAGCTAAGCGCCAACTGGGCGGTCCCAGTCTCGAAATCGAACAACAGCACACGATGAACCATCAACTCGCGACTCTCGCTCGGCCCGTCGTGACCAAAAACGGGCGTGGCAAGAGATAAATCATGATCGCGCTGCAGAGACTGGACCAACGTCGCGCCTCCATGTTGAACGAAACCGAAAGGATCAGTTCGGTTGCAACGGTCAAATCTCAATTAAAGAAAGTCGTTACACCAGTCCGCGCGCCAACGCGTGCTCTAGTCTCCGGTTTGTTTTCGAGCATCGACAAAGAAACAGACCCCCGCCACTGTATCGTCTTCTCCCTGCGCGCCCTCGTCATGTTGCGTGCAACGTCATGGTGAACCACGAGCCCCTGATATAAAACTCATGCCCCACACCCTCGTGCACCCCTTCCTCCTTGCGCTCCCCACCTTGCATCTTTGCTTCACGATGGCTCACGTCTTTTCTGCCGCGCGCCGCGCATCGCGCCCGACCGCGGCCCATGCGCTCCTCCTCCTCGTGGCCGTCCTGCTCGCCTCGACGGCCACGATCGCCGTGCACGCTGCGCCCAAGAACCAGATCAAGACCAAGGTCCTGATCCTCGGCGCCGGTGTGGCGGGCGTTTCGGCAGCACGCGCTCTGAACGCACGCAATATCACCGACTTTATGATTCTCGAGGCGCAGGACGTGATTTGCGGCCGTTTGAAGCAGGCGCAGCTTGGCGACGTCAAGATCGAGGGTGCGTATTAACAGCAGAGTTGCGGCACGTTGGTTTGATGCCAAAGCGTGGACATGTGCTGATTCGGATCTTGATTACCTCGTGTGTAGCTGGCGGCAACTGGGTCGAGGGCGTTGGTGGCAAGACCGAGAACCCGATCTGGACGTTGAAAAAAGTACGGCATCAAGACGATCAAGACCGACTTTGACGACCGCATTGTCATCAAGTCGGATGGCACGCTCGACACGTCCAATGTCGCCGACGAGTGGGAGAAAAGCTTCAAGAAGGCCCAGGAGATTGTTGCCGATCACGCTCAGCGCGGCCTCCAAGATATTTCGGTCCGCACGGCCCTGCAAATGGCCGGCTGGCGGAACTAGTCGCCGCTGCATGACCTCTAGTACGTGTATCTGTCGCCGGTTTTTTTCTGTGCTCGTGAGATCTTGTTCTCAGCTGGGTTGAGCTCTCCTGAACAGCGAATACCAAGAAATCGACTATGAATTTGCTAGCGACGCATCCATCAACTCGGGATTCTACACGGCCGACGCCGACACTTGAACGGCCCTTCTCCACTCGCACCGCACTCACATTCGCGCTCCGCCCGCCGACCACCGACAACTGACGATCCCCCCCCCCCCCCCCGCTCGCTTCCTTCCGCAGTCGAAGAGTACGGCGAGGACAACTACTTTGCCACCGACCAGCGTGGGTACAAGCTCATTGTCGAAAAGCTGCTCGAGGAGGCCAAGGCCACGACCAAGGTGCACTTCAACAAGCGCGTCACTGACGTGGCCTACGGCTAGTTGGACGTGACCGTCACGACGCGCGATGGGTGCACCTACCGCGCCGACTACGTGATTTCGACGTTTGCGCTCGGCGTTTACCAGGAGAAGGTGGTCAACTTCATGCCGGCGCTTCCCGAGTGGAAGACCGAGGCGCTCTACAAGTTCCATATCTATCGAAGACTACCAGAAGATTTTCCTCAATTTCCCTTACCAGTTGTGGTCGAACCACACGTTCACGCTGTTTGCGAGGTGCGCATGCTTCTCCACCCGGTTATATTCGCTAAACGCGCGCTGAAACTGACGTTGATTTCGGGATCAATTCCAGCGAGCGCAAGGGCTACTACCCGATCTTCCAGAACGACATGGCCACTGTTTACATGCCCAAGTCGGCCAACGGCAAGCGCAACATCTTCAAGCTCACGGGCAACGAGGCCGTCCGCCCCGAACGGCTCACCGACGCACAAATCATTGACGAGATCATGGCTGTGCTCCGCCAAATGTACCCCAAGCAGACGATCCCGCGCCCGACCGCGGCCGTGATCCCGCGATGGAAGTCGGACCCGCTTTTCCACGGATCCTTCACCAACTGGCCGCTTGGCATGACTGTCGAGTCGTGGGAGAACCTTGTCGCGCCGCTCAACAAACGTTTCTTCTTCTCGGGCGAAATGGCGAGCATGAACCAGTTTGGGTACGTGCACGGCGCGCTGAACGCGGGCGCTGATACGGCCGACCAGGTCGCGCAGTGCATGAAGGGTAAGTGCTCGCGGTTCAAGTATTACCCGACGGGGCTCAAGGCGTGCGCGCAGCATGCGACGACGCTGCGTCGCCGCGCGGACGGGCCGCGCGGGCACGTTGTCATGTCGACGGGCCAGCAGGGGGTGGAGATGTAGGCGCGCGTCTTGGGGCGCGTGTTGAAATACCTAGACCCTGTGATGCGCGTGTTTTCCTTTGATCAGCTTTTGCAACCAATGACCCGATTACATTATTGATACATGATCATGTCGTGCTGCTGAACCATCTCCCCCCCCCCCCCCCCATACTCTGAAAAGGGTGGGCGCGTCCATGGGCTTCCCGCTCCTGGAAACAACAGTCGAGAACACAGGCAGAAGAGCGCTTTTGTATTGGCAACGACGCCACAAGTGCTGTTGCAGGTGCGCCAACTTTCGCCAATTTGTCCTGACGCCATCACTTCAACCACTCTCCACTATCTCGTTCCCCTCTCCACCATCTCGTTCTCCTCTCCTCCCTGCGAGGACGTGCGCGCGCTGTCCCCCAAAGGTTCACGTCCTCCAATACCTTGCGCCGCGATTGCGATTCCCGACGCGGCAGACGCACAATCACGACAAAGACCTAACCAGTACCCACGCGTTTCTAGACCCAGCATGGAGCATCGCAGTCAACACCACCAATCTCGACGCGTATATCCAAGCGCTCGGACCATGTTCACGCACGCGCTCGCACTTGCCCTGGCTCTGGCGGTGCAACCGGCCATGGCGGACAATGGGCCAACCCCGTCAACGTCTTGGTTATCCTCGTCAACGGCAACCACCTCGTCCACCAGTATCACCACCATTTGGGGCACGGGGACCGTCGCGATCATGCGCGGGTTTTCGACGCCTTCATCGAATACGTTCGCCTTTAACTCGTGGGACTCTGGCTTCAACAAGACCGCCAACAGCATGATTACGGCTGTCACCATTTCGATGGTGATTGGCGGGCTCGTGTTGCTGTGCGCGATCGTGGCCGTGGTCATCTGGATCACGCGCCGGCATCGGTTCGACCAGCCTGTGCCGCAGGCACCAGTCTCGCCGCCGCCAGCCAGGGCCGCGGCGCCGATTCCTACTGGTTTCAAGCCGGAAACGATGCGGTCTCCAACGGGCGCATCGAGTTTGGCGACAACAGCGAGTCCAAGTCCATTGTACTCGACGGACCCGCAGCCTGAAGTGGCGGCGATCCGGCCGCCCGCGACTACCGTGACGGCAGGAAATGAAGCGCAGCCAACCCAGCAGCCCGCGCGCAATGGCCAGGCGCGTTTTGTGATTGACCCGGATCCCGTCTACTTGCCCCCAGCTCCCATCGACCAAGAACCGCTGTATTTGCCTGCACGCGTGCAGCCCTTGACGGCCGTCAGTCGCCCGGCACTGAACCGTAGCAGTAGTATTTAGAATGATGGCTGAGCATGAATTTTTCAAAGAGAACAGGTTGCAATACCCGGCAGCAAGTTCGACACACAGTTGATGCAGCGTATCGACGTTGCAGCTTGCTTGCGAGTCGGGGGAGAGTTCGTGTCGCCACCCACAGGCAGGACGATGAAAGCAACGCCCTGGGGAGAGTCTGTCAGACTAACGACTGTCGGAAAGAAGGGGTTTGCCGGACCCAAGCTCGCCAACATTGGTCCTCTCTCTCATCAACGTGTCCTCCAAAACCGGTTGAAGATGGCCATCCAGCTCATCCTCTTGGCACACAAGCGATAACAGGAACACATTTGAACGAGCTGACTGCGTGCAAACGACATCAACCAACCAGCACGCCAATATGGTGGAGCGACTCGCCCATACCCATCGACGCTACAGAACTGCGGTGATCCTTGTCTTGGTCATGCTTGCTCTTGTCATCGCGATTCATTCAGTATCCGCGAGCCCGGGCCTATGCAAGACCAGCAGCGATTGCGGCGGTATGTCGAAATGCGTGCGTTTGGAAGGCTGGATCGTGAGTGATGCAACTGTTAATGTGCGCAAAATTGACAGCAAAGGAAACATGAAATACTGGCCGGTGCATGCCAACCGATTGTTCGAGCACCGTCGAGTTTCGGTCGTGCCAGCGTTATGAACGGTTGCTGGTCCTGGTGACTTGCTCTATTACTCTCTTCGCAGAAGCTCACTGTGATACCAGTGCACGTACCAGGACCCACGCACGTACTGTCACGACGCGCCCACCCCATGTGCGTGCCGCGGCTCGCAGACAATACACGATGCGAGATTGTCAAGGGATCGTTTGACAACCCGTGCGTAGACGGGGACAAGTGTGCCGAACCGCTGTTCATGTGCGCTCGCTTAATAACGACGTCGATTTCGTCCACGACATCAACAGTTTATGCATCGTTGACGGCCACCGTGTCGTCGCAAAGGCCAACGCCAACGCCGTGGGCGAAATCCAGCACGAATCCCGCGAGCCAGGCGTCCCGCGCGGTCGTGGGCGTGGTCGGCGGGTTGGTCATCACTGGCGCGATTCTCATTGGGGGCGTACTGACTCAGAGGCGGCGGCGACAATCGCACGGGGGCATGCCCGATGCGCGAAAGCCAGCAGCGCCAGTCGCGCCTAACGCGGCGGGATCACGAGCAGGTCCCAGTACAACTACGACGTTGGATGGCGTCTCTGGCGATACCTGCCGGCTGCAGCTGTCGTCGAGTTTGACCGCGATCCGCTCTATTTGCCCACGGGCCAGCAGCGGCCCCTGGCGCCGGCGGTCATTGAAGAGCCGCTGTTCTTGCCCGGGAACTCGCCACCGTCGACGACGGCTTCAAACGGTCGAGGAGCGGTTGTGCCGCAATGAACGGTCGGTCAGTGCTCGGATCGTGCAAAAATAATAGAAGCGTGACGCGTGGGGGTGGAGCGGAGTGCACGCTGTCGCATTTTGACAGCGCACCGAATCGTGACGCCTGGCAAAATTGGAAATCTAATGTATCGACGCGCGCGACGAGACCTACAAGTCCAAATCCAGCGCGCCGTCCTCGTCCATGAGGTCCTCGAGGTCGCCAAAGCCCGATAATGAGGCCATGCTCGTCGACACGTTCTCGGTAACTGGCACGCTGGCCGTATCTGTCAGCCACATCGTGAGTAACACGCCCACCACACCCAAACACATCCCACCACGCACCGTAATCAACGACACCACCATCCGCCCCACCCTTCCCACCCGGTGTCGCGACCTGCCCCACCGCCGCCGCGATTGGCACCATCCCCACTCCCGCCGTATCCGGCACCCCGCCATCCACGCCTACCCCCACCAACTCGAGCGGCGCGTCCTGGTGCATCAACGCGCCCGACAACATGGCCGCCTCGTCCGGGAACGCCGCGAGTTTCGCGGGCCGCATGCGCGGATTCGGCGGGAACGCTGGCGCCGATGTCTGGCCCGAGAGCAAATTCGAGTACTGGATCACGTCGCGCGGAACCACTGGCTTTGGGGCAGTCGCGGCAGCGACACGCGCACGCGCCTGGTCGAGAACCAGGTCGAGCGCCTGATGTGCCGAGTAGAGTGTGCGGATCAGCGCGACGATTTGGTTGTTTTGCGCGTGCATGGCTGTGGTCAGCGCCGCGGCTTGCGCGTGCAGGGTCAGGTGGTGCTGGACTGGTGGTGGAGAGTGTGCGTCAGGATGGACACAAGTACACTGGTACTGAGGGATAAGCCAGCGTACGGTCGTCGAGCGCTCTGTCGAGCTCGTGCTGTAGTCGAATGGCCTCGCGCAGGTGCGAGCTGGGCAAGATGTCGGGGACCGTGTTCACGTTGCCGATCGAGGAACGGTGCGCGTAACCGGCGAGCGCGGAGAGGAGTTGGATGGTGACATGACGGTGTTGAACAAGGAGGGCTCGGACGCGTTGCGGAGCTGATACAGGTGCTGCTGGCTTCAATGGCGCTCGGGAGGGTGCTGGAGCGGGTGGAGAGCGTGGGCCGCCGGTTTGCGCTTGAGGAGGGTCGATAACTGGCGGTAGTCGTGCTGGTGCGCGGGTTGCAGCGAGTGTGGGGGCGTTGGTCGACATGGCCGTGAAATGAATGGCTCTCCGCGTGCGATGTTGCCGCTGATCGCGACTTTTGGACTTGGCGAAGAGAGACCAGCTGGATGACGTGGTACCAGTGCCTGAGTGACGTGGCACACCAAGACGCGCCAAATGCCAACCCCGAATCCTGCAATCCAATGATGTCCGTCGCCAAAAACCACGAACTGTCGCAAACGGCTGCGACCCTGACGCCCGGCATACGGAAAAATGTGCGTGGGAGAGGAACAACAACGCATTGCATTTGTAAGACCCTACTGCTTCAACCACGTCCGATGGACATCCACGCTCACGGCCAGCGCTGGCAGATCGCCACGCTGCCCCAACACCGCATTCCCCACCGGATCCACGTTCCGCACCGTATCGGCGAGCTTTTGACCGATCGGCAGACGACGGCACGCAAGCGCGCTTGCATCGTCACGTCGACCCTCGGTTTCCCTCTGCCCGCGCGAGTCCCCTGCAGCCCATCAAACACGATGCGGAACACGCCGACGACAAAGGTCGTACTGAAACACTTCCGTCTCCCACGCGAACCGCACGGCGAGAAAGTAGAGCCCGAGTCGCGGCGATTCGGGCAGAAACACATCCGCCATTTCGCTGGCTAGTTCCTCGTCACTCGGCAACGGCTCCCGCTAGGCTTCCATGACACGCACGACGTCCTCGTAGACCACGGGCGCGATCTCGAGCAAGTGCCGTGTCGCCGCGCGCAGTGCACAATAGAGAACCCACGCGCACCGCGGAGTTTTCGTGCGGTGGACAAATCGTCGCGCACGACGATCGGCGGTGGCGCGCAAATACGGACGAGAAACGTGGGCGGTAACGGGACCTTGCTTGCGGTCGCCAGCTTGACCGCGCGCAGAAGGATCAGCGGGTCGTTCAAGTCCAAGGGCCAGGGCCACTCGTAATCAAGCCTCTCCAAGTTGCTCAGCTGGGCATGGTCGTAGACGGAACACCACGCCACGTTGTCCGCCGACCAAGGGCTCCGGTCGGCTGTGACGCGGACTCGCGGCGCTTTCGGGTCGCGCGTAACGCGCCCTCGTCGGCCGCGATCAGCGGTCCGGATGGACACCCATATGTCGAGCCAGCACGCTGGGAACGTGCAGTCGGATGCGGGCCAAGGAACTGCTTGGCAAGAGCGCGGCATGTCTTGGCGAGCTTAAGCCAGCGAGCCGGAGTTTAATCACGTCGCGCAGCTTGGGCGGGAGCTCCGTGAAGACGAGAGCGGATGGTTATGTGATCATTCCGCGGAGATGGTCAGGGCGTTGCTGAGGATCAAATCAGCCGAGAATCAAACATTGCTCGCCAAGGCAGGAGAGAGAACATGGACGCGTCGATGTGCATGTGCAAGACATCGTGAAGAACAACCATCCCAATTGACGTGGTTCGTAGTGACGCGTAAAATGTCGACATTGCCACGGTCCGTCGCAATCCGTGGCCGCAAATCGCAAATGGCGTCTGGCACAGGGAACGATCTGCTCAGGAGCGGACCAAAATGCGATGCATTCATAGGATCATACTGGATCAGCCACAGCCGATGGTGCCTCGTCACGTCCATGCCGGCAGCTCGTCGTGCTGCACCAGGACCACGTACCCCGCCGGGTTCACGGTCACCATCTCGGAATGCGTGTTGATCGAGCGGCGCACGATGGCACGCAGCCGCGCGTGCATCGCCTCGTCAATCCTCGTCTTCCCGCTGGCCACACGCGTCAATTGCAACCCGTCAAATATGGTGCGGAACACGTCCACAACAAACGTGCTGTACTGGAACCGTGCCGTCTCCCACGCGAACCGCACCGCAGCAAAGTAGATGATGAGCCGCGACGATCCCGAAAAACAAATCAGTTTCCTCGTCGTCAAGTTCCTCGTCTCTCATCAGTGGTTCCCACCAGGCCTCCACAACGCGAACAACGTTCTCGTCGACGACAGGCACGAGTTCGAGGAGGTGTCGCGTCGCTGTGGGTAGCGCAAAATGGAGCACCCACGCGCACCGCGGCATGTGCGCCTGCTTCACGAACCGGTCACGCACGACAATGGGCGGCGGCGCGCACATGCGCATGAGGAGCGTCGGCGGCAGCGGGATCTTACGTGCGGTCGCCAGCTTGACGGCGTGCAAAAGAATGCGCGGGTTGGCCACGTCCAAGGGCCAGACCCACTCGTCCTCGTAGAGTTCCATGCCGTGCGCGAGTTGCGCACGATCGTAAACCGAGAGCCACGCCACGTCGCCCACCATCCAAGGGCGCCATTCCGTCGTGACGCGTACTGGTGCCGGTTTGGGGTCGCGCGCGACGCGTCTGCGCCGGTCACGGTCGGCGGTCCAGATGGGCACCTATTTCTCGGGCCATCGTGCCGGGAACGTGCAGTCGGGTGCGGGGCCAAGGAATTGCTTGGCGAGGGTACAACATGTCTTGGCGAGCGTGAGCCAGTCGACCGGGTCGGCGAGACGCAGCGCAATCGCGTCGCGCAGCTCGGGCGGCAGTGCCGTGAAGACGAGTGCGGGTGGTTGCGTGGTCATTCAGTGCAGATTGACAGAGTCTTGTTGAGGATCGAAAATGCTTGTCAGCTTTGTGGAGAGAGTGAACGCGTCCTGACGCGTTTGCCGGCTGGATCGTCACGCTCGAGGTGAAATGTCCCCTCTCAAACGGACGAAACCAGCATGAAGAATTGAAGAAAAAAAATAATCATCGATGCGGTATTCAAGTTGCTCCCAGTCCTTTCCACCAGTCGCGCTTACGCTCACACGCCCACCGACTCGTACGTCATGAGTTCCATGACCCATTGCGACCGCCTTGAGAGCTTCTCCTCGCGCGACTCGCGCCGCTTCGCCTGCAGCAGACGCACCTCCACCTCCTCGCCTGGCTTCGCACGCGGTCTGTCTGCCGCTGCTCCGTGCCGTGCCGGCCGCCCATTGCGTCCAATCCGGGCATTGCACGCATCCACCGACCACGCTACGGGCTCGCCGCGCCCCAGCGGCACCGACGGCCGCGCCGCCGTCGCCGTGCGGTCCAACTGCGACGTCGACTGCGCAACCCGCTGCGATGTGAGCCGTTGTCGCGCCACGGCGCGCGCCGACCTCGTCGACGTCGATGAGTTGCGCCGCGCGAGCATGCGCTGCCGGTACTGTTGCCGCGTCGTCTGGTCGATCCGCAACGATTCAATGGCGATCGCGTGCGCGACGGCCGTCACATCCACGGCCGCGGCTGCGGGCGCGCCGTCAAGCGTGGTTCGTGACGGGGCGGGGGTCCCAAGAACGTGGCGTGAAGAGGATTGCCGCGTGGAGGGCATAGGTGGAGTGCGTGTGTCGGGGGTGGCGGGGGTGCTGGTTGAGGCGCGACGGGTTCCACTTGCGATCGGGTGCGAGCGGTGCAGCTGTTCGGAGGATGGTGTCGCGGTCTCATCGATGCTGCTCGCCTTGGATGGGGGGCGAGTCGTCAACTTGGATGACGGGAATGACAGAGACATGGACGAAGGGACGGCCAAGAACTGGCTCGATTTGCGCCGTCCCGGCTCGTGCCTAGTTGTTGATGCGCCCACGGCCGCCGACGATGGCCTCGACGCGTCGCTCGGCGTCGGGCCGTGCGAAACATCGGCGGTACTCGTGATGACCAGTGGTGGAGCCGAAGTCACGACTGGTGGTGTCGGTGAGCGCGGCATGACCCCATTCGGAGTTTCCAATGCAGGTACGGCCAGCACATTTCGCGCCCCACCCGCTTCAATCGCCGTCGACGCCGCCGCACGCAAACTGCTGCCCGAGCGCTGGATCCTCGAGCTATTCCCGCGGATCGGCGACCGGGTCCGGTCGACCGACGACGACGCTGTCGACCAGCTGCGCCCGATATCCGCGTTGCGGTCGTACATGGCGCCGTCGACGTCAATTTCGGTCCCGTCGTCACCCAAATCCTCCTCCTCCTCGCTGCTTTCAAATACGCCGTCGATTGCCGCCAGCGCGCGTTGCTCGGCCGTCATGCGGCCCGTGGGCTGGACAACAGCGTCGATTGGGAACGAGGACGCGAGGGACGCGGCAATCGCGCGCGCGAGTTCATCGGTCGGCAGCTCGTGGTCCGTGTCGGGGCCAACTTTGGTGGGGCGCGCGTCAGCCGCGTAGAGCGTGTTCGAGGACGTGACGGTCTGGGCGGGCGCCAGCTGAAGCGGTGGGCCCAGCGGAGACGAGCCGCGGCGCGGGGACAGAAAAGTTGTCGCTTCGGTGGGCGAGTTGGCGTCGTCGTCGAGACCAGCAGGGTGGCTCGACAGCAAGTGCGGCTCCACGCGAATCGAGTCTAGCGAGCGCTAATCACTGTCAGAAACGGTGGAGAGCGTGCGGGATCCGCCAATGGCACGATAACTGCAAGTACGTTTCGATGACGGTGCCAAATCGTGGAGCAGCACGTTGGGAAGGTGTGCGCGTACGTCGTGCACGGGCAAGGTGCGCGCGACGGCGCGGTTGCGAAAGATGCGGATTGCCTGCGCAGCGAGCATGCCGAGCGCAAACAGGCCCATGCCGCCGCCCATGATCCCGCCGGCAATGGGCGGGTTCTGGGTGGTGGAAAATCAGCGTCAGCGCGCAGCAGGTGGCAACGACGTGCGGAAGGGCGTGGGAGGGCGTGCAGTGTGCCGCTACGGGTACCGACAATGACGACGGCAAAGGCAGCAATGGCCAAAAGACCAGCAGCAATCACCAGTCCTGGAAGCCGGTCTCTCCAGCGAGCGCCGGGACTGGTGCCGCGGCCGTCAGCGGGCCATGATGATGACGGCTCGGCTTCATGGTCGATTTGGGAGGCTGGCACGAACCAGTCGGGTACGGCGTTCTCGTTGGGCGCATGGTCGGGCGTCGTGGCAGGCAAGTAGTCGGAAAAGAGCAGGTCGAGTGAGAGCGGCGCTTGGACGTGCGGCCGGTCGTCGTTATTCAAGTCGCGTGCAGCATCCTCAGCTTGGGCCGGGGGCGGGCTGGGGGCAGCGCGCGGCGTCCGCAGTGGTGCGGTGCTGGTGCTTGCAGCGAGTGCCATGAGTGACTTGAGTGCGGTGCTGGTGGCCGCGTGCGCCCGCAGGCCATGTTGAAGACGGCTGCGACAACAGCGGCGGCAACGGCGGCGACAAGGGCAGCGTCAAGGTCAAGCTGGCGGCAACGCAAACCGACGCCACGTGCAACTCGCGTGAGACACGCCGTCCGGCGATGCGGAATGTGTCTCCCGCCAACGGCACGCGCCACCGTTTCGGCGCGCCCATCGCCTCGTCGCGCACAACGCGCAATGCATGTCCTCCGATCGTGCGCTGCGCTTTGAGGACCCGCAGCCCGCGCGACACACCGCGCAACCGACCCTTGCGCGACCGTGGCAACCCACAACGGCACCGGCTCAAATAGTTGGACCGCGCTTCGCGCCTTATCCCTCTCGACTCGCGGCGTTTCGCGATACGCCGTTGCCTGTCTCCGCCACCGCGGCCCCAGACCCGTCCTGCCACTCTGTCTGCATTCTTGCACTCCACCCACCTGCTCCGATCCGCGGCTCGCCCGACGCATCGCCAGGGGCTGCCGCTCCATCAATCCAGCTCGTCGCCCCATTCGAGCCAGCGCACTCCTCCTGCTCTCGTCCCACCATAGGTGCACGCGACGAACTGGACGTGATCCCGCTCATTTGGCGATCGTACTCCACCTGCACTGCGGACGCGCGCTCGCCGTCCATCGACTCTTCCGGCACTGCCACGACGCGGGCCCCAGACTCCAGAACCGTCGAACAGTCCTGCCCCCACCTCGTACACGCGCGAACCGGGGGCCGTCGCCACGCCTGCAACCTCTCGCCACCATGGCCGACATGAACTACCCGCGCCCGGAGCGCACTGCCGCGCCGGGCAACGATCCCGCGCGGACCTTTGCTGCGAGCCCACGCACACGCCGGCCTTCGTTACCAGCCCGCCCGCACGTCGCCATGGGCTTCATTCAGCCCGTTGCCAGACCGCTCGGTGCGACCGACGGACCCGCCCAGAGTTCAACCGATTCCGTCGAGGGCCCGTTCCTTAGCACAACCGACCTCCCGGGGTCCTTGTCAGGCAGCACGAGCGGACTCGGTCTCGGGATCCCCAAGGCGCCTGTCAACATCGTTCCGCGACGCCGGTCGCCGCTGTCGGCCACGCCGCTCTCCATGGTTGACGGTCCGTATTGTCGACCGCGTACTCTCCACCGTCTACATTCAGCTAAGCCCGCACCGCCCCACTGCAGGCCCGTCGAACCAAGGCAGGCCTCGGTCACCGAGCCCACTAAGGGCCTCGTCGTCGGCCCTGTCCAGCCGAGTCGCGGGATCCGTTGATTTCGGTTCGCGTGTCGGTGCCAACCCGTCGGGCTCGGCGTCGCATGTCGCTGCGAGTCCTTCTGGCTCGGTCTTGCACGGGCTCAACGGCGGGATGGGGACCGGATCCTCGGATTTCGTCGCGCGCAACGTGCAGATGCCCGTGAGCCGGCGTAATTCGGCAGCGTCGCTCGACGACTCGAACCGTGGCACGCAACGCCCGCGCGCCGCATCATCGCCGCTTGCGCTGCTCGCCTTTTCGGCCGCACTCGCGTCGTCGTCGGCGCCACGACCCGCAGATCCGCGTCCCATTCCGGACCCGCAACCGGACGCGGCGCACAAGACCACGCCGGATATTCCATTCCCGAGCGACATGCCTGCACCTCGTGGACCACCAGTCCCCGTCGGGCCCAAGGAGCTCGACACGCTGCAGGAGGTGGAGGAGCATGATGCCAACCCGCTCGCCTTGGGCCAGGTGTCGGCGTCGGCCGTGGGCCTGCTCTCGGCATCCAACGGGCCACCACCGTCACCGTCCCCACAGTCACCCGAGCCCGAAATCGACCAGGATGCGGCGAGCTTTGATGCCATGATCCCGGCCGACCCGTTTGCCCGCTCATCGTTCTCCGAGGATGGGTCAAATCCGTTCATCAAGCCGGCATGGGTGATCCGCATCGAGGCCTGGCTCTGCCCGCGACTCGCGCCGGTCAAGGCCTACCTCGACTACGTTGCGCAGACGCCCGAGGCGAGGTTCTGGCTCGCGTGGGACGTGCTCGGTCGTATCGTACACGTGATCATGTTTTGCCTGATCCCAGTCGTGGCCTCGTTCCCGTGCGACTTTGCGCTCGATTTTATGCACTCGTTTATTGCGCTCGATGTCATGGTTATTTTCATGGTGCTCTTTGACCTGGTCCGTCCGCGCACCAACGAGTACGGCCAAGTCGAGACGCGGTGGCGCGAAAAGCGACGCATATTCTTTCGCCGGCCGACCAACTGGATCAAGGTGTTCAACGCGATCCCGTTCGATTGGTATATTATCTCGACGCTCGACAAGCTCGGCAACGCCACGTGCAGTCACCCGCACTACGTCTACTCAGACAAAACGGTGGTCGGCGCGCCGTTAGCGCACGTGCCCGACGGCGTCGAGTTCCTCGGCAAGAGATTCATGTACAACGCACAGTACGTGATCTTTTCTCTTTCCTCCTCGCGACATGGTTTTGCCACTTTGAGCTGGACTGATTGACGCGGGCGGACCATCTTAGCGAGATCCCGGCCGAAATAACGTTTTATGCGGCGGCGCGACTGTTCCGGCTGCTGCCCGTGGTTCAAACGTTGTTTTGGTTCACGGAACTCAAGCTCCCGTTAGTCTCGAAACCGGTTGGCCGGCTAATCAAGACGCTCGTGTACTCGTTCTTGCTGACGCAGCTCAACGCGTGCTTCTTTTGGATGCTCGACACGTACATTGACGACGAGGACCGCTATATCCAAAAGATCCTCAAGGACCCGAGCGGCATCCCGACTAATTTCACGTACCGGTTTGCGCGCAACTTGTACGCTTCGGTTCCTTTTGTGCTCGCAGCATCTTTGCCGCCGCAGTGGTTGCTAACCCTGCTCATGGTTGCATCGTGCAGTGCAGCGGCGCAAAAGGCCAATTTCTTTTTGCCGCGCGACGGCGAGGTCACGGCCGAGGTCATTTTTCAGATTGCCGAAATGCTCGTGTCGTGTCTGTGCTACGGGTCGCTGTTTGGGAATATGGCCGCCATCGCGTACTCATCACTCGTTTCTTCTCGCACGTGCCTCTCGCTGTGATGCTTTTTGACCTTCACCGAACCTCCCTTGGCTAGGAAATCGTTTGATACGGGCGCCGTCCAAGAAAAGGCCGGCACGTTGATCATGATCTCTACCTAACTCTGAACGCCGTTGGACCCGAGATTGACAAGCTGATCATCCTCCGCTTTTTGTTCCTAGTCAAGCTGCGGCTCTACCGCAAGGATTACCTGCGCAACTTCATGATCGCGCGCAAGTTCTCGCCGGGGCTCCAGGCCAAGGTGCTCAACCACGAGGCCTTTTCGTGGGCTCACAAGCAGGGCTACGAAGTCGACGAGTTGTTTGACGACTTGCCCGGACCGTTGCGACTCGAAGTCTACAGTCATCTCTACTTTGATCTCATTTCGCGGGTGAGCCTGTTCAAGAACGTTGACGAACGGTTCAAGGTGGCCGTGGCCGAGCGCATCATCACGATCACCGTCCCCAACGGGTTCTACGTACGTTGTTTGGACGCGTTCCTGTGGTTGGTCGTGCGCGCTTCCAGCTCACTCTCTGTTTGGCTCGGATGTATAGGCGTGCAAGGCCGGCGACGTGGGCGAGGAACTGTTCCTGATCCAGAGCGGGTCGGTGGCCGTGATGCCCGCCGATGAGAGCAAAGTGTTTGCGACGCTCACAGCCGGCGTGTGCTTTGGCGAAATTGCGCTGCTCGAAAGTGCGTCGTGCTGGCGACCTTCTCCACATAGCCTGGTGAACAATCTTCTCCACCTGGCCTGGTGAATAGAGCACCACCTTACTCACATCCCTTCCCCTCCATTCACCAGACACGACGCGCACGGCCACCTGCAAAGCCACGTCCGACACGACGCTCTGCGTTTTGCGCAAAAAGGACTTTGACGACATCTTTTTGCAGAACCCGTCCATGGCCGAAGCCCTGCGCACGATCGTCTCGACACACAAGGCCAACGACGAAAAACGCAAGGCCGAGCAAGCGGCCGCTGCCGCCGCACAAGCAGCCACCCAGGCCGCTGCCCAGGCCGCTGCCGCCCATGCCAACACGTCGATGCGGTCCTTTGGCGGCGGTGTTGGGGCCCGGATCCGCGGGTCCCGGCGCCTCGTCCACGCACACGGGTCCGGGACTGGCAGCAGCGACGGGCAGTCGCGTGTGTCCACGTTCCTGTCGCAGCTCAGCTTGCACTCGGCCGCGTCGCGCGATACGGCGAATCGGCGACCCGCAGTGGCGACGACGGCCGCTGCGACGGTGCGCGCCATGGCAGATCGGTTCAAGTCGCCCGCGTCGACAATGCGCCGCAATTCGTCGATGCCGTCGAGTCACGGGTCGGCGCACGGGACGGTCGCGCGCACGGCCGGCGGCAGTGGCGCGCGTGCGCCGACAACGATGCCGCGTGGGTCCAAGTCGTTTACCGCGTCGCAGACGATGATTCCGACGGCGTTGTTGGCCATGACGAATTCGGATGTGGCCAAGGATCCGGCGGGGCTGCCGCCGCGCGGGGTCGTGGCGACGGCGCAGTTACTGGATACCGAAGGGACCGCGCTGGATTTGCGGCCGAGGGCTGAACAAAAGGGGGTGACGGGTGTGGTCCACGGGTCGCGGTCAATGACGGCTGGGTCGGTGCCGATGTTTGATCCGCTGCAGACGATGGAGACGCTGATTGGCGCCAGCGGGCCGCTTAAGCCGCTCGAGTCGGGGAACGTGGCCGGCGGCGCGCTACCCTTGCGCGATGGCGCAACGTTGCCGATGTTGCCGCTCAGTCCGGTCCCGTCGGGGCTCGAGCTGCCGCTCGACGACGTGCTGGATCCGGGACCGCTGGTGGGCAACGGCACGCACGCGGCTTACGGCGTCCATACGGCCAACGGCGCGCACGACGCGTCGACGGCCGGCGGACTCCGACCGAGACCCGTGGATGGCCAGAACGGCCTCGCACCCATGTCTGGTCGCTCGTCCAAGGAAGTGTGTGCGAGAACCGGCCATGTCGCGGATCCCGACAACAAGAACGCGAGCCCGAGTGACGCCGACGACGATACAAGTCTGCTCACGGTGCCCACGTCGACGCGCACGGCGCTCTCGTCGGGCTCGAGCGGGACGGGCGTTGACATCAACCACGTTGACACATCGTGACGCGCTGTTGCATTCCATGCTCGAACGGACAGCGTTGAACTTGACCGCATATGGACGGTCGCGATGGCCGTGGTGATCACTTCCACGGACCGTCCACCCTCGGTGGGCACTTTTGCACGCGTTCGCGCGTTGCCGTCGCGTTCGCGTCGCGCTTGGAACTATTCGGTGGTGGCGGGATAAGGGGCGTGGGCTTGGGACTTCTGCAGGAGCAAGACGGGTGTGATGGGACTGGTGCGCCCTTCGAAATGTATTCCACGACGTCTGTATTTTGCCCCAAGAACGCGCTTATTGGTCGGGCGCCGTGTGCGGACAGGCAAATTGCGGTTGGATCAAGAGCAAGCATGCCACCGAGACGGATGTGGGTGTCGGGGCACTTTGCGGTGGAGAACAAGGCCTTTTGGCGCCGATAGGTGCTTCGCCGTGTGCCAGAGAACCTCATTGTCTTTCGAGTTTTGCCTTGTTTGCTGCTTGGCGGGTGGCGGCTGGCACGCACGCCTGCGCGCGCGGGGGTATGTCAAACGATGCACCGTACACCAGTGGCATGGACAGGTCCGGTCCACGCGCGTCGGCTACATTGGTGGCGACGTTGCACAGCAGCGGATGACATGCCCATGCGCAACTCGGCCGGCATGCTCGCACGCATCACGCTGCCCCTGCGGCTTGGAAGTTCGATGCCAAGCGCACCATGGCACTAAGGCCCACGACCAAGTGACGGGATCGCGACCGCGTGTTCCGTGATCCGATCCTGCCAATTCTCGACTCATCGAGACGCTCCGGATTGCGATGGTGCCCGTGAACCACCGTGCCGCCCTGTGGCCCGAGTGGCCCGAGTGGTTCGAGAGCGCGTTGAAATGGCGCAACGTGCGACCATCATTCATTGACCGTGTACAACCACGCAGATGTTCGCGCGGTTGTTTTGTTAAGGAGCGGTTGGCCAAGGAGCGTGGCCAACGTTGCGCGAGCGGGAGCGGGTGTCCGTCCTGGTGAAGACCACGACAACGACTGTTGGACACGGATCAGAGTGGAGAAGATGACACGGCACATCCTCTTGTCGACTAGCCAAATGCTGTGGCAAGTTCACTTGCGTGTTCCTCTTTTATAAACCAGGGAAATGCCATGTCGTCCACGAGTTCGCGGTCGCGGGCACCACCGTAAATTCGCACTTTGACAACCGATGGCGAGGACCGTCGTCATCCCCACAAGCGCGGTGCGCCTGGCAGGCGGGCACCACGTCGACAGTAGGGTTAACGCTCCGCGCACGCGGGCAATTGTACGACGTTGGCACCGGGCGAGAACGGGCGAGAAGGTGTCGCCGATCATGCGAGGGCGTGCCGCCTGCCCTTGATTGCGAGCCAACTTGCCGTTTGGGTCGACCATAACCGGGCCAGCAACACGCGCACGCGGTGGAAAAGGCCTCCAGCCAGGGGCCCGGCCGCTTGTGCACGCTCGTGCACGCGCCAGGTGCCACACGCGCGTGCGGAGAGGGGGCCACGCGCGCGGCACGCGTCGCCCCAACGCGCTCTTGACATGCATGTCGACGCGAATGTGCTGGAAGGAAGCGCGGGAGGGCAGGGCAGCTCGCGCCAGTATCGTGTCCGATACGATACGACGTGCCACCATCGTCCGAGAGCTCGTGACGGCTGGATCACGGCCTGTCGTGCACGCACACCCGGGGGAGGACGTTACGACGGTCGTGAGGATGAGGATGAGCGAGAGTCCGGTTGGTGGTGAGGACGAGGACGAGGACGAGAGAGGTACGGCGTGTGACAGACCGACCGTGGACTGGGGGCGGTCACGGCCAGCCCAGAGCAGCCCGTCTTGCGACCGCTGTCGCGATATGTGGCTGTTCGCCTTTGGCCAACGAACGCCGGGCGGGCATGCCAAATTGCCCGCCTGTTGCCCTCCTGTTGCCCGCCTGTTGCCCGCCTGCCTGGCACACGCGTGCAGAGCGCCGCGCCCACCGTGCTCGCGGCCCGCCGCCCGTTGCCAGCGCCGCCGCCGCTTATAAAAGCGCGGCTTCCCGGCCGCCGCCTCCCCGCGCGCATCGCAACGTGTCTATCTCCGTTGACGGCTGGCAGCAGCTGGCCCCAGGGCGGCCCGTCTTCTCGGATCACGTCTTGACACTTTGACACGACGCGACCACACGCTGCCTGCTCCTCCTCTCGCCTCCATTTTTTCCGCGCTCGCACTCTCTCCCTCCCTCTCCAAGTCGTCGCTCTCTCGCGCGCTGATCCCTCGCAACCACGCGCCGATCTTCGTCCACGACCTGGCCTGCGCACGCGTGCGCGCCATCGACTCATCACGCTCCTGCACACACGACCGCCATGGCACCGCTCCGTCGCTCGCTCCAGCTGCCGCACCCCGTCGTGAGCTGTGGCGATCCGCGCACGGCCGCAACGCTGCCGAATCCGCTCGCGATGCACGGTGCCGCCGTTGGTGCGGCCACGGCCGGCCCCCTCACGGTCACGGTCGTGCGAACACGCACCTTGGCGGCAGTGCCAGCGCTGCGCGCTGGGCCTCAGTCGATGAAAGCCCCGCGCACCAGTGCCGTCCACGGCGGCGGCGATCGATCGCAGCTGACTGCGCGTGGTCATTCAGCCGAGCACCATTTTCTCGTGCCAAGCCTCTGTGCGTGTTGCGGCGTTGATCGAGTGCCGTGAGTGAGAGATAGACATTGCGTTGCGTTGCTGTTGCTGACCATGGCGGTTCCGCGCTCTCCACCATCTTCATAGATCACGGCGAGCCGCTGACTCTTGTTGTAAGCTGCAATGCATTGGCGCAGTCAGCCGCCATGGCCGTTGTCGTGACTGCGCCCGTGCCCATGCAGCAGCCGGCCGGCACCTCGACCGGGGACGTCGACTGCGACGGCGACGTGCCCATGACGCTCGCGCGTGGCCAGCCGGTGCCACTGCGAGCCGTGCGTCGGCGCGGCGAGACAATGGCCGAGCACGGACCGGTGCCGACACTGCTTGGCGCATGCGTCGACGCGGTGGAGGTGGGCGGCGCCGAGGAGGACGACGATGCTGACAGGTCGGCCGCGTCGGTCGCGTCGGGCGCCGGCGCCGGCGGTGACCTGGCCGCGAGTCAGGGTGACACGCACGCGCTTACCTTTCCGGCCGCCGATGCTGCGGGCACCGCGGCGCGTCACGTGTGCGGTCCCCGGATGGCGCGCACCACCGCGGCGCAGGAAGCGTCGCACGCCTTGATCAAGGTCGATCTGGTGCACGCAGAAAACGGGGACATGGCGGCTGCCACGACCGCCGCGTCGGTTTTCCTGCACTTTCGTCCACTGCTCTTCCTCGCCGAAAAGCTGCACGCGCAGGCCGTGCCCGCCGCCGCCGCGCTCGGCACCGCCGTCGCCGACCGCGACCCGGACGCGGCGCTCGCCATCCTCAAGTCGCACTTGCTCGCCGCCGCGCAGCTCGTCGCGTGGCCTGTCCTCGCGCGGCCCAACCTCGCGCTGCTCGCGTCCATTGACCCGGTCGCCGACTCGGACCTCGACCTCGCTGCCGCGATCGACGCCAAGATGGCCGTGCCCAACGTTTACTGCATCTGTGATGCGGGCCAAGCAATCGCGACCGCAGACTGCAGTAACCTGCAAGCACCACTTGCCCAGAACGACAACCGCGTCCGGCGCGATCCAGCGGTTCTCGACTGTCCCGCGGGCCTGCCGTCGCCGAGCCACGAAGTTGTCGCGCAACCGCGCAGTACGCAGCCCGCCATTGGCCGCATCGCATCGGAAGGTTGCACGGCACCGGGTTCGGGGGCCTTTGCCCACATGCTGCCCACCTCGCCGATGACGTACCTGCCGCCGACGCCGCCGGCAGTCGACTTGGCCGCAACGAGCCGCCGTCGGGGGGCCACGCATCGTCCAGCAACAACCGCCGCCAACAACCCACCGACTCATCCGCGCGCCGTCGCTTCTGCGACACTTGATACCCACCAGCGCGCGGACTCACAGCCTATGAAGCAGACCCTGGACCGGTACCGGCGCACGGGCGCGCTCGAGTTTATGCTCCCGTCGCCGCTGCCGTCGCCAACCAGCTCGGTTTCGTCGTCGCCCGTGACCGCAACCGCCGCACGTGCCGTCGCGCGCCGCGAACCCACGGCCGTCGTCCCGCTGCGGCCCGTTGAGGAAACGATTCCGATCCGCATTACCGAGTCGCCGTCCCCGGTGGACGCAGTGAATGTGGCTGCTGCCTCGCCTCCGTGCTCGTGCCCGGACTGTATGCAGACCGACGAGCGCGCGCGGTGGACGCGCCACGACTACAGCACAAACGCCACGCCCATTGATCGTGCCGCGACCAAGCGCGCCGCCCTGCCGTGCGCGTGCCCCGAGTGTGGAACCGCGTCGCTCCCGCCGGCCAAACGACTGGCCGTCACTCACCCGGCCATGACCAGCCCGCCCGTCACGCACCGTGCAGACGCGCCGCAAGTGGTCCTCCCGTCCGTCTCTGAGTGGTTCGACAAGCGGCCCCTGTCGCCGCTCTTGCAGCCGATGCCGCCGCCCGTCAAGAATCAGCTGCTGACGACGCAGTGCTCAGTGCCCGGGTGTACGGAGTGCGGGTTGCGTGACACGTCGACCATGCGTCCTGTTCAGCCCGCCCACTACATGAGCGCGCCGGCTGTGGTGATGACAAACTGCCCCAGTGACTACGTACGGCCGGCCCGCTACTATATAACGTCGGATCGCGCCGCTGTGATTGCACCCTTGCCGCCGCCCCGAAAGCATGCCCCGCACCGTCGAGAGGCCGCGACCGTGTCGCGCATGCCGCTGCCGGCGACCGCCCGCGCCCGCTACTACCAATGATTGACGCAAGAGACTTGCCCAGTGCGGCACGGGACTTGCCGCCATCCACCGTCACCACGTCGTCGTTGTTCTTGCACGTTCTCCTGTTCCCCGGTTCCTGTTTCTGTCTTGCTTTGACTCAGTCAAGCAGTGGTCGTCACCCCTGCACGCACGACTTGCTCATCCACGTCGCGCGACACGCTCGCGCGCGCGTTGTGGATCCCGCGCGCAACGACTTGGGCCTCCCACTGGCCGTGTCGCGCCGGCAGAGCGCGTCCAACCGTTACCGTTCCGGGTGGACGTGGAGGGCTTCACCTCCTCCAACCCCGGCCACGGATCATGGTCGAAGTGATCAACTGGCATCATTCCCATCATCCGCATTCCGCATCACGGCATCAGATTTACCCTCTCTCCCCCTCACACCTCCACCTCTTTTGGAACACCCAGCGTGATACCTTCCGCTCGCATTGGTCGATTGTCGCAGCTGCGACCCGGCCGGGCGCATTTATTTTGGCTCTTTTGCTCGTTTCCTTGTTCCATTCTGTCGGTGTTGTTGGCATTTGACACGATCAATACTTGCGATTTCTTGTGCAACAAGGAATCGCTGTCTTGGTCATCTGATGGGTTTCGCCGCATACGCCACGCCTCGAAAGCAACAATAAGTCACCTCCCAGCCACTCCTGGCGATCAGATAAAAATCGACTGGTGGCAACCCAACGATCACAACCATTCCCGACCACGACGACCACGACCACGACCACGAACATGACCACGGCCACGGCAACGGCCACGGCCACGATGCGCGCGACCGGCACCGGGCAGGCAACCATGGCGCCGCCTGCAACACCCGGGCGGCACGCTGCCTTGTCCGAGCGCGACTCTGTCGATGGTGGCAAGGCGCGCCAGCCGACACCGGCTCCCATGCACCAGACGGGAAACTTTGCGGAAATCAGCGGAAAAAGAAAATCCCTCTCCACCTTCGGGTCTTGTCGCGATGATCACACATGGTCGCTTCTTGTCGATGCAGGCGGCCGCGCCGAGTCTCGTTGCCTCTCATATTTATACTCCTTGCTCTCGCTCGCCGTGGTCATTTCCAACCCTGGAACTCGCGCTCATCCTTGCTCGCTCGCTCTCGTTTCCTGTTGCTGCGACATCTGCCCCCGCCGCTGCTGCTGACCACGACGACGGCGTGCCGAACCCGCTCATCGACTGTCATCCGGAGCTCATTCGTGCATTCCGGCCACGCGACCGACCGACCGCGTAACCCGACATTTTTGGGACCTGAATTCGACTCGACGACGACGCCCGCGCCATCATCATGGTCAACACCATCTTTTCGGTTCCGGCGTTTGTCGTGTTCTTGCGCGAGACGCTCGAGGCGGCAATCATTCTTGCTGTGCTCTTGACGTTCATCAACAAGCTGCTCGTCGACCATGAGGAGATGCGCAAGCGCGTCGTGCGGCAAGTATGGATTGGCACGGCGGCTGGTCTGCTCTTGACGGTGCTTCTCGGTGTGATTTTCATTGTCGTGTTCACGACCTGTACGTTTCTGCTGCTGCTCTTGACTCTTGCGATGATATTTTGATGAGCCGACCGCTCACCCTTCTCGTCCGTGACCCAACATAGTGGCGGTCGACCTGTGGGAGAACGTCGAGGCCGTCTGGGAAGCCGTCTTCCAGCTGATTGCCGTCGTCCTTATCACGGTCATGGCGTTCACGATGGTGCAAGTCGAGCACTGGCAGGCAAAGTGGGAGCGCAAGCTGCGGCAAGCCACGTCCGACGCGCTCGAGTCCGTGGAACGTAAAAAGTGGGCCATGATTCTGCTGCCGTTCACGGTCATTCTCCGCGAAGGGCTCGAGGCTATTGTCCTGCTCGGCGGCACCGCCGCGTCGGCCTCGGCCACGGCCGTGATCCTACCGGCCATCACGGGTATCGCTGGCGGGTGCCTTTTGGGTTACCTGCTGTTCAAGGGCGGCAACCAGCTCGTTCTGCGCCGGTTCATGCTCTTCAGTACCGTCTTCCTGCTGTTTGTTGCGGCCGGTCTCTGCGGGAACGCCGCGCATGAAATCGAGGAATTAGTCGAGGATGGCGAGGAGGCCGAGGGCGCGACCGAGGATTATTCGGACGAAGGCTACGTCTGGAACATCACCGACCCGGCGTTTGACGAGGGAGAGGGCGGTTTCTTCTCGGTCATGAACTCGCTGTTTGGCTGGCGCCACAAGGCGACTGTCGCGACGACCATCGCGTATTTTGGCTACTGGGTCCTGGCGCTCGCAGGGCTCTGGTGGTGGCGCAAGCGCCAGAACCGCAAGATGCTCGCCGACGGGATGCTCGAGGACGGTCTGGATTCGTCGGACGCGACGATGAAGGGCGGCGACAAGACGCCCGAGCCGAGCGATGAGGCCGACAAGGAGCGGCTCGTCTACTAGACCTGGCCGCGCGGTCGTCGCGGCGTTGTCGATTAAGTTTATCTTTAGTTTTTTTCATTTCCTGTTGGCGGTCGGTTTTGATGTTTGCTGTTCGTTTTTTTTGTTGTTGGGTGTTGTCGGGTTGGTCGGGTTGTGGTTGTGCTGGCCGGGGCGCCCTTTGCCCGCGCATGAAGACCCGCAAGGCCAACATGGCACTGTTGCGGAATACATGCTCAAAAGCCATTTATTTGTTCCAAGTTGGGCATCGATTACCGCCAGGGATCTGTCAGACAACGCGATTCAAGGAGTTCGAGCCGCGCTTTCGATTTGAGCGATATCAGCGAGAACCGGCCCTTCTCTCCTGTATTCATTTAACTACGTGCACTGCCCTCGGCGCCGTCTACTCTGCCAATCAAGCCAGTTGTGGATCGACATCGACGACTGCCCTGACAACAGACTCCGAGCAACCGACCCGACCAATTCCTCCCGCCATTCCGAACCAACTTGCTGCAGCGACCAAAACGATGGCATCGACCACGACCGGCTATTTCGGCAACCTTGTCGACAACCAGAAGACGGCGCTGGCCACGCTGGCCAAGGGTCTGACCAAGGAGGCTCTCACCGCCGAAGGGCTGACCGAACCCTCCGATGTCCGTACCGTCGCACGTAACATGGTGGAGAGTGCTTGAATTGAGGTTTCCTAACCGATCCTCTCGTACATCTAGATGTTCATTTGGGGCGTCGACTTGACGGGTGTCGCCGACGCGGCCAACGATCTGGCGCCGGGCCCGACGCGCGTCCTGCTCAAGTTCCTCCGTGCACGCGAGTGGGACGTGGAACAGTCGCGCGCGATGCTCATCAGCTGCCTCAAGGTCCGTTGATTCGCACTGATCCACTTGCACCGAGGTGTATCCTCCATCGACTCCACGCTGACCCGCCATCCCCCCTCGCCACTATCCACGACACGAACAGTGGCGCAAGGAATTCAACATGCGAGCGCTCCTCACTGCCACGTTCGCCGACTCGATGGCCGGCGCTGGCGCCGTCTACGGCCGCGACCGCGACGGCAACCCCGTCACCTGGAATTTCTACGGCGCGATGAACGCGTCGCAAGTCTTTGAGACGCAATCCGCGAACGACTTTGTTCGCTGGCGCGTCCAGCTCATGGAACGCGCCGTTGCGCAAATCGACCTTAACGACGCGTCTCCGACCGCGCCCGAGGCCGTGATGCAAGTGCACGATTATGCCGGCGCGTCGATGCGGCCAACGGGCACGATGCGCGAGGCGACCAAGGCGATTATCGCGATTTTCCAGGATAATTATCCGGAATGGCTCGCGTGCAAGCTGTTTATCAATGTACCGGGCGTCATGGAGACGCTGTTCCAGGTGTTCACCGTGTTCACGCCCGCACGGACCAAGGCCAAGTTCCGCATGGTCGGGGCGTCGGCTGCGCGTGGCGCGTTGGTGGAGAAGGTCGCGCTTGAGAACTTGCCGCCTCAGTATGGCGGGTTGCCAGCGGCGTTCACGCCACTCCCGACGTCGCCATCGGACGCATCTGGCACGGGGACCGCACGGGCCGCTGCGGCCGAGCCGGTGACGGAGACGGTGCCGGCGCGTGGGGCGATGACCGTGTGGGTGCCCGTGACTAAGGATCAGGTGCTTCATTACCATTTTGTCACAACCGGGCTCGATGTGGCGTTTGCGGCCGGGTTTGCGCCGGCCAAAGGGGACAAGACGAGCGTGCCCAAGAACGATAAGAAGACGCTCGAGCGCAAGGAAATGGCTACGGGCGAGATTGTCGCGCCGGAGAACGGGTTCGTCTACCTGGTTTTCGACAACAGCTTCTCTTATTTCACGAGCAAGCAGGTGTTCTACGTGACCAAGTGAGCACGCTGGAGTTGTTGCCGCGTTCGTTAGTTTCGTGCCGTTTTTTGTGTGCTGTTGCCGTCGTAGGAAGTCTTTCTGTGAAATCCATCCGTTTTTTCGTGCTCTCTCTCTCTTGCGTTCTGGTGCATGCGCTCATTGCCGCCAGGCTGGAAGCCCATCCGTGATTCCATCCTGATTGGTCACGAATATTGCACTCCATTTCCCAACACACAATCCACAAACCCGAACCTCCCTTGCACTACGGCATCATCCCTCACATCACGCACCATTCGCCTGCCCACCCGCCGCCGCACCCGTCGCCGCGGCCGCGACCGCCGCCAACTGCATCAACCCATCCAGGACCATTGGCCCCCCGCCGTTCACCTCCACATCCACATGCGCGCTCTCATCGCCCGATCCGGACGTGCCCCACGTCTCCGCGGGCCGCGCGCGTTTCGCACCCGACTCGGCGCCCGGCGGCGGCGCATCGACCGCCGCGCGCTTTTCTCCAAGCGCCGCCGTCTCAGCATCCTCCGCCGCGGCCGCCTGAATCGCGGGCCGGCCCGCAGCCCATCGCTCCAAGGTTCTCAATCCCCACATTCGTTTCGGGCGGCCGGTCGGCGAGTCGGTGCGGTCGGCGGGTGGGTCGGCGAGGGTCGGGGATATAGTACCGGCAGCGGCGGCAGCGGATGCGGAAGCGGGCAGGAGCATCACGCGCAGCGGTGACGGACCAATGACGTGCGAGATGGGCGGTGCACCGACGGTGGGTAGTGGTGCGGCTGGCGCGACCATGGTGGCCGCGTTGGCGTCAGGGACCGGGGTCGGGATCCGTGCGGAGCCCAGATGTGCAGAGAGCGGCGGCGACGTGGCCAGAACTGGCGCCGGCGGCGCGGGCGTTGGGGACGACGACGGAACTGTCACGACGCGGTTCGTGGTTGTCGTGGTCGTCGTAGTCGAGGCCGGAGCGGACGAGGACACCAGCGGCACCGCATTTGCCGCTGCTGTCGACGAGATAGGAACCGAGGACGAGAAAGACGACAATGGGGGAGCCACATGTGCCGGCACCGTCACGGGCGCGGAAGAAGATAGCGGCGCCGACGACGAAGCTGGGGACGTTGCGCTAATGGCCGTCCCGGCATTCGACTTGCGCTTCTTAGCGGCCGCCAACGCCAATTTCGCGCGCTCTTCGTCCTCTTCCTGCTCCTTGAGCCGGTTGAGGTACCGGTCCCAGAACGGCAAGTTGGCAATGTCGGTGATTTTCAGGTACCCGGGCGGGAAGCATTCGCCGACCTGCTCAAAGAGATTGCGGTTGATGGCCGGACGTCCAGGCCCTTCGGTTAGGTGATGCGTTCGTAGATGGCCCTCCGGGGGGGGGGGGGGGGGCGGTCACCGTCCGTGGTCAGTGGTGAACAATAGCGGGGTGGAGCGTGGAGCGGACGTACGTTCGCCATAGAAGCAATTGCTCGATCCAGAGCCGCGTCTCGCCAATATCGTCGAGCTTTTGCCGGATGGCCGGTGGCATTTTGGTGCGGCGACCTGAATTGAAGACGGTTCCAAATGAGTTCCCGCCGAAACGCTCAAATTTAAATGCATCGAATAGTGGAGAGGGAGACGTACGCTGCTTGGCCGTGCCCTCACCACTTGGCGGTACCGCATCGGCCTCCTGCTTGGCCTGTTCCTGCGGCCACAAGTCGGCCTTGGCCGTGACCTCCAAGTCGTCAATCTGCTGGTTGATATCGACATCGAGAATCTCCACCATTTTCGGCACGTGCAGCCGCGCAATCAAGCGCTTGACCGTGTACTGGTTGTAGGGCATGGTCCCAATCAACTTGACCAGAAACTCTTCAGCAGGCACCCACTGCGTCGCCCAAAAATGCGTGCGCACAAGCTGCCAGATCGGTTCCTCGAGATGTTCCGGGAACTTGGACTTGTTGCGCCAGTCGGTCTCGCGCGTGAGCGCGTGGTACTCTTGCAGCAGTTTCTCCACATCAGGGGTCACGGGGGAATGGCGGTTGTAGATGAGCACGACGCGCGTCGTTGTCGAGTGGCCAGAGGCCGACGGGGCCGACGGTGCGGGTTGCGATGGCGCGGGCGTAGGGGCCAGCGAGGTTACCTTGGCGGGCGCTGACTTGTTCGATGACGACGCGGCGCTGGCGTCCGGCTTGTTGGTTGCGGACGGTTTAGCACCAGTTGCGGTCAATGACAACGACGACGAAGGTGCGCTCGCGGGCTTCTTGACCGGTACCGGACGCTTGAGCTGCGGCATAAACATCGAGTCCTTGGACATGGGCATGGAGAGCCCTTCCGATGCTTCTCTGTCGGAGAGTGGGACCGCGCCACGAGGGCGGCTCGAAGATCAAGGAGAGGGTCAGTCTGGATCCAGTCTACCGAGCCAGGGCGCAAATCGATCGAAAACGCGGCACGTACACGGCCGTGACCCCTTCGAGCGGCTCCGAATTGACGGGCCCAACGACCATGAAGAACCCACTGCGCACGGGCTTGAGCAGGCCGACATTACCAATAAACTCGTCCGAGTCGTCGATAAACGAGTCGTCCGAGTCGTACCACTCCTCGCGGCGGCGGCGCTTGGTCGGTGACTTGGCGGGTGCGGGTTTGGCCGCGACCACCGGTTTCCCGGACACAGGCGCCGTCGCGGGCGGGCCGGTCGGCGGGTACTTGGCGAGCAACGACTCGAGGAACCCACCACCACTTGCGGCGGGCGCCGACGCCGGTGGAGTTGGCACGGTCGCGGACACGGGCGTGTCCGAGTCGGCGTCCTTGGGCGTTTCCGTGTCGCTCCCATCGTCGCCGTCGACGTCCTCGTGTTCCTCCGAGTCCTCCCACCCCATCTCCGAATCGGCTTCGGCGTCGGCGCCCTCGACATCGTTCCCTCCTTCCTCGGTCGCAGTCGCGGCAGCAGTAGCCGCTTCGCGATCCGTATCCGTCTGTTCCTCGTCCTCGTCATCCTCGTCGTCGGACGTTGACCCGGCGCCGCCGCCCGCGGGCACGTGCACACCGGCAGTGGTCGCGTCGTCGCGCGTCCATTTGCGCAGGGCGAACTCGGCGGGGAGCACGCCGCCGTGACTTGCCATGATCACTTGTCGCGCATCGAGAGTGGCGGGGGCGCCGAGCGACTCGGCGCCGAGATGCAAGGGCAGGTCGTGCGACGAGGCGACGAGCGGGAGCGTCACGTCGTGGACATATGTCGACGCGTAGGTGGGTGGTGGTGGAGCAGGAGCGGCGGGGATGGTGAGCGCGCGGGGCTTGGGTTTGGTGGAAAAGGTGGCCGACTTGGTGTTGGTGGTGGGTGCGGGTTTGGTGGTGGTCGAGTTGGCGGGCAAGGGTGTTGAGGTGGTGGTTGTGGCAGTTGATGAGGTACCAGGAGCAGCGGACGTGGGCAGGTTGGTGATGACGGGTGGTGGCGGCGCAGGGCCAGACGCGGTTGGTCTCGCGGCGCGCGAGCTGGTCGTGGACGGCGCAGCGGTTGCCGCGGCGGCGGCGGGGGTGGGCGACGGTGCCGTGGCCATGGCGGCGGGCACGATGATGGTCTGGTAGATGAGGGCATCATGTTTGCTGGTCAGAAATGTTGGACAAGTTGCGGGTGGGGGTGGTTCAGATCTGTCGAGGACGCGGTCGCGCTCGGCCGGCTCCTCTGCGTGCGACAAGCATGGCCACACGAGAGCAGCCAGGACGGGCGGCAGCGCGCACCGCCCGACACCGTGGGCGAACCGCGGGGCGGCGGCGAGCTTGAGCTGGCGTCGTGAGCCAAGACGGTCGTACCAACAGGGTTGGACCGGCTTGCAGCGTCTTGTCGGTGGTCGAAATGTTCGTTGGTGGTGAAGCACGACACGACAAGGCGGCGCACGCTCGATTCAACGTGTTGCTACTGTCAATTCAAGAACAAAGGCGCGAAATTTCGAGTGACAGTCGTTCGTTGGTTCGGTTGTTGCAGCAGAGGTCGCGCTCGCCAGAGAGAGGAAGCGGTTGCGGCCCGCTTGCTGCGCTCTTGGCCTCGCTTTCTCGCGCGGCACGGCAGTGCAGGCAAGCGCGCACGTTTGCTTTTCCCAACAGCTCGTATTTCAAGAGCTTCGAGCGAGCTGCCAGAGAGGGGCTGCTAACGCAATGAATCACCGCCGGCCGTTCAATCACTGGACTTGCACCGCCCGGCAGGCCAATGGTGCGGCTTCCGAGCGTAACCGCTCTCCACAAAGAGATACGCGGTGCACGCTGGGCCCTGGCGGGTGTGGTGCGCGGTGCGGCCCATGGTTCGGCGCGGCCGCGGGCATGCGATGTGCCAGACCGAGAAGAGCGCGACAATGGCACTACTTCAGAGCTGCGAGACGGTGCGAGACTGCGGTAGATCAGCGCGTGTGCCTGACGGGTCTGACGCGATTTCATCTTCTGCGGTGGGCCGCTTGGTGATATCCCTCGGTTCGGTGATTGTCGTGCAGATCTTCTGCTCGTCGTGCGGCCAACTTTACTCCAAGCCAATCCGCCCATGATCACCAGCAGCATCCGTGCCGCGGCCACGACGGCCTCCTCGTCATGGCCGCGTCTGGCCACCACCTGCGCCGCCGCGCCGACCCTTCGTGCACGACGCGCCTACTGCTCGACGCGCATGCCCGCGCAAATGGACGTGTCGCGCAACACGACTCCCGCCGCGACCAGCAGTGCCGTCTCGATTACCATGCGTCCGGCGGCCGACTTGCATGTGCACCTGCGCCAGGGCCCCATGGCCGCGACCGTCGTGCCCAAACTTGTTGGCACCGGTATCGACACGTTTGTCGTTATGCCCAACCTGATCCCGCCGATTACCGACACGGACATGGCCGTTGCCTACCAAAAGGACCTGTACCAATGGGCCGGCGAGGGTGGCAAGGGTCTCAAGTTTTTGATGACGATTTACCTGTCGCCCGAGTTGACGCCCGACGAGGTGCGCAAGGCCAAGCGCATGGGGATTACCGGTGCGTTTGGTCGCGTCGAACTGCTGTAAAATCAAGCCAAGGCGCTCATTCCGTGAGGATTCCGCGGACCAGGCATCAAAAGCTACCCGCGCGGCGTCACAACCAACTCGGACTCGGGCATTGAGAGCTACGAAGCCTACTACCCAGTCTTCAAGGCCATGGAAGAGGAGGGCATGATTCTGAACCTGCATGGCGAGTGCCCGTCCAACCCGGAGCAGGTGCGCTCCATGTTCGCCGTCGCCGACGTGACCGCGCTCGATTGACTGCTCACTTCTTTCATGGCCCTGTACCAGAACATAACCGTGCTCAACGCCGAAGCGCGGTTCCTGACGCACCTCGAAAAACTGCACCGCGACTTCCCGAACCTGCGCATCGTGCTCGAACACGTCACGACCAAAGACGCCGTCGACCTCGTCGCGTCCATGGGCCCGACCGTCGCCTGCACCGTCACTGTGCACCACCTCTACCTGACCGTCGAGGACTGGGCGGGCTTACCGCACGGGTTCTGCAAACCTGTTGCCAAGACGTTTGCCGACCGCACAGCCCTGCGCGATATCGTGAGTTCCGGTCACCCGCGGTTCTTCCTTGGGACCGATTCGGCACCGCACCCGCGACACGCCAAGGAGTCGGCGAGGGCGCCCGCGGGACTGTTCACGTCGATGCACCCGTTGCCCTACCTGGCCCACTTGTTCCACCAGCTGGATATGCTGCCGCGATTGCCGGGGTTCGCGTGTGAGTATGGGCGCGCATTTTATGGATTGCCGATGCCGGAGACGGGGGGCGTCACGCTCACGCATGTGCCCGTCGAGGAGGGGATCACGATCCCGGAAGTCATGACGGTCGAGGGCATGGTCGGCCCGAATGGCGCGCCGGTGGAGGTGGTGCCATTCCTTGCGGGCCAGACGCTGCCGTGGAAAATGACCGTGTCGAGCTAGATTTGTTCGCGTGCAGGGTTGTTTGTTTGTACCGTCCCTAGGATTTAATATGACCACCAGTTTTTGCGCGAAATCGGGTGCACAATGCTGGTAATTGATTTGTCGAACCGGCAGCGTACAATTTGTGCTCTCGCGACTTCAGTACGCGTTCATCGTCTGGCTCGCATTGGTTCGCGCAGGCAAGCTCACGACAGGGCGACTCGAGTTGGGCTTCCGCGAGCGCCTTGACCTTTTTGGCTTGGATTGAGTGTCCTTGCCCGCCACAACGCCAGGGCAGACCGAGCCGCACGCAAAAAAAAGGCCAGAAAATTCCAAGGGGCAGAAGCTATATTTGTAAAGCAAAAACAAAAAGGAATCGGCTCCCGAGAGCCAACGGCGCCCAACGGAAAACGGAGGGGTACTGTGCAGGACAAACCAACCAATGAACGAACAAATCGAATGCAAACGCAACGCAAAAAACTCTCCACCGCCCAAGCAAGCCGAGCAGCGACAACAGCATCTGGTCGAGCACGCAAACGGAAAACACACCCGAGGGACAAACGATCGAAAAACTCAGCTCAACTGATCACAAACCGGTGCACGCATCCGCGTACAGCGTTCTGCTTAGTCGACCTCCTCGATCGTCGGGCCGGTCGGGTCCTCGGCGGTCGGCGCGTCAGCGGCACCGCCAAAGTTGCCCGGCATGCCACCGGCCGGACCAGCACCGCCCGCGGCGTAGAGCTTGGTCATGATGGGGTTGGCAATAGCCTCGAGGTCCTTCTGCTTGTGCTCGTACTCGTCCTTGGCCGCCTCCTGGTTGTGGTCGAGCCAGTTGATCGTCTCGGTGATGGCCGCGTCGAGCTTGTCCTTGTCGTCCTTGTCGAGCTTGCCGCCGACCTTGTCATCGTTGATGGTGTTGCGCAGGTTGTAGGCGTACGACTCGAGGCCGTTCTTGGCCTGCACGCGCGCCGCCGCCTCCTCGTCCTCCTTCTTGTATTTCTCGGCCTCGGCGACCATGCGCTCAATGTCCTCCTTGGACAGGCGGCCCTTGTCGTTGGTGATCGTGATCTTGTTGGAGCGCTCCGTCTGCTTGTCGACGGCCGTCACGTTCAGGATACCGTTGGCGTCAATGTCGAACGTGACCTCGATCTGCGGGACACCGCGCGGTGCCGGCGGAATCCCCGTCAGCTCAAACTTGCCGAGCAGGTTGTTGTCCTTGGTGCGCGTGCGCTCGCCCTCGTAGACCTGGATCAAGACACCGGGCTGGTTGTCGGCGTACGTCGAGAACGTCTCCGACTTCTTGCACGGGATCGTCGAGTTCCTCTTGATCAACGGCGTCATGACACCGCCCGCCGTCTCGATACCGAGCGACAGCGGGGCCACATCGAGCAGCAGCAGGTCCTGCACCTTCTCCGACTGGTCGCCGGCCAAGATGGCGGCCTGGACCGCGGCACCATAGGCCACGGCCTCGTCCGGGTTGATCGACTTGTTGGGCTCCTTGCCGTTGAAGAAGTCCGAGACGAGCTTCTGCACCTTGGGGATGCGCGTCGACCCACCAACGAGCACAATCTCGTGCACCTGCGACTTGTCCATCTTGGCGTCGCGCAGCACCTTCTCGACCGGGTCCATGGTCGAGCGGAACAGGTCGGCGCAGAGCTCCTCGAAGCGCGCGCGCGTAATCGACGTGTAAAAGTCGATGCCCTCAAACAGCGAGTCGATCTCAATCGACGTCTGCGCCGACGACGAGAGCGTGCGCTTGGCGCGCTCGCAGGCCGTGCGCAGGCGACGCAGCGCGCGCGCGTTCGACGTGATGTCCTTCTTGTGCTTGCGCTTGAATTCCTGCACGAAATGCGTGACGAGGCGGTTGTCAAAGTCCTCGCCGCCGAGATGCGTGTCACCGGCCGTGGCCTTGACCTCGAAAATGCCCTCCTCGATCGTCAAGAGCGACACATCAAAGGTACCACCGCCCAAGTCGAAGATGAGCACGTTGCGCTCGCCCGTCGCGCCCTTCTTGTCGAGACCATAGGCAATGGCCGCCGCCGTCGGCTCGTTGATGATGCGCAAAACGTTCAGACCGGCAATCGCGCCCGCGTCCTTGGTCGCCTGGCGCTGCGAGTCGTTGAAGTAGGCAGGGACAGTGACGACGGCGTGGTTGACCTTGGTGCCGAGGTAGGCCTCGGCCGTCTCCTTCATCTTGAGCAGGACCATGGACGAGACTTCCTCGGGCGAAAACACCTTGGTCTCGCCCTTGAACTCGATCTGGATGTAGGGCTTCGAGTTCTTGTTGACAACCTTGAACGACCAGTGCTTCATGTCCGACTGCACCACGTCGTCGTCAAAGCGGCGGCCAATCAGGCGCTTGGCGTCAAAGACCGTGTTGGACGGGTTCATGGCGACCTGGTTCTTGGCCGCGTCGCCAATCAGGCGCTCCGTGTCGGTGAAGGCCACGTACGACGGCGTCGTGCGGTTGCCCTGGTCGTTGGCAATGATCTCGACACGGTCATTCTGCCAGACACCGACACACGAGTAGGTCGTGCCGAGGTCTAGTCGATTTCAAAGGGAAGAGAGCGCGTCAGTCGATTTGCTCTCGAGAGATCACAGACGAGTCGGTTGGTCGGTGGTCGTCGAGCGCACGCGCACGCGCACGGGAGCACGCCTTTGTACACCACGCAATCGTCGGATCACGGCCAAATCGCTGATCAAAGCGGCAAACTGTGATCTCCCGCGGGGTGGCAAGAGTCGCAGCGAGCACGCAATCACGAAACGTGCGCGAGGCGGTCGCGAAAAGCGGGGATCGGCAGCTGCGAGATCGTGTGCAGCGCGCGCGAGCGAGCGACCAGAGGGGGCGGGCGTGGCGACACATACCAATACCGACGGCGGGCGAGTCGAGCTTCGACATGGTGGATCAGCAGAGCAAGGGGGTGAATCAAGCGCTGTTGGATAAAGAGTCGCGGCGGGCACGGGGACGCTGGCGCTTTTGAAGCCGTCGCGACCGAGCTGCGTGGCGACTTGGTTTTCCAGGTTGTTTTCGGCCGGCAAGCGTCGGCCCACGCCAGAGCACGCGCGCCAAGTCAGTCGCTTGTGCCGGCTGGGAACGCGGCGGAAGCACGCAGCGTGCGTGTTGCTTCGGTCTGCTTCGCGGCGCGTCAGGAACACATGCTCAACCTGCCACATCCATCGCCCACCTTTGAGCAAGGCGCGACCGTCCACCGCACATCACACCCATCGCTTCCTGCAAAGCTGGTCCGAGGACGTCACGTTAGGCAGTCCTCCACGCATCGCAACTTGGCTATCGTCAAGTGCGAGACGCTCGCGGACCGCCGCAAACCGCCAAGCCGCCATCATCGACGACCAAACCTCAACGAATTCGCCGGTATTACTTTGCGGCGACCCCCGCGCCGAGATCGCCGCCCTCCCCGCGCGCGACCTGCCGCACTCGCACCGCCGGGCGCCGCCGCTCTCCATCGACCCGTAGCACGCCTCCAGTCCGCCAACGCGACCCCATCCTTCAACCCACCATCACCTCGGCCCCGACCACCCGCGACCACGACCACGCCGTGCACCGGGGCAATGTATGGCAAGAAGCAGCAGTCTGC
>GG745335.1:1496907-1509092 GCA_000151295.1 Allomyces macrogynus ATCC 38327 | reverse complement strand
TGCCGTCGACGCTCAAGGCCAGGGGGGACAAGTACCTGGCCCCGTTTGAAGAGTATCTCGCTCAGCAAGAGTCGGCAGCCGAGGGCATGCGCAACATCAACGAGGTCGTCCTCTCGAACCCGCTCTCGGCCACGCCCGCCGCAAATGACGCAGCCAACGGCACCGCCGCCTCGTCTGGTGCAGCACCCGCCCCACCATCGACGCCCGGCCCATCCTCGTCGACGGCGGCACCGGCACCGGAGCCCACGACGCCCGATGACGAGAAAACCGACGATTGTCCCGCACCGGCGCGGTCGACGCGCGGCAAGGACCGTGCCGTGCACCCAGCCAATGGCGCTGCCTACAAGGTCCCACCTGAGGCCTCGCTCGCGCGCGTGCCCCTGCCCGAAAACTACACGCCCAAGCGCGGCGAAGAGCTGTGCGAGACGTGCGGCCACGGGCACAACCCGCAGCTCATGGTCATTTGCGACGACTGCGGCAAGGGCTACCACGCCTTTTGCCTCGACCCGCCGCTCATGGTGCACCCGCGCACCCTGCCGGAGTGGTTCTGCAAGCAGTGCGTGCACGAGACGGGCAACGATTTTGGGTTCGAGGACGGCGGCGAGTACTCGCTGCACGAGTTTCAGGGCAAGGCCAATGATTTCAAGCGCGCGTGGTTTGGCCACCGGACGCGCGCGACGAGCATCAGCACGGCCGACGCGGCGCACGCCAACAAGCAGCTGTATGTGACGGAAGAGGAGGTGGAGCGAGAGTTTTGGCGGCTTGTCGAGTCACCGTTTGAAACGTGCGAGGTCGAGTACGGCGCTGACTTGCACTCGGCCGTGCATGGGTCCGGGTTCCCGACTGCCGAGAAGGACCCATTCAACCCGTACTCGCGCAACCCGTTCAACCTGAACGTGCTCCCGCTCGTAAATGACTCGCTGCTTGCGCAGGTCCCGCGCGATATTTCTGGTGTCGTCGTGCCGTGGCTCTACATTGGCATGACGTTCTCCACGTTCTGCTGGCATACCGAGGACCACTACTGCTACTCGGTCAACTACCAGCATTGGGGGGACACCAAGACGTGGTACGGCGTGCCGGCGTCAGACGCGGCCAAGCTCGAGCAGTGCATGGAGGACGTGGTCCCGGACCTGTTTGCCAAGAACCCGGACCTCATGTTCCACATCACGACCATGCTCTCGCCCGCGAAGCTCGTCGATGCCGGCGTGAAAGTGTACGGCTGCCACCAGCGCGCCGGCGAGTTTGTGATCACGTTCCCGCAGGCCTACCATGCCGGGTTCAACCACGGTTTCAACTGCAACGAGGCCGTGAATTTCGCGCCCGCCGACTGGCTCGAGTACGGCCTGCAGTGCGTGCAGCGGTACAAGGCCTTCCGCAAGCCGCCGTGCTTCTCGCACGACGAGCTGCTGCTCAATCTCGCGCTCAAGGAGGGCAACGATTTGCGCACCAGCCAGTGGCTCGCTCCGCACCTGACCGACTTGCTCGCGCGGTGCCGCGAAGAGGCGCAGCTCGTGGAAGGGTACGCCGTCGACATGATGCCCGACCCGTCTGTCCCGTGCGACACACAGTGCGCCGATTGCCAGTCGTTCTGCTGGTTTGCCGCGGTGCGGTGCCACGTGCACGACCGCACGCTGTGCCCAGCGCACGCGCACGATTGCGAGTGTGCCAACAAGACGGTCACGCAGCGGTACCCGCTCGCGGAGCTGGAAAAGATTGTGCGGTTTGTCGAGGAACTTGCGAGCGTGCCGCTCAAGTGGGTCGAGCGCGTGCGGTCGACATGTGCCGAGCACCTCGAGCGCGGGACCAAGCCGACCATCAAGGAAATTGCGGACTTGGTCGCGATTGCCGAGCGGATCCCCGTCGTGCACGAGGAGGCGACCACGTTGCGGCAGCACTTGCAGCGCGCGCTCGAGTGGCAAGAGGCCGCGTCCGGGTTCCTCAACCGGCCGGCCGCGCACCCGACCACGCCCGCGGTCACCAAAAAGGGTGCCAGCAAAAAGCCGGCCGCCGCGGCAGCAGCAGCAGGCAGTGGCGCGTCGTCGAGCAACTCGTCCAAGCCGCCGACCCCGTCCGAGTCGCCCGTCCCACCGCGTCGCTCGGCACGATTGCCGAGGCCGAACAGCTGTACCAGGAAGGCCAGCAGCTGTTTATCGAGGCGCCGGAAATTCGCGCACTTTGCACGCGCTGCTCCGACGACGTCTAACCGGCTCAAACCAGCAGGGCCGCGAGAATTCTTGTTCGCGGCAGCAGCCCGGTGAACGGTCCGCCGAGTGCGAGCAGTACCTGACGGCATGCGCGCGGCTCGAGATTGAAATGCCGTATGTCGCGCCAATGCAGGCGTTTATCAAGGAACTCGCGTGGCGCGGCGAGGCTCTCGCTGCGAATGCCGGCAGCGATGATTTCCAGTCGGTCGTGACACTGATCGACGAGGCGACCAAGATTGGCGTCGACCCGCAGGACGAGCTCTACAGTGTGTTGCGCGACAAGAAGGCACGTGGCGAGACGTGGAATATGCGCGCGGCCGAGGTGTTAACCATGGATAAGGTGTCGACGGCGGAACTCGACGAGCTGGCCGAGACGTGCGACGACGCGCCCGTCGACGAGGCGCTCAAGAAGCGTGTGATCGACTTGCAGGCACGGATCCACGCGTGGTTCCAGGCTGCGCAGGCATTGCTCGACCCGAACGCAACGGGCCGCACGTCCGACCAGCTCAAGCAATTGATCACGCAAATGCAAAACTTGCCGATTGAGCCACCCGAAGCCTACGATGAGCTCGCCTACGAGATGCGGCAGATTGAGACGTGGTCGATGCGCGTGAAGAAGCTCTTTGTCAAGCCGAACACGCCCAAGTCGCTCGACATGATTCTCAGCGACGAGTACGCGTACCTGATTGCCGTGTGCGACACGGACCGCGACGTGTTTGTGGAAATGGACGATCCGGCGCGGCACCTCTACTGCTTTTGCCGGCAGCCCGACTCGGGAATCATGATTGGCTGTGAAGTGTGCTGCGAGTTTTACCACCTCAACTGCATCAAAATGTCGCGCCGCGAAGCCAAGAAGGTCACGTACATTTGCCCCGTGTGCGACTTGTTCCAGGCCGTGCCGCGGCGCGGGCTCGCGCAGCCGCTCGAGCAGCTCGAGGAGGAGTTGCGTTTTGGGCACGAGTTGCGGTTCTTGCCGCTCGAGTTGCAGACGCTCGACATGGTGCATGCCGTTGTCGTGCACTTGCAGACGACCGTGCAGCAGTACTTGCAGAAGCCGCAATTCACGCGCGCCGACGTGCCTATGATCAAGTTTTACTTGCGCAAGGTCGAGGCGTGCGACGTGATCTTGCCCGAGGTCTCGCAGTTGCGCGACCTCGTCCATGACCTCGCGCGGTACTCGGTGTCCGACGAAAAGTACTGCATTTGCCAAAAGCCGGCGACACCGCTCGTGTCGATGGCGTGCTGCGACGGGTGCGACGACTGGTTCCACTTCCCGTGCGTGAATCTCACGGCCAAGGCCGTGTCGACGGCCGAGAATTACTATTGCCCGGTCTGCTGCTACAAGAAGAAGATCCCGTACGCCTTTGGCCACGTCGACGTGCCCACGTCCTACCCACCCTACGCGCAATTCCTCAGCCACCAGAGCCAGTACCAGTCAGCGGGCGCGCCAGGGCCTGCGGCGATTGCTGTCGCGGCCGCCGCGGGCGCGCTCACGTCGTCGTCGAACCCGGCCGGCGACCCGCCGCGGCGCAAGCGCAAGTCCAAGGCCGCCGTTGCGGCCGCTGCCGCCGCCGCGGAGCGTGCAGGATCAGCGGTGCCGTCGCCCACTCCCACGTCGCAGACCGACATTGACGGCACCATGTCGAGCGGGACCTCCGCGCCGTTCCCGCCGCCACCGGCGGGGCCCACGGGGTTCGAGGGCACGCCGTTTGGGACAATGGGACCGTTTGGCGCATTCCCGCCGGGCGCTGACGGCACGCCATTTGACGGGGTCCCGCCGCCGCCACGCGAGGTTTACGACTCGGTCGACCCGATGGTCGCTGGGTCAGTGATGCCGCCCACAGCGCCGCCGCCGGTTCAGCCCGCCGCGCCGCCAAAGAAGCGCGCGCCAAGGACACCCAAGGAGCCCAAGGCGCCGAAACCGCCCAAGGAACCGAAGCCGCCAAAGCCGCCCAAGGAGCCGAAACCGCCAAAGCCGCCCAAAGAGCCCAAGCAGGGCCGGCGGTCGAAGAAGGCGACTGCCGAGCAAGGGCCATTGCTCACGGTCGACCCGGTGCCCATGGCGGGCGCTGTCCCGGCCGCTGTCCCGGTTCCGATGACGGCGCCGATTGTCGATCCGAACTTAAACCTGAACCTGGACCCGAATGCCGTGGGTGCTCCGGGGACCGCCATGACCGAGGAGCAGGCTGCGGTCACGGCCGCGTCCCTGGCGGCCATGTTCGGTATGACCACAGTGCCGCACACCGATGGATCCTCGCCCGGCATGACCATATCGGCGCCCACGTCATCGACGGGCGGCACGCCTGATGCCGTCGGTATTCCGAGCGACCCGGCCATGGCGCCCGCACCGGGCGCCAAGCGCCCGAAAAAGGCGGCGGCGGCGGCGGTCCCGCCGGGCGAGCGGCCGCCCAAGAAGAAGCGCGTCACCGCGCCGCGGGCGCCACGCAAGTCGGCGGCCGGAGTTCCGACGACAACGGCCACCGATTTGGGCGCGACCGCGGGTGCGACTGATCCAGCGGCGGCCGCTGCGGCTGCTGCTGCCGCGGCAGCAGTCAATGGGCCGATGATGTACGACAATGCCATTTCCAACTCGCTCGCGAACACGGTCTCGAACGTCTACCAGACGGTCCTCAACCAGCCGCTACCGTACCCGGCCGCGCCGATGCCCTACGGGTACCCGTTCCCGATGCCGTACTACTCGAGTTATTTCGCACACCATATGGTCCCGTCGGGTGGCAGTTCGGCCGCCACGTCGCCCAAGGCGCAGCCCGCGTCGGCGCCCGCGGGTGCCAGTGGGACCACGCCGCCGTCCGGCCGAACCACCCCGGCACCAGCGGCTGCGGGGATGCCGCCGCCTCCGGTCTGGCCGTCGTATTCGCCTTTTTTCCACCACTACACAACGAATCCTTTCACGACGGGATCGTCGGCGGCCGCAGCGGCCGTGTTGGGTGCTGGTGCCGCGACGCCCGCGGCGGCGGTCGGGTCGCCGATCCCGGTGCTGCCCGTGCAGGCACCGCAGCTTGCGGCGGGGATGGATGGCGGTGCGGGAGTGAGTGTGACGCAGCCGCAGCCGCCGACGGTCGCGACGGCTGTGGCTGAACCGGCGGGTAGAGCGGCGGTGAATGGGGATGCGGCTGGTGCGCCAACGTCGTGAAGAGGAGGAGGGAGTGATTGATTGGTGTGCGTTTTGTTTTCGTGGTCTTGGTCATGAGTGCTGGCGGACCGAGGTGGATCTGGTTTTGGTCAAGTGTCGTTCATGTGAATGAATTCCCGTTTGTTATTTTGTTTTATGCTGTCTTGACCGACCATGTCCAGAAATGCGCGTCGTTGTGGCAGTCAAATCGGTTCGTGCTTTACCTCACGACTTCAGAGAGCTCTGGCACAAGAATTGTTGAGCTTGCAACCGACTCATGATTCTGCTTCGTCCATGACCAAACCTGTCCAATCATCAAAGCATGAACGACAACACCACATCGACACATTTTTTACTCGAAGACATGAACAACAAACTTAGTCTTGAGTAAGGCAATGCTCTTCATCGATACCCAATCGCGCTGCGCGTGCAGCACCATTTGCGCCATGGGCGCACGCGCCGGCATCTTTTCAATCATGCCCATGGCCATACCCTCGGAGATCGGGACACCAAATAGGTCGAGCATGCGCAATTGCGGCGGCAAGAGCATTGTCCACGCGACGTGCACTGGGTCTTTGACAAGTTCGTTAAGGTTGCTCGGCCGCGCGGCGCCCATATTCCGCGGCTGCAACACCACATTGAATCGAAGATTCAATTCCCGCAGCGTTGCCGGCCACTGTGGGGCGAGCACGTCGAGATCAGCGCGCGTCAAATTGCACCCCGCGAGCCGCAACGTCACGAGCTGTGGCGGCATTCGCCGTGCAAGCATCGCCAAAGCGGCCGACTTGCCGCCGAGTGCCACGTAGTAGAGATCAAGAATCGTGAGCGATGGTGGAAGCCGGGCCAAGACGTCCGTCAAATGCGGCTCATTGAGCCAGCCGTACATTCCGCTCACGGTTAACGTTTCGAGCGTCGAGGACAGCGGGATGCAGGGATAGTGCGCTCCGTGCCACGGCGATTCCGCACGCATTGGTAGCTTGCGCGTAGCGAGCGGGAGCTTGTCGATCAGACCGTACATGACTTCTGGGTGGTCGCGGTCAATCCAGCAAGAAATGTCAAACTCGAGTGATTCCACCAACTTGGGCATGGCCGCTGCGAGCCGGACAATATCATCGACAGTATCTGCTTCACGCATCCCGATTCCAAGATGCAAATACCGCAAACCCTTTCTCGGCAGAGCATGCACGACGGCATCGAGCCCGTGAATTGTGGTCTTGCTCAGTTCAAACGACGTCAAGTCGGGCAGTCGTGCAACGAGCCGGGCAAGCGCTGCTGTCGCCCTCTCTGGCATGGCCGCCATCGTCAACACACTCTGCAGTCGCAGGTCGGTCACGGTGCCTGGGACGCCCTCGTCAAAGAACTTGGCCCACACGTCAGCCATGCGTCGCCAAAGCCGTCATCATCCCACTCAAAATCGTATGCGTCGATTATGCTGAGCCGCCGGAGTTTGCGCGGCAGAAAGAGCGCAAAGTCAGGGGACACTGGCAGGGCCAGATCAATCGCTGTGATAGAGAGTGTGGCGACGCACGGGGGCACATCGACACGATGCCACGGAAATGAGTGAACGTCTTTGAGGCTCTGGAGAACCAGTGAACGGCAGTGCGACGGAACAGACAGAACCGGCGAATCGTGGTTGAGCGCGAACAGGCCGTGCACTTGGTCGAGCAACACCGGTAAAAGTGTCCAATCACGGGAACCACTCACGAAGAAGGAGTGTTTTGGCATAGTTACGAGCTTTCGGTGGTGGTTGCGTGGCGGCAGAATCAAGTACAGCTGATGGTGACCGTCAAATCCACCCAACTGCCCAATTGTAGTGCACGATACGGAAACCGAGCCATCACTTGCAGCCGACAGGCGCGCGATGGTCTCACCACCCGTCATGCCTGCTTGAATCGCGACCTGCAAGCATGGTGCATAGAAGGCGGGTGCAGCGAGCGCCAAGTAGGCCAATGTGGTGCTGTTGTTGCCGAGGAGATCGATGCCGCGCTCGAGTCGAATAAACTTGGCTACGCGGAACAAGATGTCGTAGGGCAGCAGGTCTAGACGCTATTGATGTGCGCCTGATTGCTGCAAGTTGTTGTTGGTGTTGATGTTGGTGTTGGTGTTCATGATGAATCGAGCTGCCAGGACTGAAGCAGTTGTGGTTGGAAGCAAAGTAATTACTTGCATCTCTGCAACACAAACAACTTTCACGACACATGCTCGTCTCCTGCCAGCTTCGCACCCTTGACCTCTCTTGACCAACAACTTGGCAGGGCTTTCCATCATTAATAATAATAATAATATTATTATCAAGTAAACTAGAAAGCAATGGCGCAAAGGACAAGCTCGTCGAGTTTTGCCGGCCGCTTGGGACCCATTCCCCGCTGACGCAAAAACTCGTTGCCTTGGAGTTTCAGTTCACGCAGCGTGGTGGGCCACCCTCGTAGAGCGAGCGTATCCAGGTCGAGATGCGACGAACCGCAGTTCGAGAGCCAGAGCGTTACAAGTCGTGGCGGCATGCACCGCACAAGGGTCGCTAAAACAGTAACCATTGGATAGTTTCCGCCAGTCAGGGTCAACTTCAGCATAAGCCGGATCTATCCACTGCTCAAAACAAGACTTGCACCACAAACTTGGTATTCAACAGGGAAACAGCCTCCTCAGATACTCACAAGCGACGCACGAACAGCACCATCTGTGGCGAGGGAGCGCGCGTTGCCATGCGCTCGACAAGACCCGCGACCATGCCGTCGGACTAGGGGACACCAAATCAAGCGTGTGCAAGTTGGCTGGCAATACTTCAATCCATGAAACGCGAGCCAAGTCCTGCACACGCCCGCCAAGGTCGGTCGGATCAAGGGGATCCCCACGCAACTGCAAATGTATGTTGAACCGGAGATTCAGCTCGCGCAGAGTCACAGAAAACCGAGGCGCAAGCAAACCCATGTCAGCATGCGTCTATTTACACTGGGGCAGCCGCAGAGTCAAAAGCTGCGGTGGCATAAACTCTGCAAGCATCCTGACGGCTTGGTACCACCAATTAGCAACCTGGGCAGGTCGAGGCATGTCAGGGACGTCGGGAGCCGTCAAAAAGTGGGCCAAACGTGGGCCAAAGGCCCACATACAGAAGCCTGCGACAACGAGGGTTTCAAGGATCGGTGCGAGCTACAACTGGTTTAAGTAAGCAGCATAATGCGGCGCCTCAAACCTTATCCTCAGAAAGAGAGCGCTGCGGCCGGGAGGCTCTGAGCCAACAAAAGAAAATTGTCAGCCAATGTCCGCGGGCCACGATTCCTGTCCAATTCAAACTCGAATGCCTCGACAGATGCTGGCATTGCTACTGCGAGCCGGCCAATGTCGCTGTTGGTGTCATCATCGTCATCAATGATGATTGCGAGGTAAAACTGTCGCAGGCGCATCCAAGGGAGGGCGCGCATGACGGCGTCAAGACCATGAATCATGATCCGGCCAAGTGAAAATGACGTCAAGTCGGGCAGTCGTGCAACAAGGCGCGCGAGCGCCGGAATCGCCTGTGCTGGAATTGCCATAATGCCCCGCACGTTCAGGTCCGCCACGGTGCTGGGACGCCCTCAAAGAACCGAACCCAAGCCTGCCAAGCAATCTTAGTCGACCATTTCGCTGGCACTGCAAGTAGCTGCCGGTTGTGGTCGTGCGGCGGCAAAATCAAGTAAAGCGAGTGGCCATTGCCCTCAAGGCCAGCGAACCGACCGATCATGGGGCGAATAATGTCAATCAAGCCCTGTTTCCCATTGGACAAGCACACCATACTCTCGTCGTCAAAACCTTTGCAGTTCATGCTCATATCGGATTGAGTGGCAACTTGGAGACACGGCGCAAAAAGGTTTGGTGTCGCAAGCGTCAGCAGAGCGACAGTGTACGTGGAAAGTGCCCCACGGGCTGACAAACAAGGCGATGCAGAGCAGGACGTCAACAGGGAGCTAGCTGGTCGAGCCTCGTGAGATGGTCTGCACTTGGTTGCGTCAAGGAAGTTGCCGTCACGGTGTCGTTTGGAAACAGGCCGCGCTGAAGGACGTCGTGGGCCAACTCCGGCCGAGGAAGGCGAACGTCCCAACGTATGTTCAACTGGAAGCATGCTTCATCACTTCACCAGCTGAAGCAATGCAAATGCCAAGCCCTCCACAATGTTGTCCGATCCCCCATAAATATTTCGCCCCCTAACTTGAATCGCAACTTTCGGGCACAGCGCAAACAGGCCGGGCGCAGCAAGCGCCAAAGACATCATGATCGCGCACGGGTGGACAAAGACACTGTTCTCTCCTGGCCGGAGAAACGAGGCGATGCAGAGAACGACGTCGAATGGCAGTTGATCAAGTCTCTTGCGTTGGCCTGCGGTTGGTTGCAGCGCGCTGGCTTTCATCTTGGCGAGCGTCGATGCTGACTGCAGGTCGCGTCGAAGTATGGAAAGTATGTCGATATGGGAGTCGAGCGGGCTTCACAAAGGATGGAGAGGGGAGTGGCGCCAACATCACAACACTTATCCATGCCTCGCACACAACGTGAGACACTATCGCATTTCGACTTGGCTGGCTCGCTGTTTGTTGATATTTGCTTGTGCACCAACTGTGATTAACGTCTTTGTCGACTGGTCAAGCTCGCAGCACTGCTTCAAAACGCGACCACCCGCACTGGACCGATCGACAACACCATGCTCATCCCGTCCATGACCCTGCGCCGTGTGGCTGCGGCCCGCCTGGCCATGACCGTCTCGGCCCCACTCCGTGTGCAGCCCCTTGCCGCTACCACGATCGCGACCGCACGCACGGTGGTCCCGCAGCGCACGTACTCGGCCGCGCCGTCGGGCGCATCGGAAGGTACGCCTGCGAATGGCTGGCCAGATCGCAATCTCCACGATCCAATGGACTGATCACCAACCCTGATCCTCCCTCCAACAGCCCTCGTCATGCAGCTCAAGACCGACTCTCAAGACGGCCATGCGCGGCAAGGACTCGGTCACCTCCACTGTCCTCCGCGGCCTGCTCTCCGACATTACCTACGCAACCAAATCGGCCAACCCGCCCAAGGAGTACCTGTCGCTCGTCTTGGCCGCACACAAGCAGCGCGAGGACGCGGCTGCGCAGTTTGCCGCAGCGGGACGCCAGGACTTGGTGGACAAGGAGATGCTCGAAATGGCGGTGCTGGAAAAGTACTTGCCGCGACAACTGCCCGTCGAGGAGGTCGTCTTGCGCGTCGAGGCGCTCTGTGCCGAACTCGGAGTCGCATCGAAGCGCGATTTCGCCAAGTTGATGGCCGCGGTGCGGAATGACCCGGAGCTTGCGGTCGTACCGCCCAAGATTGTCGTGGACGCGGCGGATAAGTGTATTGCTAAGGCTGCGGGCAAACAGTGATGTGTTGGCTTGATCGATGCTGTTTTGTTTGGTTGAACTCAGGAGCAAGTGGTTGCTGACAGACGGTCCAGCTCAAAGTGCAATGCAAGGCTTCATTGACAAACGGTACAGGGCGGGGAAACATCTAAGACATAGGCGCAACAAAAATGGCGAGCCAGCGGCCGAGGTCCTCTGCAAAATGGCCGACGACAGGCCAACGGGCACGACAACGGCACTCGAAGCCCGACCGCAAGTGCGCAACGGTGTGGGTGGAGGTGATGGAGACCAAAAACCGCAAGACCAAAACCAGAAGGACGATCAAAATGGGCGAAATCAAAGAACAACTCACGACCGAACCGTCATCCATGTCGACGCACGGAGCCCCGGCACTGGCGACCGTGTCGACAGCGGCGACACCTGGTCCTCCTCGGCCACGACTGCTGCCGACGGCAAGTCCCAGGCCCCGGTCGTGGCCCGGCGTGCTGCATTGTTGTTACTGGCGTTGTTGTTGTTCGACGACGACGTGGGCCACAGCGACAACCGGAACAGACCCGTTCGGCGGTTCTTGCCGGAACTCGGTGCGGCAGGCGCCGATTCCGCCCCGCCACTCAAATCGGGCGACGACGGCGCGGGCGACGGCATCAGCGGACGCAGTGCCGGCGTGGACGTGCCCGGTGCCGTGGCCACATTCCGCGACGCGACCGGCGAGGCAAGCACGTCGTTCCCCTCCTCTGGGATCGAGTAATAGTACTCAGAGACAGTCATCGACGCGCGCTTGGTCTGCGCGGCGGTGGCTGCCGCCGTGCCCGCACCGATCGTCGACGACCGCGACGCGCGCGACCCGCGGCGCGACTGCGACAACCGCTTCGATTTCCGCGCCGCGTCCTGCAAGATGCCCGAGGCCACATCGCGCCACGAGTTGCCGCCCTTGCCGCTATCTGGCCCGTCCTTGGAAAGCACCGTCTCGACGAGGTGCGGGTCGCCAGCCTCGAAAATGCGGTTCAGGATCTGCGAAATGTACCGCGTCAAGGTCGCCACTTCGTCCTCGAGCGCCGAGACCTGCTGCATGGCAGCCGGACTCGTCGGCGTGATGGGCGATGACGCCGTGCCGTCCTGCGAAATCATGGCCGCCGCAGCAAATGCGGCCGAGTCCGGGTCGATCAGCGACGCGCGCCGCTGCTCGTTGGCCTGGTCGGACGCACGCAACGCGCGTTCCTTTTGCTGCATCTGCACGAGTCGGCGCAGTTCGGCAAGCAAGAACTCGCCCCACTCCACCTTGGCCGTGGCCGGGACCACGTTCAGCGTCGTCGTGATCGGCGCCACGGCGGAAGTCGCGCCACTTGTTCTCGACCACGGGCGTCGGCGGCACCGTCGATGCGGCTTGGCCGCGGCACGCCGCGGCACAACCTTTGAGCCACTTCGACTTTCGGAAACGAGGAAGTCCTTCGGACGCCGCGCGCCTGTGCGGAAGGCTTTCACGCCACTTCAATCAGTTCGGCC
>GG745335.1:1430260-1442062 GCA_000151295.1 Allomyces macrogynus ATCC 38327 | reverse complement strand
CTGGGTGGACAAGGCGCGCGAGTATGTACGAACACAATGCTAGCGTAGGTTTTGGCTCCAGGAATTGGTGCCTCGATGTCGACAGTTTTGGTCGATCAGAATGCAATGCATCGGTGAGTTCTGACTTGGATGGACGGGCGAACACAAGAGCGCGTCGTCCATCCTCTCTGCTTTGCCCCGACCGCATACGTCGTCCTCGTCTGCTGTTGCTGCAAATCTCGCCACCAGGCTAATTCCGCCCGCTCTCGATATCGCGACTTGCTGCACATGAACCGCGCCGCCATGGCCGCTATTAAGTTGATGCAACCTGCCGAGCTCGCAGCGATGCTGCGTAGTCGAACGCTCGTCCCAGGGTAAGAATGAATGCTAATTGTCGGGACACCGCATGAACCAGCATGTCTGATACCTCGTCCACCACCTCAGCAAGGATTACCTGGTCGTCGACGTGCGCGACGACGATTTCGAGGGCGGCAACATCCCCGGCGCGCTGCACTTGCCAGCGCACCAGCTGTTGAGCCCCTACACGTTCGATATGCGGCCGCATGTCGAGCAGTTCAAGACGATTCCGAAGCTGATTTTCCACTGTACGTTGGATGGATTGATCCGGGATGATTCCAAAATTTGAGACTGACTCAACCAACCTGTCTAATTGGTAGGCGCCATGTCGCAGCAGCGCGGACCCAAGGCCGCCATGCTCTTTGGGCGGCTCTTGAATGAGGATGCGGCCAACGCGACCACGACCGTGCCCGAGCTCTACGTGCTCCGCGGCGGGTTTGCCGCATGGCAGAACACGTACAAGAGCGACCCCGACTTGCTCGAGAATTACAACGCAAAGATGTGGGAGGAGGGTTGGTGGATGTGATTCGCCGCAAGTCTTGATAAATTTGCAGCAACCATCATTTTCCGCATCGTCATTTGTGGGCCGCCTCCCTAGCTCTGCAGAGAGATATTTCCATGCCGTGGCGACCTGGGTCCGTCGCGGTCTTGCCCGGGCGATGGGAAGCGGGGCGCGATTGAGGCCGTGATGGGCGCTCTTGGCATGCAGTGTGCAGTTCGGAATCCGTCGGTGCGGCGGAACAGTCACCTTGGCGAAGCACAACGGCAGTATTGGCTGACTGGATTGGTGTTGACGCGTTGTGCTCTTCTTCTTCTCCTCCTCTCTCGTGCGACCATCGCATCGACGACGACGAGCGGACGACCCTCTCTCTTCTCCCACCCCGCAAGTCCCGCCAACTGTCCGCAGAGAGCATCGGTAATCTGGTCGACGTCAACACCAGCGCCCGATACCAATCGTGCAAGTGGCCGCCCCCACGACCACCACGACCACCACAGCCATCATGACGCCCCGCGTCCCGACCCCGGCACCGGCTGCGCGCATGCCGCCCGCCGACCACGCCGCGCACGCCAACCGGCCATCACCGACGAGCACTGCCGGCGGCTGGGCCGCTGCCGTCGCTGCTGCCGACCCCGCCCCTACCGTCCCCGCACGACGTCGATGCGCCCACGCAGCAGACCGAATGGCGCACGCGCGTGCTCGTTTGGGCCTACACGCGGTGGCCGCCATGGCGCCGTGCTGCCTGGACCGACGTCAAGCTGCTCGGCGTTTCGTTTGTCTGGTTCTTTGTGACCATGTACATCAACTGTTTGGCCAATTCAACCGTCGACCGCATCAACCCCAACACGATCCTGCCCGTCGACCAGCGCAAGGTCTTGCAGGACCCGACGATTGACAAGCTCGGGCACGATTTTTTCCATTCGGGCTTGCCGCGCGACTTGCCCGACTTGCTTGTGCGCGTTGCAGGCGCTTTGATTGTCGTGCGCGCCGCCATTTCCGGGCGCCAGGCCATCACGATTTTCCGTCGGTTCCTCTACGTTGCCGGGGCCGCGTTCCTGTTGCGCGCGCCGTCGTTGCTCATGACGGTGCTGCCGAATCCGAACATTGACGTACGTTTATTGTTGTTATTACTCTCGATTGACGTGCGTGACTGGGACAAAGCGCTGACTAAGCGCTTCTGTTCCCCCTCTTGGACCCTAGTGCATGTCGTCGCCGCACCCGAACATTTTTGTCGACGCCCTGTATCTGCTCACGTTGATGCGCGCGTCGTGCGGCGACGTTTTCTTTTCGGGTCACACGATCTTCTTTACAGTTTGTGCGCGATTGTGGATTTCCTACTCGTCGTCGCGCGTGCTCAAGCTGCTCGTGACGGCGGTCATGGCGTTTGCCATGTTCTCGCTTGTCTGGGCGAGCTACCACTACTCGATTGACGGTACCTTATTGTTTTACCTTTTATCCTCTTGTCCACCAGGCTCATCTTGCGTCTGTTTCCTATTGACTAGTCTTCATCGCCTGCCTCGTCGTCAACGTCATCTACTCGTTCTACCACTGGGTCATCAAGCGCAAACTCGGTTCCGAGCGGTGGTGGGGTCGCGTGATTCGCGCTGCCGACGGCGAAGAGCTCATGGACACGCTCGAGGCCGACTACCGCGCGGTCACGCCCGACGCACTCACCTCGCACGAGACGCTCGCCAACGACTCGGACAGTGTCGGCAAAGACGCCAAGATGATCCATGACCCGGAAACGGCCGCGGCGCCCATTTCCGACGGCAAGTCGGCCGTGCATGCAAACGTGGACGCAACGTCGATTCACGCCGCGGATGTGGCCTCGGTCGTGCTCGCGCACGGACTTCACCATCACCATGATGAGTTGCAGCTGTTGGTCGACGGGCCGGTGCCGGCGCTGCCCGATGATGCGACGTCGAGCGCGTCGTCGTCGGGGAGTAGTAGCAGTAGCGGCAGCAGTCCGAGGAAACGGAGCGACGATGTGTCGCCGCGCGTTGCGAGTGGGGATATGACGCCGCCGCAGCTGCACGAGTAGAACCGAGCGCGTCGTGCTGGGCGGTGTCGAAGAGGGGTGTCCGCGCGCCCCCGGAGATTGTGACCATTGTCGCTTGTTGTTGCCGTTGTCGTGTTGTTGTTCGTTTTGGCTTGTCGTTCATTTTTGTTGTGCCCCCTTCTTTCCCTCCCTTCACTCCTGCAATACAGCCGTAACCCGTTTTGTGTTTTGTGACGAGCGCAGCGGACGCGGCTTGGCGCCGGCTTGGCGCCGGGAAACGGAGCGGGAGGAGAGCTGGGGAAGGCACTCGCCCGCGACTGGACCAAGCGGACCAACTGAGCAAAGCGCAAACAGCCTGACAGCCAGCGGCCCAGCCAGACGTTAGGTTTTCATAGTCACTTCACTTGGTCATTGCTTCGTCGTCCACGTCAATCAAGAACGATGCACAGCTTCACCACTCGGCGCACCCGACCCACGGCGTCTCTCCAACCAAGACGCAACCCCCGCACCCCGTCGCGCCTCGCGTCTCCAGACCAAGCACGATGGCGACCACCATGCTCGCCATCGACTTCCGGCGCACGCAGCACGTCGATATGGCCGACGCGCTCCGCCAGTATATCATCAAGGCCTACGGCGAGCCCGCCGAGTCCTACACCGACGATTTCCGGTCGCTCGACCAAATGCGCGCCGCCATTCTGGCCCCGGAACCGCACCCGGCGTCCGTCGACGCGCACTTGCGCTACTACGCGCAGCTCAAGCACGTCGGCGCCAAGTTCCCCGTCGACGAACACACGTTACGCGTCGTGTTCCCTTGGTGGCCCGCGTTTGCGAAAGACAAGAAACCCGTCAAGCAGGCGCACCTGGCTTACGATCGCGCGTCGGTGGTGGTTTAATCTGGCCGCGATTTACTCGCATTTGGGTGCCAACGAGGTGACGAGTACGGACGAGGGGATCCGGCGCGCGTGCGAAGTGGTTCAAGCGGTCGGCTGGCGCGATTGCGACGCTCCAAGGGCAGTTGGAGGGTGGGGAACTGCGGCACGCGACGGTCACGCTCGATTGGCAGCCGTGCTCGCTAACGTGCCTTGCGCACGCCATGACCGCGCAAGCCGTCGAGTGCATGTGGCTCAAGGCGGTCGCGGGGCGGTATGTCGAAACCGATCGTGCTCGCCAAGATCGCGTCGGAGGTGGCGCGGCTGCATGGGGCCGCGGTCGAGGTCATGGCGGGGACGCAGGCCGCGCACATGCCGGGAATGGTGGTACGTCCGCTCGGCTTGGCCCTGCTTTCGTGACGCGCAACGGTGCGCTGACGCGACGTGGACGTTGATAGCACTGGATCAACCACCTCAAGGCCAAGCGCGACCTTTACCTCGCGCACGCCAATGTGCAAAAGGCCATCGACTGCGAACTCAAGGCCAACTACGGCGAGGGCGTTGCGCGCCTGCAACTCGCCGCGCATCTCCTGAAACGGGCTCTCTCCGACGCCAAACACGTCCCTGCTCCGCTCGCTGCTGACCTCAAGGCGCTCGACGGCAAAGTGGCCGTACAACTTACCTTGGCGCAAAAGGATAACGACGTCGTCTACGTGCAACAAGTCCCCGCGGCCGACCAGCTCCCGCCGATCCCGGGGTATGCCGCCGCGAATCTGGGCGTCGAGCCCGTCGCGCTCAGCCTCGACGATTTTGGGAACGTGATTGGCGCACCCTTGTTTGCACAGTTGGTCCCGTACGAGATTTACCAAAAGGCGTCCGAGTACACGGCCAAGCGGGACGCCGTCGTCGCCGACTTGTCGAAACGCGTCAAGTCCGTCCAGGAAGCCGCATGGGCTGCGCTCCGCGCGACCGGCGCGCAAGGGGTCCTCGACGCCGTGGCCAACCCGCACGCGGGGGTACCTGCCGCCGTCGCTGATCGCGCGCGCGCGTTTGCCGTGGGCGGTGGGGTGCGGCACCTCGATGCCCAGATTGATGTGTTGCGCACGGCGGCGGCACAGGCGCAGGCCAAGTTGGACGCGATTGATGCGGTGCTGGACGGGGAGGCGAGCGATGACAGGGAGATGAAGGCGCAGTTCCGCGAACGGTGGACGCGCACGGCGTCGATCGACTTGCAGCGGCAGATTCGCGACCGGTTGGCGGACTTGAAGGAGAAGTTGGGAGTCGCCGTCGCGTCGGACAAGTATATTGCGCAGAAGTTGGCGGCGAATCGGGACAAGCTCGAGATGCTGGAGCGGTCGAATGTACGTCTCTGGTGTATTGAGCAGCTCATCCGGCGTGTGAACGGCTGTTGCTGACCGTGTTGCTTGACTGAATGATAGGACCAACTCGAGGCGTCGCTACCCGCCATGATGTCGGCGCTGTCCGTCTCGGACGCGACCTACCAGCAGCTCGCGCAGGCCGTCAACGAGTACTCGGCCCTCGTCCGGTCGGGCGACGCCCTCGCCGACCAACTCAAGCAGCACGCGCGCAACGACGCGATCGAACCGGCTCTTCTCGCCCTCGTCGCTGAGCATGGCACCTTCCGCCCTGTCGACGCCGCCCCCATTCTCGACACACGACTCGTCGTCTACACGTCGACCTTCACCCCGCAGATTGACGGTCTCGAGTCGCGCACCGCACAAGCCGCCCAGGCCGTGCAACTTGCCACGGACGCGGTCCGCGCCAAGACCGGCACCACCACCACCAGTGCCGCGCGGGAGCAGAGTTTGAACGACTTGGACGCGGCGTTCACGGTCGCGCAGGAAATCGCGAGCAACTGCAAGGAAGGGCACAAGTTTTATTCCGACTTGGGCCGCGTCCTGGGGGACTTGCACCGGCAGGCCGAGGATTTCGCGCACGCGCGCGGGATCGAGAAACGGGACTTGATTGCGTACTTGACGTCGGCGATCGCGTCGGGGGACCAGGCGCTGTCGTCGCCGTCGACGCCGAGGGGGGCGCGGTCGCCGCCGCCACTGCCGCCGCGGCAAGGTAGCGGGAATATGTATCCGGGAGCGGGATTTGTGCCGGGGACATGGCAGCCGGATCAGCCAGTGCGGTTCTCGGCGCCGAAGAAGTAGGGAAGAGATTTGTGGGTGGGGGCTGTTGGTCTATCAATGCCTGATACATAATAAGATGGTTGTTTTGCGTTGTTTTGGCGTAGTTGGCTGTGCCCACTCGTGGTTGAACCGGGACTGACCGACACAGCAGGGCACGGCACAAAGGATTTCATGAAATCAGAACGGACTGCAAAGACGAGGCGGTGCGACGTGGGGTGGGAGGGAAAAAAACGAACATCCACAGCGCCAACGAGTCTAGGAAGAAAAAAAAACCGCGGGAGAAGAGAGGCGAGGAATAAGCACGAGTGAAACGAACGACCAAAAGGCGCCGACGACCAAGCGAGCGACCGACGGCCCGGGTGCACCCCACGTCGAGTCAAAGCGCGGGATGGCCGAGCCGGAAATCCCCGACCGGTCGTCGCGCGGAACGCGCGCATTGTTGAGCGGGCTTACTTGAAGATACCCTTCTTGCGCGTCTTCTCGGGCGTCGCTGGCTTCATGAGCGAGGCCGAGTGCACGAGCGACTCGAGCTTACGCTTCTTGTCCTCGAGCTCGGCGCGCTGCTTCTCAAGTGCCTCGCGCATTTCCTTGTGGCGCGCATACAGTTCCTCCTCGGATTGCTTGAGCTTGGCCTCCTTCTCCTGCACTTTTTGCTGGAACACGAGCTTCATGTCGTTCTCCATCTTGGCCAGCTTCTGCTCGTGCACGATACGCTGTTCCTCGAGCGACGCCGCCGGGTTGATTTCCTTGGGGATCGCCTCCTGCGTACGGCCCGAGGCCTCGAGCCGCTGCGTGCGGTAGGTCTCGTAGAGAACCTCGGACGTGAACCGCTTGAGCTCCTCCATATGCGTGCGAATCAGCATTTGGCGCAGTTTCACGAAATCGTTGTGGTCCTCGTTGTCGACTTCGATGATGCCCCACGGGTAGGCACGGCCACGGACGGTGCGGCCGTCGGACGTCGTCACGTCCTTGTTGGAGCCGACGACAGCGAACGGGATCTTGGACTAAGTCGAGGTGAGAGGGATACGTGGTGAGCACGGTTCAGAGGGTGAGAGAGGTGCAGAAACGCGCCGAGAGAGAAAGCGTACGGTGATCTCGTTGGTCTCGGCGACAGTGTCCTCGTCGTCGTCCTCGTAGACTGGTGGGCGGTAGATTTCAATCTTGTTGAAGATGATGTCGTCGAGAATCTAGGAGCCCAGAGACAGGGTCAGTTGCTGGCACCAAGAGAAATCACTGCCAACCACGAGCAATCGACAACATACGCGCTGCTTGAACGCGGCGACCTCCTCGTCGGTCAACGTGTCGGACTTGGCAATGACCGGGATCAGGTTCACGCGCGGCGCCAGGCGGCGCATAAACTCAATGTCGAGCTGGCGCAGCGAGTGGCCCGTGGGCGCGATAAAGTAGAGGCACGCGTGAATGCGGTTGTCGGTGATCTTGGCGCGGTGCTGCGACTGTTCTTGCTCGAGGTAGGCGTCGTACCGCGCCTCGACCGACCGCAAAATCGGCTTCCACGAGTCCTCGTTGTTGATGAAATCGCCAAACCCGGGCGTGTCGATCACGTTGAGACGCAGCTTGACGCCAGACTCCTCGATTTCTGTTACCGATGAAAGCACAGGTGAGCAAACATGGTGCACAATGGCTCCTTCCAGCCAGCGGCGAACTGCAACGTACCGGCAGAAATCTCCTGAATGTCGAGCGACTTGTTGAGGTCGGTGGTGATGGGCACCTTCTTCTCCGGGTAGAGCGTCGTGTTGAAGAGCGTGTTGATGAGCGTCGACTTGCCGAGACCCGACTCGCCCACGACCATGATGGTAAAGTGGAACCCCTTCTTGACGCTGCGGCGGTGGTGCTGGTTGGGCAGGTTCGAGAACCCCACAAAAGCGTTGAGCTTGGTTTGGATGATCTGGTTGGATGGAGGGCGGCGCGCAAGTGGGTCAGCGGAAAACGGGCGACGGGCGGAGTTGACTCGGGCTGTGACGACGGCGAGAGCGAGCGAGCGAGCGTGCGCATCCATGCACATGGACATGGAGCCGAGTCGTTGGTGGTAACGGCGGCCGATGGACGTAAAGGACGTGGGCGTGGACGTACTCCGTTGGCGCCGGCTACAGGCGGGGATGGACATGGTGGTCATCGGTGAGCATGGCGATTCTTGCCAATGACTGGGCGCAGCGTGCGCGAGCCCATTCCAGTACGCTGGCGCGCAGCATGCCGCGATACGCCGGTATTACCGAGGACACGCACCAGCCATGGTGGATGTCGTGATGCTGGGTCGGTGGGTGCGGGGGCAAACGTGGATCAAATCGGCGGCGGCAGTTGCAGCAGTTGCAGCAGGTTGGTCGCGCGGGTCCTTGCGGGCGGACGGAATGCAGCGTGTGCGGCCAGTCGTGAGCGCGTCGGGTGCCGGGAATGCCGCAAGTGCCGCAGTCGAGTTGGTGGAGTGGCGGGCGGCGAGGTGGTGGTGGTCGACTCGGGTGGAGAAGTGGCGCACCGTCCAGGCCAACGGCTCTGCAACGACAAGTCAAAAAGTGCGGCAGCCGCGCGGCGAGAGACAGCGAGAGAGCCAGACACGCTCGGCGGCCCCGGGGCGCTTTCATCACGTTGCCCGGTGCAGACCGCTCCCAGATCACGTTCTGCAAACTGCCCTCGCGTGTTCGTCGCGCGTAGTCCTGCGTGACGAGTTCGGGCCCGAACAACACGCGCACTCGCCTACATCCATCGCAAGCACGACCGGCAACACCAACCAACCGACGACGACACCAACGACGAGCGGCCACTGCAAGCACGCGCACGAACGACCCGATTTCTGCAAGCCGTCCGCCGCGAGCGAGCCGAGCCGTGGACCGCGTGCCCACGCTTGCTGGCCGCTGTCGGCCAGTCCGTCCATCCATCGCAACCTCGACCCACCTACCTGCAGCACGGTTGACGCCATGCAAATCGACCCACAAGTTGCCAACCGCGGCGCGCAGCTCAACGGCAATGGCACCCTCACCTCCGCTACGGGCAGCCCCGTTACGCTCGATGCCGTGCGCGGCTGGTCGACCGCACAGGTCGTCGACTGGCTCGAACGCAACCGCATGGGCCAGTACACGAACTCGTTTGTTGGTACTTGAACACCCTGTCGCTCCCTTCATTGGGTGGACAAGGTCACTGATGCTCTCACGTTCGGCCAGAGCACGAGATTGTCGGTGACACGCTGCTCGAGCTCACGCGCGACCACCTCAAGGACCTGCAAGTGCTCTCCGTCGGCGACCGCGTCCGGTTACACACGCTGTTACACTCCCTGCGCAAATCAGTTCTCGGGCTCAACCTGGTCCCGTCGCCCAGTACGGCGCCGTCGACGCCGCACCGCGTCCCGATCCCGACCAAGAGCGCATCCAAGTCGTCTTTACCCGACCGCAAACCCGACGCGCTCGACATGAAGCGCGCCAAGTCTGAGAACGCCGCGCTCGGCGCTCTTGGCGGGTCCCAGCTCTCACCGGATTCGGCAGCGACGGCGGCGTTGAAACGCAGCGAGAGTATCATGAACATGGATTTCGTCAAGCAGGTGCGGCCACGATTGCGCGCTCCATGTTCTCGCCACTCCACCCACGCACCACGCTGACCTTGGCCCCGACAATCTCCAGAACTGTATCAAGGTCACGGGCGAAAAAAACGAAACGCGCATCGTCAACGTCAACGACCTGACCGACGCCAAGGCCGTGCTCGCGCGCATCTTGACCAAGTTCAATCTCGCCGAGGACACGGCCAAATTCTGCTTGTTCGTTGCCGAAGCCGACTCGACGCGCGTCCTATCTGACACCGAGGTCGTCGACATTTGCCGCGACCCGACGCGGCCCGAACGCGAAAAGCTGTTCTTACGCAAACGGCATACGCCATTCACGTTTGCCAACAAGGACCGCGGCGGCGGTGAGCAGCCGACGATTCGGCAAAAACTCGCGCGACTCGACGAATTCGTCGCCGACCCGGCACTCCTGAAAACGACGTCCAAGTTGAACAAGTTTTTCGGCGCGCGGCCACCGTCGGAACTGATCACCAAGAACCTGAACGAGTTTTTCCCGACTGAGGTCGTCGCGCAGGTCGAGCGCCGCCGGTCCCGTGCCGCGTCGTTGCGCGCGAGTAAACTGCCGGCGCTCGACACTGAGGACGAGGGCGGGAACGCGCAGGGCGGTGGCGGGTACGCGTCGTCGGTCGCGTCGGACTTGCACGCGAGCGAACTGGGATCGCCGCCATTGGCGAATGCGGCGCGGTCGCCACCAATGGCGTCGGCGCGGTCGCCGCAAATGGGACATCACCGGCCACGGCCGGCACCGCTCAACCTCGCGTCGCCGACGCGTGCGAATGGCGGGAGTCCCGCGTCGCCGCGGCCACGGACGCCGCGGTCGCCGGATCCGGGTGCGTCGCCCGTGACGAGCCCACGTATGGCGGCGAGACGCGATGCGAGTCCGTCGGTCAAGGACCAGCGGCGGCACGTGACGATTCACGAACCGACGTCGCCGTCGGCGGCGTCGTCGGACGCGGCCAACGAGACGCCCTTGTCGCCGCTGTCCCCCGCTGAGCCCGACGGGATCGCACCAACGTCGTGGATCAAGGGGTCGCTTATTGGGCAAGGGTCGTTTGGATCCGTCTATCTCGGCCTGAACGCGAACACGGGCGGGCTCATGGCCGTCAAGCAAGTGGAGTTACCGTCGGACGGGGCCGGCAGCGAGGTGGACGAACGCAAGATCATGATGGTGCAGGCGCTCGATCACGAAATTTCCTTTTTGAAGGACTTGCACCACAAGCATATCGTGCAGTACCTCGGGTCGACGGTCGACGACAAGTACTTCAACATCTTTCTTGAGTACATTCCCGGCGGATCGATCTACGCCAACTTGCAGACGTGGGGCGCGTTCCCGGAACCCATGATCAAGAGCTACCTGCGGCAGACCTTACTCGGGCTGGCGTACTTGCACGAGCGCGGCATTCTGCACCGCGATATCAAGGCGGCCAACTTGTTGGTTGACAATCACGGCATCGTCAAGATTTCCGATTTTGGGATTTCGAAACGGATCGAGCGCGAGGAGTTGCCCGCGGCCGCGATTGCCCAGGCGTCGACGGGACCCACCTCGTCGATGGGGCTGTCACTGCAAGGGTCGGTCTATTGGATGGCGCCCGAAGTGGTCAAGCACATGAAGTACACGACTAAGAGCGATATCTGGGCGGTCGGGTGCCTGGTTGTGGAAATGTTCACGGCAACGCACCCGTGGGCGGGGGCCGCGCAGGTCGAGGCGATTTACAAGGTGCGTTGCGTTGCTTGTGGAATGGCGCACTCGGGGGTCGCGATGCTGATGGGTTTGGTGACCTGACACCTCAGATTGCGCACAACAACCGGCCTGAGATTCCGGATAACGCGTCGGAGGATGCCAAGGACTTGCTGCGCAAAACGTTTGCGCTGTACGTTTGCTTTGCGTTGGCCTGTTCATTTTTTTGCGGTCACTGACGATGCATGCGTTGGTTTTTCGCGGCAAACAGAAACTACCACGAGCGGCCATCGGCGCAGAAGCTGCTCGAGCATCCGTTTGTCCTGGTGCAAAGCTCGTCGTCGTCGGCCAATCTTGGGGCGCTGGCGCAGCAGGAGACGAACGCGGGGGCTGGCACGGGTTCGGGCGCCGCACCGACATAGGGTCTCGGGGAACGGGTGGACAGATTGGCCGGGTTCCGTGGCCCCGCCGACTCCGTGCCGATCCATTCGGGGACGGGGTGTGGCAGTGTATAGAACGAGGTAGACGTCGATGTCGATGTGATCTCCGGGTGGGAGGAAATGGGGACGCGACCTTTCGCGGTGTGGCATGACAGGCAGACAAACAGACAGGGGCAGGACGGGGACGGCGCGCGCAACGTGCAAGGGCGCGAGCCGCGGCGGGAAACCCGTGCACGTCGTTGTGATGCTCTGCAACGGCG
>GG745335.1:1405284-1427462 GCA_000151295.1 Allomyces macrogynus ATCC 38327 | reverse complement strand
CCAAGACACCCGCGCACGCGTCGTCCCCTTCCGCTCCTCCACCCCCACCGCCGCCGCTCCCTCATCCGCTGCAAGCAACGGCCCCCGAACCGACGGCCCGCGCGCCCGTGTCCGAACCAGTACTCGCCACGGCCCCTTCTCCACCGCCTGGCCCCGTCACGACACCAGTGTCCGCTGCCGCGCCCGGCCCCGAGTCGAGATCGTCGCTTGGCCTGCTCCCGCGCGCCTTGCTGCCCTTTCGCCGCTCCGCGTCGGCCTCGGCCGCGCAGGACGCGACCGCCGTCACCGGCGCGCACCCGCTTGCCGACAACACTATCATGACGTTTCTGCCGCCCTCGCTGACGGGCGGCGGCAGCGCGCGCCGCCCCTTGCTCGACGCGAGCAATCCCGCCGCGCCGTCGAATTTACCGCCACCGCCAGCCATTATCGAGAGTTCGCCATCGAACCCAAGTCTCGCTGACTTGCATGGTGGCCCCGCAGGCGCGCGCTCGCTCCTTGGTGTGGGCGGTGCACTCGGCGGTGCTCCCGGATCCACGGTCGTGCGCAATGGCGGGTCGCCGCTACGCATTGTCTCGTCCATGGAGTCGCCCGCATCGAGCATGGCCAGTTCCGTCGCGACGTCGTCCAATTCGGTCGCAAGCACCGAATTTACAAAGGACCCGGCGCCCGTACCCGCACCAAGCGCGCCGACCGCGTCGTCGGGATACCGACCACGGTACCCGTCCTCGGAATCGCGCGATCCGTTTCGGCGCGGTCCAACTCGCGCTCGCCGGGATCGCCGACAGCTCGAGCCGTTACGTGCGCGCACGATCGCCACATGGCCCGGCACGCCGCTCGCCCTGCAGCACGATCTGATCAGCGCGTCGTCGACGGTGCCGCTGTCGAGCGTTGCGCCGCCCAACCCGTCCATGTACTCGCTCGCGCTTTCAGAGCCGCCACCGCCGTCGTCGCACGCCGCGGGAGGTACGGAACGCACCACGCCCCCACGGGATGTGGCCTCGCCGACCCTGTCGCGCCGGTCACAACGATCGCTGCACTCGCAAGGATCGGTCCTGCTCTCGCCCACGTCGCCAACGGCCATTGCCATGGGGTCGGGTCCAACCGTGATGCCCGCGCACGTGACCAAAAGCAACGGCTCTTTGAAGGATGCGGTACCACAGCCAGTCAAGGAGGCCAACCGGGTCCCGCTCACCGGCGGTCAAGACGACGATAGCGACGACGAGTCGGTGGTCCCAACCCCACCACCAGTTCCGCGCGGCCCGTCCATGATTAGCAAGTTCTTCACCTGGCTCGCGCGCACGGCCCAGATCTGGACCGACGGCCTGGCCACGGCCAACCACGACCCAAATTCGCCCTTTTGGCGTGTCTGGGACGCACTCGTGCGCTTGCTCGATATCTACTATCTCGCCCTGATCCCGCCGCTGCTCGCGTTTGTCTGCGACTACACGCTCGAATACGCCTACTCGTTTCTCGGGCTCGATGTCGTCTTGACACTCTCAATTCTCGTCGACCTCGTGCGCCCGCGCCGCGACAAGTACGGCGACTTGGTCGTCGACCGGCGGCAGAAATTTCAGCTGTTTTTCAGTCAGCGCCGCAACCAGCTGCGGTTCATCTCGGCGTTGCCGCTCGACTGGATCGTGTTGCTCTACCATGGGCCCGGGGACATGATGTGCAGTAACCCGATCTACGTGTATTCGGACGGCCAAATGGCGTCGGCGCCGAGGACGGGGTTGCCGAACGACGTGACGCTGCTCGGCCAGCGGTTCCTCTACTACTCCGAGTCCGTTTGTCCTGCTCGTCACCCTCCCCAGTACCATTTCTAATTGCCTCTTTCGACACCAGAGACATTCCACGGCCGCTCATTGTCTACGCCATGCTGCACTCGCTGCGCATTCTGCACATCACCAACACGGTGATTTGGGCGCTCAAGACGCACATTCCCAATGTCCCGCAACCGATTTCGCGATTAATCAAGATTCTCGGCGGCCTGCTCGTGCTCGCGCACGTCAACTCGTGTCTGTTCTTCACCATGGACATTCGGCTCGACCGCGTGCGGCGCAGCTTGAACGAGCACCTTGTCGATGATGCGCGGGCGCCGACGAGTTTCTCGACGCGATATGCGCAGAACTTGTACGTCTGTTTTGTCCTGTGCCGTTCGTAGGAGCACTCCCCCCCCCCCCCCCCCGCGAACCACGGTGACCGCCCCCTCCTGGCGGATTCTTATTAGCCTAGACGGTCTGCGCGCGTTCTTCTTTGTGACGCGCAACGTGAAGCTGATTCCGGAGATTCTCTACACGACGTGCGAACTTATGTTTGCGTGTACGCTGTTGCTCTTCGATTGTTTGACCGCGCTGGCCGGGCTGTGACTGACATGGACTCTGCACGTACTTCTAGCCGTCATGTACGGTCTAATCATCACGAACTTGGCTGCAATCGTGCGATCCTACGACAACCAGGCTGAGTTGGATGAAATGGGTGCGTTTGCTCTCCTCTGCCGCGACACCCCTGAACGATCACGCTGTCGACTGACATAAGACGCACATCTTGGATAGCCAAAAACCGCAACTTCAAGCGCACCATGATGCGGCGGTACATGGTCAACAACAAGTTCCCGCGCGAGCTGCAAAAGAAGATTGTCGACCAAGAGGAGTTCGAGGTGCGCCTTCTTTGCCCTTCCCGACGCGTTGTTTGCCTCCAAACTCACGACGGCTGCGATCACTTGGACAACTGCATCTAGTGGGTGCACAAACAAGGCATCGACCTCGACAACTTATTCCAGGAACTGCCGATTTCGCTGCGACAGGAGGCGGCCGTGCACCTCTACTACGATCTGTACGTCCTCCCCGTTCTCGACCGATGCGCTGCGGGCGATGGAGTGCTGACACGCGAGCGCACGACAGGATCAACAAGGTGCCCCTGTTCCGCGCCGCCGACGAGTCGTTCAAGGTCGCGCTCGTGGAACGCATCAACAAGATCACGGTCCAGGCCGGGTTCTACATTTGCCGTGCGGGCGACCCGGGCAAGGAGGTACTACTGTTCCGCATCTTCTTTTCACCTCTCGGCACGCCGCTCTCGACCACCCACTGACCTCACACGCACCCTTAGATGTACTTCATCCGGTCCGGCACCGTGCACATCCTCACCCCAGACGAATCCAAAGTGATCGTCACCCTGAAACAAGCCTCCTTCTTCGGCGAGCTCGCGCTGCTCGAATCCTCGTCCCGGCGCACGGCCACCGCCAAGGCCGTCGTCGAAACCGAACTCTGCGTCCTGCGCAAAGACGAATTCAACCAAATCCTCTACGACCATCCGGAAATGGTGGAAGTCTTCCGCCGCGCCGCCGCCGAACGCCGTGAGGCCGACGCGAAACGGAAAGCTGCCGAGGCGCGCGATCGCGACCGGGCGGCTGCACGGGCTGAGCGCGCGCGCCGGGTGTCGTTGCAGAGTACGCAGTTGTCGACCCATTCAGGGGCGAGGAAGTCGGTTGTGGTGGGGGCGGGTTTTTTGGCGGGCATCGGCCGTCGGGTGGAGCGACGACCATGGCTATTGTGCCGCCGCCGTGGGGGGTGGGGGGAGTCGGAGGTCGCCCCTGTTCGCGTCGGCCGCCCGGTTTGCGTCCGGCGCGAGTTTACCGCACCGGTCGGCGGCGTTCGCTGTTGCGCGGGTCTGGTGGGGCCGCGGCGGTCGGGTCAGCCACGTCGGGGGGTATTGCGGCGTCGGGGTCGCGTTGGCGAGTGGACCGGCGGCGGCGGAGGGTGCGGCGGTTGCGCGCAATTCGCTCGCGATGTCCCCTGGGCCGTCGCGCGGGATGCTTGGGTCGGCGCTGTTTAGTGCGCCGGGGAACGGTGGCGGGAAGGGGAGTGGCGGGTTGGGGCTGCGCCGGTTGAGTACGTTGTTGCAGGGCCACGGCGGAGGTGGTGGAGGTGGATCGAGCGTGAATCTCGGCAAGGGGCCCTCGGCGGATCTCGAGCAGGGGAGGCACCCGCCACCGCCGACATCGGGCTCGGAGTCACCGCCGCCCTCACCGGGTGGTGCAGCAGACGCGGATACGACTCGGCTCGTACCGCCGCCGGGGAGTGGAGGGGACGTGCTGCCGTCGTCGGGATCCGAAGCGGAGGGAAGATCATGAGTGTGAGTTGAGCGGGGGTGACTGGTGGGGACGGAAGGAATAAGGTGGACCTAGCCGAAAGTTGTCTCTTGCACCGTAGATATGAGCAGACTGGAAATGAATTTGGAGTTGGAATGGGTTGCCTTTTTGTGGAAGCAGCTGTCGTCACATCCAAGTGAGAATGAAGTAGCCTGGACGGGAGAAAACAGCCGTGCGTCGGAGAACCAATTATCAATGCATTCTACACGCATGCCGGCACATGCCGTAAGCGCTCTCATCATTATTTCTAGCGTCGCCCCAATTTTTCAAATTACAGATCATTTTGAGCTGCCAGTGAACGCTCTCCTCTCTTTGTCCGGTGCGGTGAGGGTGGTTGAGCGCAGTTGGCCAAAAGTCTAGGAGGCTTCTGATCCCTTGTAATTTTGCCACCCACTTAATTTTTGTTTCTTTACCGCAGTTGATTCGCAATTGCCTCTTCGCAGTGTGAGCCTGCCGAACCACGAGCGGGACGGCGGTTCGGTCCAACCTGCCAGCTGCTAGCTGGCTGGCATGGCATGGTTCAATCTGACCCACACATCTTGCGTCATAACCACCCGACTCCAACACAACCGGGTGGAGAACATGCATTGATTTCGCACCATCAATGACGCGCATTTTGGAAGAGGTGGACATGACGCGGGCTCTTGGCATTCCATGCTTTCCAATCACCATGACCAACTGGCCTGCTGCTCGGATGCAATCATTTCGCCCTGGCGCAGGGGGAGAGGCAACAACAGCAAATTGTTCAAACACGGATCCCGCAACGAGAGACGCAAATAATTTGCATTGTATCAAAAGATTGCGAGCATGTTTCGACTCGGGGGCCGCATCGCGCGGCCCTCTGCTCACCTCGCCACCATGACGGCGCCAACTCGAACCAGAAAAGAAAACCAATAAAGGAACGACGTTCACTCGTCGGCGGTGGCCTCGATCGTCTCAAACCCCAGGTCGTCCGGGCCAAACGAGTCGGGCAACAAGTCGCCGACCGTCGTCTCCTTGAACTCGCCATTGGGCTTGGTCAAGATCACGATCACCGAGGTGCCAAACTCGCGCACAAACTGGCGGCAAATACCGCACGGCGACGTGAAGGCGTTGGCGTCGGTCGCGACCGCGAGCGCGACCATGTACTTGTCGCCCTCGGAGACGGCCTTGACGTAAGCCGTGCGCTCGGCGCAAATAGCGCCACCGTAACTGGCGTTCTCGACGTTGCAGCCCGTGTAAATGTTGCCCGACTTGGTCAGGAGCGCGGCGCCGACACGGAACTTGGAGTAGGGCGAGTAGGATTTGGTCTTGGCCTCGGCGGCCATGGCAATCAGAGTGTCGCGCTGCTCGTCGGTGATGGAGAGGGCTATGAGATGAAGAGCGGGATGCAGGGCATGATCAGGAAATGCATGGACTTTGGGAGGCGCGATCATATCAACACGGGCTGCGGCATCGGGGATGCTCATGATGCAGAGCATTCGTGCAACGGCGAGCAGAAACGGTGATTTCGCATGAGGAGCGTCCCGCGCGTCGCGCGATGAGGCAGCCGTGTCGTTGTGGTATGCATGACGTTGATCGGTACGCATGGTGATGAAAGGCGGTGGGATGGGTGGTTGATGGGGAGAGCGGGAACCCGAGCGAAACGGCGGCGACGCGCGCGTTTTGAACGCGCCAGATGGGTCCACGGCGGCGGCGGCACGTTCCTCTCCTCGTGCATTGGCCGACAAACTGACAAGATCTCTCGCATAACGCGCAAGGTACCCAAAGTCTCAAAACAAAACTCAACGACGAGGAGAAAGGTTTGTACTAGTCGGGCCGACGGAGCGCAAAGCGAGATACCATCGGACGCTTCATGGTTCGACTGACGCATTCGCACGTGGCCCGTGTCGAAAGTGCACTGGGCCGACCGTCGACTTCCTGACGACAACGAAATCCTGTCCAGCAGCGGCGGCACGAGCTCGTCATGTACAAGCCCAACGTGATTGACAGTCTGGTCCTCATCTCCTCGCATTCTCTGCTGCATGCCATGATCAACCCGGGGGCCCCACGGCTAACGCGCAAGCCGTGCCACGACAGGTCCGCGCCGCACTCGGCTCGAGCGCCCGCAATGTCGCCGACAACGACCTTGACTCCTATATTGCTCAGCTGATCGCCAAGGGTTCGTTCTATGCTGTTACGTTGCAAAATTATTGGGCCTCTCCATTCATTAGCTCGGTGGTGTCATGCGTAGAGGCCGAGGAAAAGCGGAAAAAGTACCAGGCTGCCGGCATCGCTGCGGCCTACTTGCCCGCGGCCGCATCAGGGCCCGCACCCGCTCCGGAATCGCGGTTCGTCCATTTCTTTATTGGCGTTTGCGCGTGAGAATAAATTTTCGACTGACACGGCAATTCTTATTTTAGCATGCTCCGGCCCAATGTCGGTTTCCTGAATAACGTGATGCGGCAGACGAGCGGCCATAACGCGGCGGTTGCTCGTGCCGAGGCGGCCGCTGCGGCCGCATCGTTGAGACGTGATCCTGACGACGACGGTGAGACTGCTCGAGCCCACGAGCGCGAGCCTGCGCACGAGCGGAGTCGCGACCGTCGCGGCGATTCCAGCCGCGAACGCGACGATGCCAACCGAGACCGCGCTTCGCGCAATGGGTCGCCGCAGAGCAGGAGAGGGCGGAGGAGAAGCACGAGTCCACACGCATCGTCATCATCAATGGCCGGGTCCCGCGCGACGCGGCAAAGCACTCGATCGCGGTCCTGGTCCCTGTCTCCAATCAAGAGCCGCGATGGCGACGGCGACGGTGATAGCGACGATCGTCGGCACCGGCAGCACTGGGACCGCAAACGCAATCACGCCAGTAGCGGCGATGAGGAGGAGGAGGAGGACACGGCACGACTGCAACGCCGGCGAGACGCGGCACGAACATCGTCGTCACCGACGCCGTCCGACGCACGACGCACGCGTCGCGAGCGGGAGCAATCATCACCTCGCGCGCCCTCTCGCAACGACAACGACGACGCGCGCATGGACCGGCGACGCGGACGCGAGAGATCGCCACCTGGCCCGTCATCCCGCAATGGCAGAGACGACACGCGCTCGGACCGCGACCGCCCGTCGTCGTCCAGCTCGAGTCGCCGCGCGCACCGCCCAGTGGACGCGCGCTCGGCAATTCTCCGTCACTTGGCACCGTCACCGTCGCCTTCGCCTTCTTCCCAGCCGTCACCGTCGCGACGAGCGCGTAAGTGATGAAGGGAAGAGATTATCATTAGAGGCGACATGAATTGTATTCTCTGGTTGACGTTTCGCAAGTCTGAGCGCAACGGACAAGTGTCAGAAGAAATTTGGCAACCGAAGGATTGCATCTCTGTGCTAAGTATGACACAACCCGCCGCCAAACCCGTATTTTCCACGTTCCTCCATGGCATCACGACACGGATACCTACTTTCAGCATCGACACACACCGAGCGACCAACCGTCAACGGGCACACGACGTTGCACGCCGCGAAAAAACAAGCAAGAGGATGATCAAAATTGGATTGAACAGCGACGCGAACGGCGAAGAAAGACTAAAGAACAAACGACGACACAACGACGCAATCGATCGGTACAAAAAGCAGCCCAACACAAACCCTAGGCCGAATTACTCCGCCCCATGGCCTGCGCGAGCGCCGACCCGAGCAAGAACGCGCCCGGCTGGGGCCGCGGCGGTAACGGCGGTGCCTGGACCGCAGGCGGTGCAAACGGCATCGCCGGCGGCGGCGCGAGCTGCTGGTGAAGCGCCTGCTGTTGCGCTTGCTGCTGCTGCTGCATTTGCAACTGCTGCTGCAACTGCAATTGCTGCTGTTGCAGCTGCAACTGGTGCTGCTGCATTGGCATCTGCATTTGCAGCTGCATTTGCGGTGTGACGGGCATCTGCAGCTGCGGGATCTGCTGCGGCATCGCCATCCCCAACGCACTTGCCGGCCGACTCATGCCCATGGGCTCCGTCAACCCGGCGAGCATGCCCATGTCCATGTACCCCATGGCCGTCGACAGGTTCGGCGACAGGCCTGGGTACATGAGCGGCGAGGTGCCGAGCAGCGGGTCGAGACTGACCGACGATGCCGGCGAGTGCGAGCTCGAAACGCTGGCGTTATAGAGCGGCGACGAGCCGTTGAATGCCGCGGCGAGCGGGTGGTTCATGATCGACCCGGAGGGGGGCATCGACGGGACCATGGGCTCGCCCGAAGGGCCCGTGACGAGCACGCACGGCTGCGGGTTCGGCGAGCGGCCGTTGCCTGGGGTTGCGAACGCGGAGCCAGCTGGGAGCGCCCCGGAGGTAGGTGCACCGCCGACTCCCGCGGTGCCGGTGCCGTCATTGCTGTTGTTGGGGAATTGGTATCCTGGAAATGCGAGAAAGTGTGAGCGGCGACAGAACGGCGCTAAGGAGTCGGATCAATCCAGAAGCACACCTTGACTGTGGATCCAATCAATAATCGAGACTATCGCCTGCCGGTGAATCTGCACCTCGCGCGTCTGCTCAGCGAGCCGGTTCGAAACAATCTCGAGCTGGTGGTGCACGTTCTGCAGTTGCTGCTGCAATTCCGACGATTCCTGCTGCTGCTGCTGCTGCTGCGCCGTCGTAGCCACCACCGCCGTCGTTGGCGCCTGGACAGCCGGCGACGCGGCCGCCAACTGCCGCTGACTGCCCGGTTCCGCCGCCGACGCCGCGCCAGCGCCCATAGATATGGACCCGCCGCTTAGTGACCGCTCGATCCTTGCGCGGACTGGTGACACCGGTGAGACCGAGAGTGCGGGCGTCGGGTCCGGCAGACCCCTGTGCGGCTGTCCCGCCGCCGTTGCGGATGATGTTGATACTCCAGGACCTGAGCCGTCGGCACCCGCCGCCGTCGTGTTCGCCGCGGTAGCGGCCGCCGGTGTACTCGACGACGCCGACTTGCGCTTGATGTTATCGAGCAAGTCCATGCGCCCGCGCAGAAACTGCTCGTGCGCAAACTCAAACTCGGTGGGCCCATCGAGCGCGAGATTGCCGCGGGCGCCGCGCGGGTTGCGGTTGATTTTGCGAAACTGGTACGTGTTGAGTTGCCGAATAAAGCTGGAAAACTGGCGGTGCTTGTAGTACCTATTTGGTGACGAGGTGAGCGATCGGAGCGAATGCGATCGGACGAACGAACGAGGGGGATATCGTACCGCGGAAGCAGGTTCTCAAACTCGGCAACGTTGCGCACGATAAACGACGTGCCCGAGGGTGTCCAGTAGATGACATGGTCGGTCGCCGGGTCGCTGACGAGGCTGGAGTGGGTGGAGGCGCCGCGCATCGAGGCATCGGGTTCAGTCTGGCTGTGCAGACAGGGGCGCGATCCAGTCTGGCGGGCGCGTGTGGCGGGAACACAACATACGCGTAGAGCTTTTGCACAAACGTGGTGGCGACCGGTGGGGTCGTGCCCGCAAACGTGGCGAACCCGGGTCCACCACTGACGGGCGACGTGCTGAGCGCGCCAGCCATGGCATCGGCAGCGGCAGCAGCGGCAGCATGTCCGCCCGACGTCAGGTCCATGGTCGGGCGGGACGGGTTACTGGTGGTCGGCCAGGCCGAGGCCGTGGCGGACCGCGGTGGCAGTGGCGGCGGTGCTTGCAGGGCGGCGAGGGATCCGCGGGCCGACCGAGGGGCGAGAGGCGGCTTGGTGCGCGTGCGTTCGATTGCGGCAAGTCGCGCGGGCGCGGCGGGGTCCGTGCGGGCGTGGTGCAGGGCGGTCTGGGAGACGCTTGTGGGTTGTGTTGAGAGAGCAAGGGCGTTGTTCACCAGCGGCGCTGGTTTGCGGCACGGTCGAACAGTTCTAGAACAAACCCGCGAGTGAGCCAAGCCCAGGCACTTGGCCGCTCTTGAAATGCCCTTGAAGCCCCACAAACCCGCTTCTTCCCAGCTCGCAGCCCACGTCCACAGTAGGTCAGACCGAGGCCGCTCGGACGCTGGGGCCAGGCGCACTGACTTGGTGGAGCTCGTCTTGCCTCTCTGAAAATCACCTCGTTCGCCCTTCGCGCTGCCTCAAAAAACTGCTCGATCGCGCTGTACCAACTGCCAAGTGCCAACAAACCAAATGGCGTGATTCATGAACAATGGGTTTATCATGTTTACTACAGGCCAAGGCGATTGAGAGAGCGGCGTACGGCCCTGCTTCTTGCAAGTTGCAAGGGAGAAAGGAATGAGGCCGAACACGCGCTCCAAAAAAACGTGCAACAAAAAAAAACGAGCAACAAGAAAAAACGAGCAAAGCGGCAGCTGCAATGTGGGCCAAGCTGGACGCCGATGGGACAACAGATGGGCAGAGATGGGGAACTCGAAGCATTGCGGGGGAGGCAAGACGCGCGCGGCCCAGACGAACGGAGATGGATCACGAACACGGTGAACGACGAAAGAAACAACGGCAAAGGCGGCACCAACCAAAAAATCCAAAACACAACTTGGGAAAGCAAGCGGACCATCAAAAACGTGCACGGACGACGACGGCGACGACGGCGGGCGCTTACTTTGACTTGAACACGCCAAACCGCTTGCTCTTCTTGCCGCCCTCGCCCGTCGATGCGACCACCGCCGACGACGACGACGCCTGCTGCGGCTGCGGCTCGTCCACATCACCGCGCCGCTTGCCCAAATCCTTATTTTCCTTGCGGAACAGCTTCGACTTGGGTTGCTTTGGCGCGCGCGGATCGCGTTCGTCGTCGGACCCCGCTCGACGCAAACTTGTCGAGCATCTTGCGCAACAGACTGCGCTTCTTGGCCGGTGCCACTGGGACCAGGTCCATGATCAGTGGTCCGTTGGGTGCCGAGTCGCGGCGGGTTGCCGTGATGGGCGTCGACGGCTCCGAGTGCGACGCGCGCCGCAGCGTGACCTGCAGCGAATGCCGCAGTCGCGGGAGCAACTTCTTGTCCTTCTTGTCCTTGCTCGACGCGCGCGCGAGAGTCGGGTCAAACGCCGATGACGAGGGGGTCGCGCTGAGCGAGGGGGTCTCGTATGCCGAGTCGGCGGAGAATTCAATTTCGCCATCGTCGTCGTCGTCTTCGTCAATATCATTACCGTTCGTGTGCGTGTTGGCCGTCGGGTTCGAGTGGCCGTCCTGGTCCTCGCGAATCACCGGCAAAAAGCCCGTCGTGGCGGGGGCCATAGCCGGCGCGATCGGCGCCGGGTCGGCATCAGCGGGCGGGAACGACTCATAGTGGAGTTCCGGCACGGGTTTGGGCGACGGCGGGTCGATCGAGGTCTCGGCGGGGGTCGCAGTCGATGCGATTGGCGACGGCGCCAATGCGGGTTGCGCGACGAGTGCAGGCGGCGCCGGGATCGTAGGCGATGGGAGCGACTCGGCGACAACAGGGGACGGGAGCGTCTGTGCGGCCGCAGGCGAGCCGGGGACGGACAGGCGAGGGATGGTCAAGACGGGCGAGGGTTCAGCCTGTGCGACCGCGGGCGGTGGGGTCACTGGCGACGGCGCCGCCTGTGCGACAGCGGGCGATGCGGGTACCGACAGCACGGGTACCGACAGGACAGTGGTAGACAGAGCGGCAGCCGACAGGGCGGGGGTCGAGAATCGCGGCGATGCAGCGGCCGGTTTCGGCGAGGCCAGCTTGGGCGACGCGACGGCGGGCGTCACAATGGCAACCTCCTCCTCCTCAGACTCGCTCTCCTCCTCTTCCTCGTGACTCGACATTTCGTCCTCTTCCTTGTGCGACTCGTCCCCCTCGGAATCGTCCGTCGAGAGCATGTAGTTCGGCACATCCATGAGCACCGATGACGCCGACTTGAGCGTCGGCACTTTCGGGAACCCTTCTATATCCACGGCCGACGACAGCATCCCTTCGTCCTCGTCCGACTCGGCGTCGTCCTCGGCAGGTGCCGTCACGGACAGCACGGGCGTTGCGGCACGAACCGCCACCACGGGCGCGTCCTCGGCGGGCGCGGCGACCGCATCATCCATTAGCGCCGTGGCGTGCACGTCCGGCAGCGACAGGTTGAACAGGTGCGTTTCCATGGCATCAAACAGCTTGGTCGCGATCAGGAACGGGTTCTCGCTCGTGGTCGTCGACTCGGGGTTGGTCTCCTCCTTCTCCTCCTCCTCCTGGACCGGTTCCGGTACCGCCGCATCCTCGCTCATTTCCGCCGCGACCGTGGTTGTCGTCGCCTCCACCGGCGCGACCATGAGCCCCTCGCCAAGCACGGGCGTGGACACATCCACTGCATCCAGTCGGGCAATCAAGTCCTGAATCGTCTGGAACTGGGACGAGCTCTCCGCGCTGCCCTCATCATCGCCATCCTGGACGGGCGGTTCCGGGCTCGTTGCGGGCTCGACGCGGTCGGAAATAATTGACCGCGCGTGGTGCGGAATGAGGGACCCGGCCATGGACCGCGTCGAGGCGTCGTCGAGCAACAGGTCCGATGGCGCAAAAAGTGGCACGACGCTCGTGCTGTGCGCGTCGTCGTTGTCGTCGGCAAAGACGGCGAGGGAAGGCGCGGTTTCGGCGTCGTCCGAGGACGACGGGTGCACGTCAGACGAGAGCGGGCGGGGGTGGGAGCGGGGTGGTGGCAGTAGTGGCAGCGGATTCGAGTTCGGCAGGGGCGTCGGTGGGTTGCGGTCTCGACGGCGTCCAAGGCAGCGGGCTCCGTCACGGTTCCGCGCGTCTCGTTGGCGGCAACGTCAGCAGACTCGGCGGGCAGAATGACGACCGGCTCGACAGGAGCGACCTCCTCGACGGCAACGGGCTCCTCAACAGCCGGTTCGACAGGAGCGACCTCGTCGGCCTCCTCGACCGCATCGACGTGCACAGGCTCGGGCTGAGCCTCGTTCACAGGCGCTGGCTCGACGATTCCCTGCGGTTCCTGAGCGGCGTGTGCGTCGGGCTCCGGGACAACGTCCTCAATCACCTTCACGGGCTCCTGCGCAGCCTCGACGGAAGGCAGCTCGTTCTCGACCGCAGCGGTCGCCAGTTCCACGTCATCCTGCTGCGCCACGGCCTCGACCGCAAGTTCAGAGTCGGCGGGAGCGGCCTGAACGTCGACGGGCGTCTCAATCAGCACCGCCTTGCGGGCGACCGGCGAGGCGTTGAGCACGGGCGGCTCGACAGGTGCCAGTTCCGGCATGATGACGTCGAGTTCCAATGCCTCGATCGGTGCCAGTTCGGGCAGGACAGCGGCATCGACTTCAGGAGCCTCCTCGAGCGGTGCCGAGTCGACGGCGGGCGACGACTTGGCGGCAACGGCGGGTGCCGGATCGGGCGACGGCGCCGAAAACGGCGTCAACTCGTTATCCAAATCGAACGCAAACGAGCGGTCGACCGCAGGTTCGTCGTCAAAGAGCGGCAAGTCGTGTTCTACACACGTCGCGAGCCAACCCACCAGCGCGTGAGATCGTCGCACAAGTCCATCGCATTCAAATCGTAAACAACACATGAAAAACGTACCTGACCGAACCTCGGCAATTCGATCCATATCGACATCGTCCATGACCGCCGACTCGCCCGAATCGCTCGCAAACTCCATGACCCAGACGGATTCGGGCGTTAAGTCCGCTGCGCGCGGCGACTTGCGCGGCACCTGCAGGTGGTCTGACGAGGCGGCGGGCGCGGCAGACAGCCGGTCCACGGAATACTCGGGCTTATCCTTGAGCAAAAGCTCGCGGCGCATCGTGATGAGATGGTCGGCGGCGGTCGCGTCCATGAGCACGAAGGGCATGCTGGGCGTCACGTCCACCTTGGGCATGCGCCGGAGCGTGAAGGTGGGGCCTTTGCCGCCATGGTGGTCGTCCGGGTTGGCGGAAATGACAAAGTCTGTGACGGAGCGACGAGGGTGAGCGCGAGGAACCGGATGACGGTGCGGAAAACGGCGGCGACAGCACTAACCCAGCGACGTTTGCAACTTGGACGAGGCCAGCGACGACGGGAGGTAGATGCGGATCATGGTGCTGGTGGCAGCGGAGCGGGCGTGCTTTTCGTCGTGGTCGTGCCGTTGGTGCCGCTGCAGGTGGCGGCGTGGACGTCTTTAGAGAGCAAGTCGCTCAGCCGACCGGCGGCAAGCAGCTCGCTCTGGAGTGCAAACGCGCAATCGTCGTGGGGGTCGCGTCGGTGGGTCGGGATCGGCGCGAGGCAAGATGCAGCAAGCGAGATCGATGTGCAAAGCGGGAGGCTCGCCAGGAGCGCGCCAGTTGCAGTTGCGAGGGTGGAATGCTGCTCACGAGAGAAAGAGCGAGCGCGGCACGTTGGCGTGGCCGAGAACGTGGAGCGTTGGAGCAGCAGCCTTGGCAGGCGGGTGCTGGCAGCGTTTGGCGGGGGCCGACAGGCGGCAGGGCGAGAGTGCAGGGAGCGGTCGTTGCCGAAGGAAAGTGGACGACCGCAGCATCGAAGGAGGGCAGGCCCACCATTTGAATGTACACCCGTCTGGGCCCATAGCCGGGCTGCCCTCCCCCATATGTTAATACAGGTGAGTGGTTGGTTGTGTGGTTGGCGGCGGCGACGGCGCGTATCGACGCCTCGTCCTTTAGCTCATTCTGACTGCAAAACTCTCACGGTGACGAGGCCATTTCCTTCCAAAAAATACACGTAACGAACCAATTAATTTCCGAATAGTTTAAATACTTGTCACAGACGGGCACCCCACCAACCAAAGGGAATCGAAACCAAACGACACGACGCGGCACGACACGACGGGGTCCGGCGCCGAGGTAGTGCGCGTCCGACACGCCGAGGCAGCCGCTCGCGGCCGCCCCCAGTGTCCTCCTCACGCGTACATATTCACAAACGCTGCCTCCGGGTAGGTCGCACGAATCTGGTCCCAGAGCGCCGGCTTGGTCGCGCGCAGAGCCTGCGGGTCCTCGGCCAAGCACACGAAAGTCGTCGCCGTGCCCGACTCGATCACCGACGCGACCAGCATAAGCACGACCATGCCCATCAGGGCTGCGCAAATCAGGACCAGCGCGAGCGCTCCGCCCGACGTGGCCGAGCTCTCGATTGCGCTCCCCACGGCAAACACGATCCAGGCAATGAGCACATTGATCCCAGCAACCAAGAGCGCGCCGAAAAACAGCACGTTGCCAATCAGCGAGTCGTTGATGATCGCGTCCACGCCGCGATCCTTGATCATGGTCCACGTGTCCTTGCCCGCGCGGCAGAAGGGCTTGCCGTAGATGGCGACCTGCGTGAAGGCTAGACGGTGGAAAAGGTCCGGAAGTCAGTTGGGAGCAAGGAGTACCGAAACAGTTTGCGATCGAGACGCGTACCATAGAAATTGAAGTATTCGACCAACCCCTCGATCCACGCCAACAGGCACTCGATACAGCACGCCAGGAACGCGCCCACGGCCGAATCCGAATCCTGCGCAATCTGCCGCAACACGGCGCGCGTCGTCTGGATCAGGGCAATGATCAACGACCCAAAGCAAATCGACCCAAACGACGTGGTCGTGGCCCGCTTGAACGCGCCCCACGTCGGGCTCGACGGCATGCCCGTCGGCGAACCCGACAGGAAATAAAACGAGGCAAACACGCCTGCGACCGTCACGTGCACGACATTCGAAATCACTTGCGACGTCCAGTACCACGAGAAGAGACTGAACACGTAGATCGGGTAGAGCGCCGCGTTCACGGTGGTGCGCGTCTGGCCCGTAGACGGGGACGTCGTCGTCGTGGGGTTCCCGAAGTACAAGTAGAAGGCGATGATGCTCACAGCCCAGAAGATTAGGTAGCCGAGCCCGAGAACGAGGCCAAAGATGCCGGTCCAGACGGTGCCGCCATACTTCATCGTCACGTCGGCGACGGTCGCGAGCATGACACTGGCAAACGGCATGCGTTCGCGGTAGGCACGGTAGCACAGGGCAAAGATGACGACAATGATCAGGCTCACGACGGCCGCGGCAATGTTCCTGGTTTGGCGGGAACGAATACGCGTCAGTTCAACATCGCCCAACCATCAACCGACTCATCAAACGGCCAAGAACAAACGTACTTGGTCAGCACAAACGACAGCACCGCCATGGCAATGTAATACGCGATCGCAAAGAAGAACGTGAACTTGATCAACTTTTTCGGGAACCGGCGCATCGCGAGCAGGTAGCAGAGACTCAGCACGCCTGCGGCCACGACGCCAATGACCATGGCCGAAATCGCCGACTTGGACAACCCAATCCCGCCACCCTGCGGCGACCGCGACGCCGGCGCACGGCCCGAAAAGGGCGTCGCGCCCGACTTGAGTGACATGGTCGTGAAGTCAATCTTGGGGATCGAGATGGCCGCCAAGCAAATGAACGCGCCGAGGTGGACGATGAAGAGAATCGCCGCCCAGAGTCCTGCGGGGAGGGAAAAGAAGAAAAGAGAAGGGGAAATTATATCGAAATCGAAAGAGGGTCGCAACACACACATCAAACTCCACCTACCTGCGGACCCTTAGGCGGCGCAAAACGAGCGCCCGAGCCCTGCGGCTCGACAAACACTTGCTGCGAACCGTACTGCGGCGGGGCGCTCGGGGTCGGCTCGGTCTTGGGCGGCGCGCCGCCAACCGCAAGCGGCTGCTGTTGCGGCGGGTAGGGCTGCGCGGGCGGGTACTGCGGCATGGCGCCGCCGCCCTGCTGCTGCATCGGGTACGACTGCTGCTGCTGCATCGGGTACATGGGCTGCTGTTCGGGGTACATGGGCGTCGGCGACGGCGCGTAGGGCATGCCGCCGGGCGGCTGTGGGTAACCGCCGGCACCGGTGCCGGCTTGCGGCGGGTAGGCCTGGTAGGCGCCGTACGGGTTCGGCTGCTGTTGCGCCATGTTCGGCGATGGCGGTGTTGGAGCGGTGGCTCGGATCGAGTGCGGGGAGTTGCTGGGTACGCTGTGGAGCAGAGGGGTCGGAGAGGTCGCGGAGCGTGGTGCGCGGCGGATCAAGTAGGGAAAGGGGAGCGAATGGGGCCGACGCGGAGAGGGGCACGCGTTGGAGCCACGTCGATGGAGCAGATGGGGTGCCAGTGAAGCGGAGAGCGCGTCGGGATTTATAGAGCAACGGGTGCAACGGCGCGAAGCGAGCGAGTGGAAGGGGCAGAAGAGAAGAGATTACTTGATGTTCGCGAAGAGCGGCGCGATATCGGCTGGTCTAAGGGCGTGGAGCGCGGGCTGGCAAAGGCGAGGAGGAGAAGAGAGGAGGAGGAGAGAAGAGCGGGCGCCAAGCGGGGCGGATCAGGGAATTATTCGATTTTTGGTTCTCTGCGCGTGGGTCGTGCTGGCTGCTGCTGGTCTGGAAAGGAACGAGGCGGTTGTGTGCGGTCGGTTTGTGCGTGCTGGGTGGACGCGTTTTGGGCCGGTGGTTGTTTGCAGAGCTCCACTTGGCGTGCCATGCGCTGCTGCTGACAAACTGTTGTAATAACGCCGGCACGTCATAAAATCATAAAAGCGCAACACGTCTCGCACGCTCGGCGCGCCAAGCCGCACTCCTCAACATTTACACCAGCGTGAGATGCACGCGAGACGACGTGATCGCGTCTCCCACAACGGCCTCTGTGATCTCGCTCGTTTCCGTCCAGCCGCGAGCGCAACCTGCCAACACCGTTCCCTCATTTTTTCGTGTGTTGAGGCGCGGGTGGACACCCGTCTGGACCCATATTTGGGCTGTCCCATCTCACATGTTAATACACCGTTCCCACGGCGGCGATCGTGTTCACCACGGCCCGCGTGCTGATGCCGTTGCCCTCCTCCCACCTGCGCCCCGCCCCTTGCACGCGACAGATCTCGTGCCTGCACCCACACCCCCGACACTAGGACGCGATATAAAGCGGAGGCCCGACCACGCCAGCCGCCGCGCTCCCGTTGCCGCTCTCTCTCGACGACGCCGACCTCTACGCCAAGATGCGGCCCACGACGACGTCCGTTCTTACGCTGCTCGCGCTGTTTGCGGCGCTGCTCGCGCCCATGGCGCCGGCCGTGCTCGCCGAGACTATCACCTTCCAGCCGGGCCACTTCCCGGGCATCGAGTCGTGCTCGACCATGTTCCCTGTCAAGCACGCGGCCAACGACGCCAAGCTCGACCTCAAGTCGCCCGCGCAGACGGGGCCCTTCAACCAGCTCTCGGCCGCCGTAAACGTCGTAGCTCCTGCTGAGCCCGGCGCGAGTGTTGGGCTCGCCGACCTCATCAGTGTCCCTTCGCGCGTGCTCTCGCCGCGCGTGATCCGCGTCGAGGCGGCACCCACGTTCCTGCGGCACCTGTTCCCCAAGGAGATTCTGAGCTCGCCCAAGTTTGCCGAAGCCTGGGACCAGGTGACGCCGAGTATCAAGGAAGTGTTCAGAACGGTCGTCGACTTTGCCGAGGCGATTGATATTGTCGGATCGGCGCACTCGGCCAAGCACCGGATCCCGCCGCCGCCGCTGTCGGATATCAAGGACATGACGACCAAGCTGTCGACGTGGAAGGATAACCTGCAAAAGGCCAACCCGAAAGTGACCACGGCATTGGCAACGCTCGGGCTCGACGCGTTTGTCAAGGAGACGGATGTCGCCAAGTGGGCCACGGCCATTTACGACCGGTCAACGGTGACCACGACCGACTCGGCCAAGGCCGTCCCGGAGACGCATGTGATTACGCTCACGACCAAGCCGATTGAGGGCGGCGGCGCATCGTCGGCCGAGACATTTGGGTTCTTGCAAGCCGGGTCGCTGCGGACTTTATTGCGCATCACGGGCGTGCGCCCGCGGTGCGAGCTGCGCGACCTGTCGATGCGCGTGCTCGTGGGTTCGATGACGATTCACACGTCGGTGCTTGACCGGTCGGTCCCGGAGATGGCTGACTTGGGCAAGATTGTGTTTGAGATCAAGGAAAAGTTCACGGCCAAGGGTACGCTTCTCGTATTGCGTTCGCGCTTGTCTTCAAGCACTAACAGCTTCTCTTCCCCTCCGATAGAAATCCCGTATCCCGCGCACGAGCCGAGCGTCGGAATCAAGTTTGAAGTCTCCTACAAGCTGGCCGACGCTGGTTGTGTCGGGTCCGTGGGCCCGATGATCTTTGATTTTGTCGACTTGCAGACGTGCCAGGCGACCAAGGAGCATCTTGCCAACCCGCCCAAGTCGCTGCCTGTCCCGCCGCGCGGCAAGGAAAACCTGCCCTACTCGCTCGCCGATATTGATGCGTTCGCCGAGGATGACGACGATGAGCCCGCCGGCTTTTCGTACTCCGAGGACTCGCTCGAGGATCTGTGGGACGAGGCGCTCGAGGAGGCGTCGATTGTCGACCAGTATGACGAGGAGCTCGACGATCTATTCTTTTACTAAGAGAAGGAACAGAGGCGCGTGAAGGGGAGGGAGGGAGGGAGGGAGGGAGATTTTCGTGAATGAGGATCGCGCTGGACGCGGTCGATGGTGGGGGAGGGAGCGAGTGCGCTCTGGTGATGGTCCGTCTGCCAGGAGCGAGTTGGAACGGAGCGGGTTTGTCCATAGTTTCTTTATTGTGGAAATGATTTGATTGAGCCGTTCGCGAGCCATTAGATCCAATGTGAAGTACTAGCGAAGGAAGAAGCGAATGGTAGATCAGGCGTGCAAGACCAATTCGTCGTGCACGCAGAAAGGGATATGCTGACGACTCGGCGGATTCTCCCGGTGTGATTCGCCAAACCAGCGTCGAAATGGCGTGGTTTGTCCATTCGCCGTGTTCTCCACCCAAAAAATGCGCTCGCCACAAGACAGATCCGTCGCGCAAGAAAGGTGTATTGGTTCACGGTCCGCTCTACGTCCGTTCGTCGCCCCCCGACCCGCTCGCTCAGCGAGCTCCACAGTCTCTATTCCCGCCTTCGTGCCGCCCGATCCAGTCCCCCAAAAGTCTCTCCACCCCGCCCTACTCCCTCTGCACCGCCTACGACTTCTTGACCTGAGTCATCTTGGCCGTCTTGACCGGCACCGTCGCGATCTGCGGCGCGCCCTGCGGCTTGACCGACGTGAGTGCCGCCAAATCCGGACTCATGTAATACGGCTTCTCGTCGGACCCGTCGTTCCGCTCGCAGTCTTCGCAGAAGCACAAGAAAATCGTGTCGATGGCCATCCGGTAGACTCCGAAGAACCCAGACACGATCATCCAGCACGCGACCCAGACGAGAATACAGACGGCGCCAATAAACTGCGTCTGCGTCAAGCCCTGCGCGTTCGTGTACTGCAGCAGCGCGTAGAGCCCAAACGCGATCCCGACCGAGACGGCGGCTTTCGACAGGAACACGAGGAACCCGGCCACGAAATCGACGGCGATGAGCCGGAACGCGTTGCGAACCAAGAGTTCGGTTGCGGTGCGCGCGGCCGTGCAGAACGAGTCGCCCGTGATGCTGATCATGATGTAGGCGTTCTTGTTGATAAACTTGATGAATTTCTCGAGGCAGGCAAAGCAGCACTGCAGGCACGCAAAGATGATCTTGGCGACGCGGTTGTTGGCCTGGGCCAGGTGCCGCTGCAGGTACACCAGGATCACGCGAATCAATTGCGTCACGGCAATCAAAAACGACCCGAGCGCAATCGACCCGAGGTGGTACCGGATTGTGCGCGCAAACGACTTGGTCACGGCAAACGACGGCACTTGCTTCTTGTCCATGGTCCAGTACCACGACGCGATCGCGCCAGCGAGCGTTGTTTGGTTGATGCCCGTGAGCCATGCGAGCGTCCACAGGAACCCAAACAGGTGGTACCTAGGCGTTTAGATCGTTGGTTAGGTGACGTCTCGGGGAACGTCAATCGAGAGCAAGAAAAAAGAGAGCGTACCACTGGAAGTACTTGATGTAGGCAATCGTCGCATTCACGCCGAGCAAGCTCACGTTAGTCACGTCGGGCGTCGTGGCAATATACGCGGCGATCCCGAGATAGTACGCGACGAGCACGAGAATCGACACAAACGTCGTGAGCGGGAACAAGATGATCATGGGCATGGCACCGATTGCACGCGACGCCTCCTTGATAATCTTGACGGCAATCCGGATCCGCTTGCGCAAGGCAATAATCATCAACAAGAACACCGACGCGAGCACAGTGCACGTAATAAACAACCCGAGCGCCGTGTCGCGGTCGTACTTGAGCGCATCCGTGGCCACGCCGTTGCCGAGCGCCACGTTATACGCGGCCAACTTGGTCTGCCACATCGTGTACGTGTACCACGCAAACCCAGCAAGCACACCCTCGACGGCAATGATCGTGAAGAAGGTGAGCAGACCACCAAAGAAGCGCAGGACCAGCAGCCAGATAAAGCACGCGAGCACGCCCGCGCCGAGCGCGCCGAGCATTCCACGGCCACGTCGTTGCTGTGTCCTGGATCAGGTTGCGTGCCATATCCTGCCCCCAGACGACCAGCGAGGCGGCACTCTGTGCGAGACCGGCGTTGCCCGCACCGAGTCCGAGCGCAATCGCTTGGTTGAAATCGCCCGACGGCACACACCGGTTGAGCGCCGGCGCCGACATGTAGAGGATCGACGCGCACGTGCCTTGCTGGACGGCCGTCGCGAGCGCCGAGGCCGACGACGGCGACACGTCGTACGTGCACACCTTGTTGGTGAGCGTCGTGACGCCCGTCGCCGAGGGGCACGTGTCGACACAGATTTGCTTGGCGGTAGCCTGCAGCGGGTTGAAGAAGTAGAGGTAGGGCTTGGTCGCGAGGTTGCGCTTACCCGACGCCGACAGGTCGAGCCCACACATGTTGCCCTCCGAGTCGGTCGGGACCCTATGTCGGGCAAAACGACGGATCAGGAAAACGGCTCTCCTCAATCACGCGACATCCTCAAATCGAGGAAACGCGCGCGGGGAGCATACATTAGCCTGCGCGAGTCGCCATTGGTGACGGCCAAGATGGCGAGAATGATCATGCCCGCCCAATAGGCGCCGAAGATAATGAGAAAAATCACATCGCGGCACTTGCGGTTGTGGATGGGCCCGGGCGGCTTGTCGTATTGCGGGACAGCGTCTATGGGCGTGACGCGCGGCATGGCGGAAGAGTGTTTGTCGGTCGGGAGATCCAGCGTGAGCGGGGCTCGAGCTGCCGAGCCGACGAGCGCAGAGTCGAGAAGGGGGTTACGTGTGGGTTCAGAAG
>GG745335.1:1392046-1405184 GCA_000151295.1 Allomyces macrogynus ATCC 38327 | reverse complement strand
GATGGATCGAGTCGGTGCTGGTGCGTCTCGGTCACCGCACCTTGGCCGACGCGCGGCAAAGGTTGGGGCAGGCGTCTATTGCCCGGCGAGGGGGATGCGAAGAAAAAGTGGGCGGGCCGCGCAAGAGCAGTGTGGGGCGCGGAAAGGAGATCAAGAGGGGTCCAAGTCGCGAAGGAAGAAGCTGGTTACGGGGTCGCCAGGAGGAGGAGCGGGGAGCGCGGCCGGTCGCAACGCGTTTGCGGGTCTTGAAGCTCGTAGTGCAGCAGGTGGCCTCGCCTTTGAAAGGGCGCTTTTGGGAGCAGCACGACTGGGCGTCATTGAGGCCGGCTGCCGCGCGGCCGCACTCGAGCAAGCCTGGTGGGCGAGAGGCAGCAACACAAACGTGCAAAACGTGGATTTCACGGGACTGATGCAGTCCTGTCCCGCTCCCAGCACCTCTGCCGGCCCGACGACATTTGCAGCGCGCCGATTGCTGCACGGCGCTCGACACCCGCGTTCCTTTCCGACAGCGCCGTGAACCCGCTGCATTTATCGTGCCGCCAACCCGTTTCGTGCGCCTCGCCGCCGGTGATTCAAGAATGATGGCCCTCAAACCACCCGCACCGCCACCGGGTGCTGGCGCCATGCGCGCGCCCGCACCCCCGCTCTGGACGGCCACGATCCCGCTGACCGTGGTCGGCGAGGACCTGCACACGAGCACCATCCAGGCGCAGGCGACACTCACAACGAGCCGCGACCCACGGCGCACGCTCGACGTGCTCCTGACGCAGGAAAAGGACCCGTTCTTCCACTACTCGCTGTCGCTCGCCGAGGACGACTACCACCAGCTCAAGGCGCGCCAGGGGCTCGTCGTCGACTTCAATGTGTTCCCGGACAAGGTCATTGAGCTTCTGACGCTCGCGTGCCAGAGTCCGGCGCACGGCAAGTATGTTTGGCTGCTCGATTCGGACCAGCGCGCGAAGTGGATACAGTGGTGGTCCAGGCTGACCATGACCATGCGCTAGATTCGATGCGCAGCTCGTCATTGGCCAACGCCCGACACTGCAAATTGTCGAGACCAACTCGTTTCGGCAAATTGTGCACCTCGAGCTCGCCATTGTCCCGGGCAACGACCATGCCATCAAGCAGTACCTGGCCTCGCAGGTCGCCATGCTTAAGGTGCGCCATGGCGCCCTCCGTGCCCTTGGTCTATCTATCCGCACTCACCACGCACCGATCCGGCATAGGAAGAGCTCGCCATGGCCAAGCAAATGCAGTCGTCTACCTCGACGACCTTGCAGACGCAACTCGACGACGCCAAGCAGGCCACCTTGCGCATCCAGCAACAGCTCGACGACGTGCGCACGGCGCACACCGAGGAATTGCGCAAACTCGCAATGCAACACGCACAGGAACTCGCCAAGGAGCGCGAGGAGCGGTTAGCCGAGCGCGACCGCGAGCGGCAAGAGCACTCGCGGCAGCTGCGGAACGTCGAGTCGCAGCTCGAGGGCAAGGTTCGTCCTTTGATTCTCGACTACCGTCACGCTCCACGTTGATTGACCACACTGCACCATTCCGCAGATCCAATCCTTGACCATCAAGGAATCCACGACCTCCACCTCGTACGAGCAACTTGCTGCGCAGAACCGCGCGCTCGAATCCTCGCTCGCTGGAATCAAGGACGCGCACGCGCGCTTATCCGCCGACTACGCGGCCTTACAGCGCACGCACCAGGCGCTGCAGTCGGAAAAAGCCGCAGCCGACCAGGACCTCTACCGGTGCCAGCACGACCTGCAGCGCGTGACCGAGCAGGCTGGCCAACTCGAGGCGCGCGAGCACGACCGTTCGGACCAGTTGCGTTCCACGCAGCGCGATCTCGAACGTGAAGTCGAACGCCGTGAGCATTTGGCCACGGAACTCGAAGTGACGCGCGCGAAACTCGCGCAGGTCGAGAGTTCGCTCAAGGAGGCGTTGGGCGAGATTACTAAGGGCAATGCGATCATTGGTAAGTTGCAGCAGGCGATGAAGGAGCAAAAGGCCAAGCTGAAGACCAAGAATTTGGTCACGCTGCAGCAGGAGAAGCTGCTGGATGAGCGGCAAGGGATGCTGAACCAGATGTCGAGTGAAGTCACGGCGGTGCGCAAGCAGCTCGAGAATGCCGAGGCGGCGCTCGCGGCCAAGAGTACCGAGGTCGCTCAACTCAAGGGCGAGATAGAGCAGTTGGAGGCGAGTAAGAAGGAGCAGCAAGAGCGTACGCATTTTCATTTGTCTCACGCACTTGCTCAACAATGCGCTAACCCACACTCACATTTTCTTGTTGCTTCACATGTAGTCGTTGAGTTTCTCCACCGCCAGCTCAACTCGGACCTGCTCAAGAACCCCTCGCCGCGCGTCGGGTTCCATGCCGACGAACCCGTCTACACGCGTCCATCTACAGCCACGGGCGTCCCTATGCCGCCCGCCGCGGGCACGGCCACGTTCCCGTTCCGCACACTCTCGCCACTCAAGTCGCAGACGGCGACACGGCTCATGGAATCGGTGCACCGGTCGGCGAGCCCCGCGCGATCCTCGGCGCCACCACCGCCACCACCGTCATTGGGTCTGAATGGCGGCGGCGGCGCACGGTCCATGATCCCCGTTCCTGTCGCCGGGACGAGCGTGGGTGGGCGATCGACGACCGGGGGACCCATGGTGGCAGGACCAGGCGGGCTCGCGGCGGCGCGGTCGACACGGGACGGAAATGGCGCGCCGCGCGTGAGCGCGTTCTTCTAGTGGTGGCCGGCTTTTACGCGTGACGGCGCCGTGGTATTAATCTTGATGACAGTTTTGGATGCGAAATGATGCCGGTTTTTGAAGAGGGGTGAGTTGGATTCGAGATCAGGTCGTGGAGACGTCGCGGGAGGCAAGGGAGACAGAAACTCCAGAGTTTGTGCACGTGTTCCGTTCATCACGCAAGGACCCTTGCTTCTGCGGCGCGCCGCCGTGTCAGGGGTTCTGGCTGTCTTGCCGGCGTGGTCTCGTCTCGCTTTGCCCCGCCAACCGCGACCAACCAACACCAGCGCGCGACCACCGCCGCGCCCGCTTCTTCTCTCCTCGCTGCACACGATCGACCCCCCCAGCCCGCCCGCCAAGATGTCGTACACGCCGCGCTACGTCAACGCCGCCAACACGCTCGAGCACCGCGTCTACATTGAGAAGGATGGCAAGCCCGTCTCGCCCTTCCACGACATTCCGCTCTACGCCAACGAGGAGAAGACGATCCTGAACATGGTCGTCGAGATTCCGCGCTGGACCAACGCCAAGCTCGAGGTACGCTCTGCCCATACTGCAGCGACGGATTTGCACGCAAAGCACTTGCTAAAACACGTCCGATCGCGCCGCTCCCCCGACCACAGATCTCGAAGGAGGACTTCCTGAACCCGATCAAGCAGGACGTCAAGAAGGGTAAGCTGCGCTACGTGCGCAACTGCTTCCCGCACCACGGGTACATTTGGAACTACGGCGCGTTCCCGCAGACCTGGGAGGACCCGAACCACCACCACCCGGATACCAAGGCCAAGGGCGACAATGACCCGCTCGACGTGTGCGAGATTGGCGAGCGTGTCGGGTACACGGGCCAGGTCAAGCAGGTCAAGGTGCTCGGTGTCATGGCGCTGCTCGACGAGGGCGAGACCGACTGGAAGGTGATTGTCATCGACGTGACCGACCCGCTCGCCGCCAAGCTCAACGATATCGAGGACGTCGAGCGCCACCTGCCGGGCCTCCTTCGCGCGACCAACGAGTGGTTCCGCATCTACAAGATCCCGGACGGCAAGCCGGAGAACGTCTTTGCGTTCTCGGGTGAGGCCAAGAGCGCGGCCTACGCGACGCAGGTCGTCACCGACTGCCACGAGGCCTGGAAGCACTTGATTGCCGGCGAGGTCGAGAATGACATTTCGAAGCGCGTGTTCTTTGGTTTTGGCAATTGGTGCACCATGGCGCTCGACGCGAGAGACTGACCACCCGTCCATTCGATTGACAATCCAGGGCCACGCTCACGGTCGAGGACAGCCCCTCGCTCATTTCCGAGGACCACGACGCCTACCAGGCCATCCCGGAGGCGACCAACTCGGCGCCCGGCCCGATCGACCCGTCGGGTACGTTTCTTCTCGCGTCGACGTGGGTTCATTCGCTCCTCGCGATCACGTTCACTGACGCGAGGCGGCTCTTCCTCCACTCCACAGTCGACAAGTGGTTCTTCATCTCGTCGTCGCCCAACCTGTAAGCCGACCACGAGCATCAGCGAGCCGGACGGCACCGAGTTGGATCCAGATTGTTTCGGTGCTGCACCGAGTAGCGAAATATAATGCTAGGATGCCCTCGTTTTTGAATCACTTTACTGTATTGCTTTGCGCGCGCGACTGAGAGCGAGCTCAGGATCCGTTCTTTGCGCGGGCCAGCGGCAATGCAAACCTCCAGTTGCGCTGCCGGCCGATCTGTCGGCTCAGAGAGAAGCGAAAGAGCGGGAGGGCGTCAACGCAGGGTGATTGTGAGAGAGAATGGCGGGAATAAGAGAGCGTTCAAGCAAGAGAACGTGGTCGCCGGAGCAGAAGGAGGACGACCTTGGCGCGAACCTCGTGCCCGTCCCGAAGAAACACAATGACCATGTATGTAAACAAGCCTAGGGAGAACCGGAAAATCACAAGAAAATCGAAAAAACGGAAGAGAAGCACTACAAGAGCTCGACCACGTCGTCGTAGGCGGCCTTGTCGAGGAATTTTGCCATTTCGCTCTTGGTCACCCATGCGAAATCGCTGACCCCTTTGGTCGGCGCAGCCTGACCTGCGAGAATGTGCGCCTTGTGGACAAAGATCTGGTGTTCGGTCGGTCGGGAGGTGGTGGAGAGCGTCAGGATCCCAGATTTGCGCTCGTCCGCAAAATCAATGACCAACGACGTACGTTCTCGTTGTCCTTGGCAGTGTGAGAGAGAGCAATCGGAGACCGGCCGACCATCCACAGGTCGAGGTTCTGGCCGCACTTTTCGAGCACGGAGCGTCGTGCCGCCTAAATTTCGGGTTCAACATCGCGAATCACGGGCCGTAAATGGTCAGCGCCCACAATTTTTCGACTATGATCGCACGCTCGAGGATCATGACGAGCTGAGCTGCTGGTACCTCGTGTAACGGCTCGCCCTCCGCGACTGCTCCCTGAACCAAACTCCACTTGCCGCCCTCCTTGACGACCAAAAACAGGTTCTCCTCGAGCTTGCGGTCGAGGCTCTTGACATCGTTGGCCGTATCGGCCTCGGTCGTGCGTTCTGCCGGAACGGCCATTTGAATGGCGGCCGTGTTGCCGGCAGCGCCCTTCTTTGTCCAAAAATCGGGGATCACGGTGCGCTCGTGGCTGGCACGCAGGTTGGCATGGTACTCGTAGTAGGCCTGCTCAAAGGCGGTGCGCGTGGGCGTGATGAGCGGGCGGCGCACGACGAGGGTCGCGGTGCGCAGGGCGGCAGCGGCGGCGGTCGCCATGATGGGTCGAGGAGATTGCAGTGAGTCGCGGCACGATGTGGGCCGCGGGCAAGGCGGCAAGTTGTCGGGCGCGAGCACTTGAGATTTACTGTTGGTGGAGCAAGCACGCTGCAAGATCAGCGTTGGTGATCGCTGATCAGCGCTCATTGACTGTGATGAAGGAGCAAATGGGGCGAAATGGAACTGATAGCGGCACGTGACACTGCGCCGAGGTCGTGCGCGTCGTTTTCGAGTTTCGCTGCTGCTGCCAAGTGCTCGTTGCCTTGGCCGTGGAGCGTGCCATCCGTGCCATCCCCTCTGTCGACCAGCTGAAGCACCTGGAGTTCGCGCCGATCCGCCCGCACCGCGTGGAGCCGCTCGCCAACCTGCTGCATTTCCGCGACCGACGCGACCCGCCGCGACCGACAAGCCGACCAAGGCGAGCCCATTGACGAAATCGACCTGCACTGCACGACCTTGCCAACGTGTCGACAGCTCAGCAGCACCAACTGCACGCGTCCACGCTCAACGTAACACGCTCGCACGCTTCTCGAGTTCGCTCGCCACCCGACCCACCCTAGAACCGCACGCCAAGATGAACGTGCCCGCGCTCTTTGGCCTCGGCACCAACGCTGACGTCGACATTCGCTTTGACGGCGAGGAGCAGCGCCAGTGGGTCGACGTCAAGGTCAACCGCGACCAACGCGACAAGTTCCCGCTCTACGCCGACGGCGAGACCGTCACGGGCAAGGTACAATACGCGCACAACGACGCGTCGTTTCCGCACGAGCACGGATGCTGACGTCAATGACCCTCCCCCCACGCGCCAGGTCACGATTCGTGTCAAGGACGGCAAGAAGCTCGAGCATGCGGGCATTCGCGTTCAGTTCCTGGGCCAGATTGGTACGCGTCATGCCGGTCTTCTTCTCAGCGATGTTGCACGGAATGAACCGACCTGACGCGCGCTTGATCTCGTAAACAGAGGCCTTCCCGGACAAGCAGCCCAACGACTTCATTTCCATGGGCCAGGAGCTCATGGCAGCCGGCGAGATCCGTGGCCTGCAGACGTTTGGCTTCGAGTTCAAGAACGTGGAAAAGCAGTTTGAGAGTTATCTCGGCACGCACGTCAAACTGCGGTATGGAAGCGCTACTTCTTGTTGCGCACGCACTCCACCCGATCTCACGCGCTGCGGGTGCCCCTTGAATAGGTATTTCGTCCGCGTCACCATTTCGCGTCGCCTGTCTGATATTGTGCGCGAGAAGGACCTCTGGGTCTACAGCTACAAGGTGCCGCCAGACCAGAACCACCCCATCAAGATGGAGGTCGGGATCGAGGAGTGCCTGCACATTGAATTCGAGTACAACAAGTCGCGGTACGTGTCCCTTTTGTGGCCTTGAAGTCGTGGTCGTCGCGTCATCATGCTCATTGTCGTTTTCCACGACCCCCCCCCCCCCACGTAGCTACCACCTGAGCGACGTGATTGTGGGCAAAATCTACTTTTTGCTCGTGCGCATCAAGATCAAGTACATGGAGCTCTCGATTCTGCGTCGAGAGTCGACGGCAGGAAGTACGCACTGTCGCTCGCAGACCTCGCGATCCGCTTATTCCTGTCCCTTCTCACCTCTCTCCGATGCTCTGCGTTTGTAGGGAGCCCAACGAACCCGCCCGACCCGGAAACCCTGGCCAAGTTTGAAATCATGGACGGCGCGCCCGTCAAGGGTGAAATGATTCCGATTCGCATGTTCCTGTCGGGCTACGAGCTCACGCCCACGTTCCGCGACGTCAACAAGAAATTCTCGGTCCGGTACTTTCTCAACCTCGTGCTCGTCGACGAAGAGAACCGCCGCTACTTCAAGCAGCAGGAAATCACCATGTTCCGTGAACCGCTCCCGGGCATGCCGACAGCGCCTGTCGCGCCCGTCGCGGCTAGTGCCGCGTCGCCGGTCCCCGAGCCGGCCGCGTCGCCCGTGCCATCGCCGTCACCCGCGCCAGCAACAGCAGCAGGAACAGGGTCGCCTGCACAGGCTGCTGCGGCGGCGCCGGTCGAAGCGGCTGCCGTCGCGGGAACCGAGCAGCCGCTGCTGGCGTCGCAGTAGAGTGCGGGCACTCGCCTGGTACAAATACACACCGTGCTTTCCTCTGGCATTGTTGTTTCTTTGGCATTGATCCACCATCAATACTTCATTCATCACGAATCCACCCAAGCATCAAAAATGAACGGGCTGCCCAACACTGATCTGCGCTACCCCCTTGCTATCCACTCACCATCAAATCCCGCCAAGTCCAACAAAGACCAGTCCCACACTCCCGAGTCTCCGCTCCCCAACCGACCGCTGTCAGCTTCGTTGAGGCTCCTGCTGCTGCTGCTGCTGCTGCTGCGCCGGCGGCTGTTGATCGTCGATGTTCGGCGACAGCGTGTTCGCGGGTGCCGGCGCGGCCGGACGTGTTAGCTGCGTCGCGGACCCGACGACAGCCGAGTTGGATCTCGCCGGCGGCATTGCGGCAGTGGTGCTTGGCACGGCCACGGACGGGACAGGTGGTGGAAGTGCCGCGGCGGCCGCGGCGGCCTCGAGCTTGGCTTTCCAATACGCTATGTGCGAAAGGATGACGGGGGTGTGTGAGCACGGACAGTTCCGGCGCGAAACCGACAACCATGATGGCGCGTACCCTTGTTGTTCTGAATGTTGTTCTTGAGCGGCTTGATGTCCTCCTGCATGAAGAGCGCCCACGCATCGAACAGCGGCGCGACGACAAAGTCGATAAAGCCCTAAAAGCGTGTCGTGTCGTCTACCGTCAGTCGCAGGGCCTACACCAGAAAGCGAAGCACGAGCACGACACGCACCACTTGACACTTCGGGATATCCGTATTGTACCGGTCCATGAGCACGCTCACCTCCATCCCGCGGCGCCGTTCCTCGTCGCCCTGCAAGAAAAACTCTTCCATGATCAACGCCGTCCACTGCGTGCACAAGTGCAGCGGTTTCGACGGGTTGTTGATATCCGCGCACTTGATGGCCACCGACAGGACCAATTTCCGCTCCACGCGCTTATCGAGATCAAACCCGAGACTCGCGGCAATCGGCGACGCGACATTCGCATTCACGGCGGTTCCCGCGGCGGGCGCGGCTGTGGCCTTGTTCTTAAACTTGGCGACAAACTCGAAATGCACGCCCATGTCCGTGGCCAAGACCAAGTTCACGGTCATATCGCGAATCGCCTTGCACTGGTCGTGCGTGAAACCGGCCATCAAATCAAACGACGGCGACGACTGCATGATCGCGAACGCGAGCGAGCAGTGGAAGTGTTCGAGCACCGCCTGGTCATTGTACTGGAGCGCCAACCGGTCGGAAATGTTGATCAGGAACTGATTGTTGAACCCCGGGTGGCCCAAGTCGTGGATCAATGCCGCCGTCAGAGCCGCAAACACTTCGTCGGTGGGAATCGCCGGCTGCAATCGCGCGCGCGTCAAGTAGTAGTTCATCGACGCGGTCACGTCGGCTGCGTGCAGGGCGTTGTGGTACGGGTTCGTGGCCAGGTACCCGGCCTCGACCGAGAGCAGGAAGTTCTGCAACACGCGCACGTCCAGGTTGAGCTTGCTGATCAGGTTATGTCGCTCAAACACGCGCAGGCCCGTGAAATACACTGGGTGCCCGCCCGTCGCCTCGTTGAGCGAAATCACGTCAAAGTCGGGTGTCTCCAGGAGGTCGAGGCACGCTTCAATCGCGGCAATCTGGTCGGGCGCCATGGCCAGGATTTCCTCGGGCACATATGACTGGATCTCAATGGGGGTTGGACCGGGACCGGCACCACTGCAGCTTGCGTTGGCGAGCGCGCCGACCGACGCGGCGGTGGTGGTGGCGGCACCTCCGGAAACGGCGAGCGACGGCGGCGCCTTGATGCCGGTCGCTTGCGCGGCCCCTGAAGCGTCGATCGCGGTGCCCGCGGCGGTGCCGTCGCCAGCCGGCTTGCTCGCTACTGCCGGCCCGGTCCCCGCACTCGACGCGCCCGCACCCGCGTCAACGCTCGCCATGGCATTCGCCGGCGCCGGCTCGGCGATCGCGCCGCCGCCCTTTTGCATGAGATTGTTGAGAAAGTCGGCGACCTCGGCGTCGTTGGGCTTATCCTTCAAGTCGACGGCAAACAAGTCGCCGGACGTGAGCACCTTGAGAATCACATCGAGCGAGGCGTTCGTCTCGGCGTCGGTCTCGCCCGAGTCGCGAATATCCTTGAGGATCTGTAAGACCTTGGTCAAGGGCGCGTCCAAGTCGGCCGCCCCGGCCTTGTCCATTTTCATGCGCTTCAATTCGCGCTTGAGCTCAGCGTTCGTCTGCAACAGGTTCTGCACGTAATTCTCGCGCTCGAGCAGCGTAAGCGCATTGTGCTTGATGAACCGCTCGAGTGTGAGGAAACACTCGACGACCACGACACAAGCCACGATCCACACGATTTCGTGCGACCAAGTGATCGGGTCCCGCAATCCTTGCCCGCAAAAGAACTCTTGGCAATTGTCGCGGTAGAACCACCCCATGAACGCGACGCAGGACACGTAGGTCGCCAGGAACGCGAGCGAGTAGCCGATCAGGTGCTTTTGCATATTGGGCCGGCCCATTTGCAGATACACGATCAGGAACGAGACATACCAGAGCGCCGTGACGAGCATGTGCGCCTCGCGCGCAATCACGCACAGGATCCCAAACGGCACGAGTGACAGGTAGAACGGGACAATCGACTTTTCGTGTAAGAACTGCGCGATGCGCGAGACTTGCATCACGTAGAGCGACGCGTTCAAGTAGAGGAACAGCGTGTAGTACCGAATCTCGGCCGAGAGCCCCATCTTGTTGGCCGACGCGATCAACACGACAAACATCGTGTAGTGCACGTAGAGCTGGTTGATCACGGAACTGCGAATCGACCGCGACGGCACGTGTCGTAACACGTCGGGCGCCGGCGCCGTCGCGCGCGGCGGCGGGCCGATCAGGTTCGCGCGTGACGCGCGCATCGTGGGCGACCCGGGGAAGGCGTGGCGGCGGGAGAAGGCGGCGCCACCGGCTACCGAGGCGCGCGCGGCGGACGAGAAGGTCGTCGACGGGCCAGCTGCGGGCAGCGAGGCCGGGTCGTCGGTGCTGCTCGAGAAGAATTGCGCGTAGGGAACGCCCGTGACGGGATCGACGACGGCTGCGAAATCAAAGTCGGCGCCGAGCGTGTAGACGCTGCCGCGGTACGAGGGACCTGTTGATCAAGGGCGGCAAAGAGCGGATGGCGGGGTCAGTTGATCAGGCGGAACGCGTGGCGTTGCGGCTGCTACTCCAAAATAGCGGGGTGCTGATCCATGGCACCAACCAGCCGCTCGTGGGTTGTCGGGGCGCGCGCACGTCGAGAGTCGATGAAAACAGCCGTTCGGCACGCGTAATGGCGAGGAGTGGCAGGGCTGGAGGGCTGGAGTCGGGGCGAGGGACAAGCGACCAGGGCGCGGGCCGAAACTGCCGAACGGTGGGTACGAGCAGATTGCGGGGACTCGCGGGCCTTCACAGCGACCACAGCGCTTTCGAGCGCGAGATGGCGGGAGTGGTTGCGCGGCACGAATCGAAAGAGGCCCAGTCGCGCGCCGAGGTGGTGGTCAAAGAGCGAAATCGCGGCGATATCGCGGAGCGGTGGGGGACACACCCGCTCATCACGCAAGTCACACGAACCGTGCGAGACGCTCCGTTCCACCGTGCTTTGCCTCGACTGCACCACCACCCGCCGTCGCGCCCGGCGCTGCCGCCCGTGCTGCCCGACACCGCGCCGTGCACTCTCAATAATTCAGCCCTCCAGTACCCCTGGTCTGAAGCGAGAGCGACAGCACCCGGCAACAAAGGAAAACAAAGAAACAAACCAAACGAGAAACCCAGTACCTGCAGTGTCCACGAGCGCCGCAAACAGCGACGCCGACCGGGTCTTCCCACCCGCCAGCGGTCTTCGCCCGAGCACATACTCGCCGTCGAGCGGGAGTGCGTACTGCGACCCCTGGAGCGTGCGCGGGATCCCAAACGATGGCGCTGCAAACGACGGCCGCACCGACCGGCTGAGTTGCGGCACAAGCCGCGAGCTCAAGGAGCTCACGCGGCTTCGACTCGGCGGCGCGATCGCAACCGACCAGGTTGGGTTGAGCACAAAACTCGGCGACGGCGGCAGGAGTGCACGGTGCGGCTTCGGACCGGCGTTCGGATTCGGGAGAGCGAGCGACGAGCTCGAGTTCGCGCCCAGCCGGCCAACACTCGCCGAGAGATGAATCGTCGAGGCTGCGGGACTGGAGTGGAACCCGAGCCCGGTGGGGATGAATTGCGACGGGACGACGCCACGCCCACTGGCCACTGGGAATATGCGCGGTTGGCGGTCGTCGCCAGGTACGTCAGAGTCGGTGCTCGCTGTCGAGACCGACCCGTAGAGCACGACCGACGGGATTCGGTAGGTCGAGCGCGGACCGGTCGCCTGCGTCGGGGAGGTAGTTGTCGGCAAGTCCTTGAGGTCGCTCAAGCTACTCGCTCGCCGCGACCGAACCGTGGGGCTTGGGTGCGCACTCGACTGCACCGACCCCTCCGACGCATGCACCGACGGCGAGGTGACGGCGATCGCGCCGGTCGGGGAGAGCGAGTCGGGAGCGGGAGTAGCCGACGGGATCGAAAGTGGAGGGAGGTGGCCACGCGGTAATCTAGTGGTCGGTGGTGGTGGAGGAAGCGGCAACGATGGGGGAGGTGTCGATTTTCCGGTAGATGCGGCCGGCTTGGTCGACTCCGAGTCGAGACGTCGTAATCGAGACGGGCCAAGGCTCGGAGTGTATTCGGTGCTGGGGAGAGGAGGAGGCGGCGGGTATCGGGACAACGGTCTAGCGGCAGGACCAGCGAGGCCAGACGCGGGGGATCCACCCTGCGATTCGGAGGGGGCGAGGCTCGACTGCGGGCTCGATGGGGATGGTGGTGCAGAGCCAAGGAGGGCTGTCACGGGCGGCGGGATCCGAAAAACGGACGGTTTCGTCGGCGCGGTCATGAGCCAGCGTGGTTCAGAGCCCGAATCGGGCCTCCCCACGACATGAGGACCTACAACAGAAGAGCAGAGTAGCGGTTCAAATGCCTGCTCAAACATACGGCCAGCAGTGCCGAGCCAAACGACGCCTACCCTTTCGACGTTGGAGCCACGAACGGCAGCAATTGCCGGGTGGAGAACACGTTGACCGACGAAAAAACACTATTGAGTGAGCATTGACAGAATCACGCGTCAGCATGCACGCAGTCGAACAGGCTGGCTACAAAGCTCTGGAGCGCATTGGTCGGTTTGACACTTGCGAGAGCTGCGATTGACAGCGGGCAAGGGGAACAAGACGACGAGCACAACCAATTCATTCGATCACATACGTGCAGCGTGTCGTGCCTGTTCAATCAGGGTCGCGGCTTGCGTGCACTGCGGCGGATGCAGCACTGGGACGTCGCTTGATGGGGCCGGCCGTCGCCGAGATTGTTCTTCTGGTCAGGGTCGGCGAGCACCAGCTTGGCGGGTCAATGCCGGTCATTGTCGTCGATGAGCATGCGCATGCGGATGTGGCCCATCCTCGCCGCGACGGTCACAGTGTCGACAGGCTGCTGAATGCTGGAGAGGCTGTTGATTTGCGAGGCATAAAGATCTTCCAGCAGCGGGA
>GG745335.1:1346353-1357676 GCA_000151295.1 Allomyces macrogynus ATCC 38327 | reverse complement strand
CGCACGCGCACCAAGTCGCCTGTCTTTGCCGACGCCGAGCGCGCGCGTGCCGCGGAGGAACCCAATGCTGGCCCATCACTCCGACTTGAGAACCTGTACGACGCGTGCGACAGCCGTCCCGCATCGCGCGCAGCCACTCCATTACTCGAAACGGTCGAGGAGGAAACACCACCCGTGCAGGTCGTGTCGCGCGCCGACCGCGACCGGCCGCAGTCCCCCTACGCGGGCACGTCGGCGGTCGACTTTGTCTCGCATGGGGGGGAGAAATTCGAAACGTATGTGCGTGCGCGGCGGCCGTCGGACGCGTCGTTTGTCCGTGGTGGGACGGCGTCGCCGCCGATGCCCGCGCCGCAGGCGACCCCGCGGCGGGTTCCGCGGTCGCGGTCCCGGTCGGTTTCGCCGCCAATGGATAAGATGGAGGAGGACGGAGACGCGTATGTGCCGCTTCTGGCGCCGGTGCCGCGGCGGAAACGCACGACGTCGCAGCAGCAGCAGCCGCGACCGACGTCGACGTCGCCTCCGCCGCCGGCAACAACGCGGCGGTCGCGGTCACCAGCGAGCAATGATGAGAACGAGGCCGGCGGGGAGGGTGGTGCCGTGGGCCCACGCAAGTCGTGTCACAGTTGCGGGTCGACCAAGTCGGCGCAGTCGACGTGGCGGACCGGATGGCACGAGTCGGTGACACTGTGCAACCAGTGTGGGTTGCGGTACAAGTGCGGTGCTCTCTCTCTTGGTGAGTGACGCCCTGTCCACCAGTTCACTGACCGAAACCATGATGATCCTAGTCGCAACGGGCATATTCACTGCGAGCGGTGCAACTACATTCCGACCAAGTCCGAGGCGCCCGCGCGCATGTGCCGCGTCTGCAACTTGCCGATCTGAACTGAAGCGGGGTGGCGACCAACCGGCGGGTCGAGTCTCGGTCCCCGACGACCACCGCGACCGCGACCACTCGATGATACGTAGACTGACGAGAGGGGGAGGCAAGAGGGACGACTGACCGAGTTTGGACTGGAAGAGGTCCGCGACTGTTTCCACGAGAGGGCGGAGAAGCGCGGCAACGTAGCGTAGCGTGACTTTGCAAAGACCAAATACAAGGAAGGGGCCGTGTTTATTCGAATCGTGAGCTCGTCCTCCACGACAGCGACGACTGATGAGATATCATCAAATTTCTACAACGTGACCGCGTCGCCGCAAACACCATAAAACTTTCACATGGGGAGCGCCTGGGGGCCAAGAAATGACGACTTGTTGGCAGCGCAGAAATCACACGTTGACGATCCGTTTGCAGTAGCCCCCGCTTTCGTTCTCGCCCAAGTCGCATTTTCGCCGCTGGCAAACGGCGGCAAGGGAAGATTGACCGTTTGCGAGCACGTTGTGAGAGACCGTGGACGACCAGTCGGTCCCTGCTCCCGCGCACACGCACGCCAACCGCGACGATCCCGACGACGACGACGGCACGCCCGCGCGCAACCCCCGCAGACGACTTCCGGCACTCGACGACGACGGTAGCCGGCCGCGGCAACCGCTTGCTGCGAAGCCGACAAGTCGACTCTGCAACGCTCAACTACAGCGGGAGCACCGTCACGCTCACCTGGCCGCCCACGAAATCCGCCTGATCAGCTTGACGGGCGTTGACCCGTTCGATCAAGGAGACGTTTTTCGGTTCCAAGTCGGCGGCGCGTGTGTGCGCCGCTCGTGGGTCCCCTAATCGCCGCGGTGTCCTTTTCCAAGCCGTCAAGTCAACCCAAGCCGAATTTAATTCGAACCATGGAGACGCTCCTCGGCGTCGCGCACGGCCGCGGCAAGTCGGCCGCTGCCAAGGGTGCGACCATGGCCGCGCTCGCGTCAGTCGTGCTCTACGGGATGCGCCGCATGGCCGTTGACCGGCGAGCGCGTCCAAAAACCGACAACGCCAGCACTCCGCCGGGCGCCGACGACTTGGCTGCGGCCTTTGCGCACATTCCGCCGGCAGGCACCAAGCGCGTCGGCGTGAATCGCGAGTTTTTACGGCAGCTCAAGGCGGTGCTGGGCGTGTGTATTCCCGGGATCCAGACCAAGGAGGTGCTGATCTTGGCGCTGCACACGATTTTCCTGCTGCTGCGCACCTACTTGTCGGTCGTGGTCGCGCGAATTGACGGTCGCATCGTGCGCGACTTGGTGGCCGCCAATGGCAAGGAGTTTCTCAAGGGGATCGGGTACTGGTTTGCGATTGCGTTGCCAGCGACCTACACCAACTCGATGATTCGATATTTGCAGTCGGTGCGCTTGTCGTTTCTCCTGATCTGATCTGATCTCCCTTCTTCAATGATGGTTGCGGATCTGACAGTCCATGTCCACGACTTTGCGACACAGAAACTCGCGATCGCCTTCCGCACGAGGCTCATGACCTACATCAACAAGCTCTACCTCGACAAGGAGCAAGGGTACTACCGGCTGCTCACGCTCGACAACCGCATCGAAGGCCCCGACCAGTACATTGTCACGGACGTGGCGCGGTTCTGTGACACGGTCTCGTCCGTCTACTCGGACGTGGGCAAGCCGCTCGTCGACATTATCATCTACAACGTGCAGCTCGCGCGGTACATTGGCGTCTTGGGCATGGCCGGGTTGTTTGTCAACTACATGGTCACGGCCCGACTGTTGCGTGCCGTCACGCCCGCGTTTGGCCGTATGGCCGCGGCTGAGGCCAAGCTCGAGGGCGATTTCCGCACGGCGCATACGCGGTTGACGCTCAATGCCGAGGAGATTTGCTTCTACAACGTACGTTGGCTTTTTTTTCTTCTTGGGCCTGGTCGCGTTCGATCACGCTGACAAACCGGTGCTTTTCTACAGGGCGAGGCGCGCGAAAAGTCGCTGCTCAAGCAAGCCTACCTGCGTCTCGTCAAGCACGTCAACTCGGTCTACAAGGTCAAGATCGGGTACAACATGGCCGAGGATTTTCTCATCAAGTACGTCTGGTCGGCGGTCGGTCTCGGTGTCTGTGCCGTGCCCGTCTTTTTGCCGCAATACTCGGGCTTTCAAGGCGCGACGCGATGCGCAACGTGCAGCCAGCGACGACGCCGTCACACAATCGGCACACGCGGTCGCGCACGTCGGCAGCAGCAACATGCCCGAGGCTTTGCCCGCGTCGGGCGCGCCGCGACAAGCACGCAACCATACGCAGGCGTTTATTACCAACAAGCGGCACCTTCTGAGTTTGGCCGATGCCGGTGGGCGGTTGATGTACGCGTACAAGTCGATTGCCGAGCTGGCCGGGTCCACGTCGCGCGTCTACACGCTGCTCGCGGTCCTGCACGCGATGCACGCGCGCAAGTTTGCGACTGACGGGATCTCCGACAAGCACGCGCTCGGTGCGATTCACGGGCAAGTGATTATCGGCGACGCGGCCGACGGATTACGGTTCGAGAACGTGGACGTGGTCGTGCCCAACCCGACGGGTGCCGCTGGCCAGGAACTGGTTTCGGGTCTGAACCTGCATGTTGCGCCGGGCCAGCATATGATGATTACAGGCGCCAATGGGATTGGGAAAACGTCCGTAGCCCGCGTCGTGCGTGGTCTGTGGCCGCTGTTTGAGGGCACGCTCTACCGGCCGCACGACAAAGATATCTTCTATATCCCGCAGCGGCCGTACCTCGTGCTTGGCACGTTGCGCGACCAGGTGATTTACCCGGACTCGGTCGAGCAGATGCGCGCCAAGGGGGTCACGGACGCGGATTTGATGCGCGTGCTCGAGTGGGTGCATTTGGCGTACTTGCCGGGCCGCGAGGGCGGGTGGGATACCATCAAGGAGTACGTTGCGCTTGTGATTTCGTTGCAACAGTATGGTCCCGTGCAAAACTGACCGATCGTGATCGGTAGGTGGAAGGACGTGTGCTCTGGTGGCGAAAAGCAGCGTCTCAATCTCGCGCGGCTCTTCTACCACAAGCCCGTGCTGGCTTTCATGGACGAATGCACGAGTGCCGTGTCGACGGACGTTGAAGGGCTCATGGTACGCTGCGATCCCCATCTGGATCTGGTCTTCCGCTCTCAAACTGACAATTTCATCGCGCCTCCTTTCAGTACAACCGCGCCAAGGAACTCGGCATCACGCTTGTGACCATCAGCCATCGCCCGGCTTTGTTCCGGTACCACCAGACACTGCTGCGGTTCAAGGACGACGGCGACTGGGAGGTGACGCAGATTGGCACGGCCGAGGAGCAAATGTCGCTCGAAAAGGAGATTGCCTCGCTCGAGGAGCGGCTGGCCGACTTGCCGGCACACCAGCAGCGGCTGCTCGAAGTGAACCGCGAGCTTGGGATCGTGCCAAAGTGATTGATTCCCTGCTCTTCCCTGTCTTGCTCGCGTTCTTTTTCCGTTTGTTGGATTTCTCATTCGGTTTTGTCCACCCCAATTTGATACGCGCTTGCTGCTGCTACTACACATCGTGAAGGTCAAACTGATCGATTTATATACTGGACAGCGACAACCAAACTCACATCTCCGACCCCGTCAACCATGCGCGCGCCGCGCGCACCGCCGCCGAATCCTCGCGCCCCGCGACCACCGCGCGCTGATCATACGCCTGCAACAGCGCCTGCTCCGCAACCTTTGCCAACTTTTCATAACTCTCGCACGGCGGCGCGTCGGGCGTGGCCGGAGCGTCTTTCGCCACTTCGCGCGCACACTTGATGACCCCGTACAGTCCGGCCACGTACCCCGGCACGAGTTCGACTGCGCGGCAGTAGGCCTTGAGCGCGAGGTCGCGGCGGCCGAGCGAGTAGAGCAGGTCGGCGTAGGTCGCATGCACGAAATGGTTGGTCGGGAGGAGCAGGAGCGCTTCTTCCACGGCGTGCGCGGCGGGTTGCAGCATGTGGCTGCTCGCGTAGAGGTCGGCGAGTTCGAGCCAGGCCTCGGCGTCGCTCGGGAGCGTGTCGAGGAGGAGGTTCAGCGCGGCGATCGCGTCTTGCGTGCGGCGCTGCGATTTGAGGACGGCGATCTTACGCTTCATGAGGGTCTATGGAGGCCAAACAATTGTGAGTGGATCGCCCATGCGGATGGTGGAGAAGCAAGATCGGTACCGTGTCTGCTGGCCGCTGCTCGAGCAACTGGTTGTAGAGCGTCATGGCCTGGTCGAATTCGCCCTTGGCCTCGTGTACCATGGCCGTCAGCTTTTGCACGCGCGTGGAGCCCGCAAACTTGCGGTCGAGCACGTCGATATCTTTCTAGTTGGGCCAAGCAGCGTGAGCAACCGTCCAGCAGCGACACAAGCTGCTCGATCAGCGCGTACCTGCGCTTCCTCGATCATCCCGAGATCCAGCAGCGCCATGGCCGACTGCTCGAGCACGGCCCAGACTACATCACCACCATGAGGCGCGTCAGCGGATCCGCGTCGTGGCTGTGGTCGTGCTAAGCCTTGCGCACGTTACCTTCATCGCCGAGCCGTCGTCCACGCTTCAGGACTAACCGCGCGAGCTCGACGGTACGGTACGGGTTCACGTCCATGGACGACCGCTGGTTGCGCAGTTCCTGGACGGCATCGTCGAAGCTGGGTGCGACAGCGGCCATGTTTTTAGGTGTCGAGAACGTGCTTGATCGAAAAGTGGTTGCAGCGTTGGATTGCCCGTGGTCGTGTCGAGCAATCGTGCGCTGAGCTGATCACGACCGGGAACAGTTTGTGCGTCGAGTTGGGTGCTGTCGCGGGTAATGGTGTTGACGGAATCGTGACAGCCGACGTGTCGGTTCCGGTCAGGTCACTCCTGGCGAGCTGGGCGAGCTGATCACGACCACGTGAGTGGGCGAACCTGCTTCTTTTGCGCGAACTGAGCGAAACGGCAACGACCAACTCGCAGCGCACGTCAAGAAATGGTCAAGCAGGTCGGCGACGGCGATGAACAGGATTTGCAAGCGAGCCCTCCATTGGTGATATCAAAACTGAACAATACAAGCCCAAATGCAACCCCAACGCGGTCGCCGGCCCTCGCGCTTCTTCGGTCATCTCACTGACCCTTCCCCTCGTTCCCGTAAACTACAGCTCAATCGTCGGCAAATGCTCGTCGACAGGCATCGGCAAATCGTTCGGGTTCATGGGCTCGACGCCCAGAATATGAGACCAGTGTGCGGCGGCCTGCATGGCGCGCACGGCCTTGCGCAGCTTGTCGCCGGCATTCGACTTGGAGTTGGCGCGAATGTGCGGGAGCAGGTCGCCCGGCGCAAGCGCCTCCTGCGCGGGGTCGACGGACAGGTCGCGCGACGTCGCACGCGGCGCGTACTGCACGAGCCACGGGTGCTCGAGCGCTTGCCGCGCGGTCATGCGCTCGTTCGGGTCGAGCATGAGCAGGCCGCGGATGAAGTCCTTGGCCGTGTCCGAGACGTGGACCCTAGTTGGGATCGGGTGGAGAAGTGAGTGTGGTCGGTCCATGAGCGGGCAGACAACGTTGATGGTGGGTACCAGTATTCCTCGGGCGTGAAGGCGTAATCGGCTGCGATAATGGCCTGGATCTCGTCGGCGGTCGAGTTACGGTCGAACGGCGTGTACCCGACAAGCAAGAAGTAGGTGATGCAGCCAATTGCCCTACACGTCATGGTCATCGTAATCAACACCGGTTCGACGATCGGTCAAGCGTGGTGATACATGCTCACGTACCACATGTCGACGGGCTTGCCGTAAGGCAAATGCTGCAAAATTTCCGGGCTCATGAACCCGGGCGTCCCGCACACGGTCGTGAGCAGCGGGTACGAGTCCGACTCGAGACAACGCGCCAAGCCAAAGTCGGCGATCATGAGGTCCGAGTCTTCGTCGGCCGTACGGAAGAGCAGGTTCTACGTGTCAGGAATGAAGTGAGTTGACACGGAAGCCGTCGCGTAGGTTCGACCAAAGTGTGAACGCAAATGCAAACCTCGGGCTTCAAATCGCGGTGGATCACGTTCTGATCGTGCAAGTAGGCGACGGCATCGCAAATGGTGCGCACAATGTTGGCAGCGTCGTGCTCGTAATAGTGGCCCTTGTTGCAGATGCGGTAGAAGAGCTCGCCACCCCTGCGCACGTCAATTTGGTCGTCAGTTGAGATGCGTTTTGTCGGTGGAGAGCGGCGCGTGCAACGAACCGGCAGTACTCCAAAATCAAGTACAAGTTGTTGGCTACATCAAAGAATGCGCGTGAAAATGGCCGTCAATTGGTGAGCCATGAAGCCGCGAATCGAGAAGAAATGCTACGCACCCGATTCAAAGTAATCGACCAGGCTGATCAGGTTCGGGTGGCCCTGAGAGACCTGCTTGAGGATCTTGATTTCGTTGAGCACCATACTACGTACCGGGTGGAGAAGGTCAGAAACGGGGCCCATGACGCGTTCAGCGCGATTATTGCGCGATGCAATGCCAGGGGCAGACACGGCGAAGCGAGCTGCACGAGCTGGAGTTGCGAATGCCCCAAACGGTCCCACAACACGTACTGCTCGCGGCCCACCATGAGCTTCTTGTTGAAGATTTTGCACGCGTAGGCCTTGCCCGTCTTGATCTACGTTGTGGGAGCACCAACGATACGTTGGTGATCGGCCCAGCATTGAGCAGAGCGCGATGGTCCTGCGTACGTGGAAGGCCTCCTTGACCTTGGCATACGTGCCCTCGCCGAGCACCTTGCCAACCTTATACTCGCTACATCAAAACATGGTGCAAGGGCATGCAGCGATCAGGGAGGCGAATTGATGGCAAGGACTGGCCGCGCCAAGCGTTGCTCGCAGCAGCGGCCCAGCACGGCTGGTCCCGCGATCACTCGGTCCACCGACCTGGGCACGGTGGCGGGCGAGCGGTTGGCTAACGGACCAAGGGCGGATAGCGGGTTGTGCCTCCGTGAACGTCATGGTCTGTATTTTCGATGGCTGCAGCTGCAGAGGGCGAAAGGCGTTGGTGGCGACCAGGTGGGCGAGCACGGCGTTGCAGGGGCAGCCAGGGGCGCGCGAGCGAGTGGACGTAGTACAGAGCCGCTCGTTCGTGCGCGAGATGCGCTCGGTCGTCTGGTCTTGGTTGGCGCTGGCCGGGAGAGGAACGGGGCCTTTGCCGTGCTTCTCGGAGGTCGTCGAGGCCGACGCTGCAGAGCAAAGCGTCGTTTGCGTGTGGTTCGCAAACGTGTGTTGGCGGCCCACCCTGCTTCCGTTGAGCCAGGAAAGGAAAGTCCGTGGCGGCCGGCGGGGTGGCGCAGCCCGCCCGTGGCTTGCGCCTGGGCTGGCTGCTGCTGCGCCCAACTGCCAAAGCGCGGCTGTGCCACACCGTTCGACTGCGATCGATCTGACGGTTCTCTCACGCGATCGCGGTGCCGGGTCCACCGCAGGGGCGCGACTTTGACGCAGCGTGAATCATGCAACCTTGGCCGCCAACAGCGCGACTAGAGCAGGCGCAAAACCCGGAAACCCGGAAACCCTGAACTTGGCGCCATCCCACTTCACACGCCGCGGGGCCAACCGTCGACCTGACGCGCGTGGTGGGCCCCGTCCGCCGCCGAGTCTCGAGCAGGGCGCGTGGCGCTGAGCTGCCCTGCCTCTCCTGCTGCGACTTATAAAACCGCGACGCGCCCCGCGGCCCGCTGCGCTCCTCTATCCATTCGTGCTTCAACCACACCACCACCATTCACCAGCCCACCACCATGTCTGCCGCCGGCTCGCCGACACCTGCCAACGCGACGCTCGCCGCGACGCCCGCCGTTGCCAAGCGCATTGTCCTGCTCGCGCTCGACCACTCGAACCACTCGGCCTACGCCTTCGACTGGGCCAAGCAGAACCTGCTCTCGCCTGTCACCGACCACGTTGTGCTCGTGCATGTGCGCCCGATCGCCGTTGGCCCGAGCGCGCTCTACGAGGACGCGGCCACGGCCGCGCGCGATGCCGAGGAGGACCACCGCCTGTCGTCGCACAAGCTTCTGCAGCACTACGGCTACGACCTCAAGAAGGCGCATTTCACTGTGCGCGCCATCTCGATCCGCGGCGATACGCGGTCCGACATTGTGCGCAAGGCCCAGGAACTGAACGCGACGCTCGTTGTCTGCGGGTCGCGTGGCCTCGGCACATTGCAGCGCGCGTTCCTCGGATCCGTCTCCAACTACATCACCAACCACTGCCCGTGCCCCGTGCTCGTCATTCGGCCGCCCGCCGACTCGGCACTCGTCAAGCAGAACCTCGGCGCACAGCGCGCGCCTGTCTCAGAGACGCCCGAGACCGCGCAGGTGGCCGTTGACCAAGAGGCTGCTGCTGCTGCTGCTGCCGCTGCCGCTGCCAACGAGGTTGCTGAGCCAACCGACTCGGCCGCTGCGATCATGGACGCCGAGGCCAAGGGCGTGCTCGATGCGCTGCCCGCCGAGGCCACCGAGGCCGAGGCCGAGGAGAAGGCGCCGCACCCGGAGGCGTCGGCGTAGTCGCCTTCATTCTTTCGTCGATGTGCAGGAACGCGTCGGTTCGGTTTTGGACATGACTTTATGTTAGGAGCATGGGTCAACATATCTTTATTTTTTTTGATCCTTCACGATCCTCCACTTTCAATCCAGCTCCGCGCCCGCTTGAGCGCATTTGTGCGTTAGGGCGAACTCTCTCCCTCTCTTTCTGCTGTTGAAGTTCATCGTGACCGATCGATCCACGGCGCGGTTGTTTCTGACGCGTGCAAAGGCGCACCCAGCAAAACTTGGCCATGGTACAAAAACTGGCTGAACTTGTTCGCTGTCTCTCGCCTGTTTCGTGAGCGCACGTGGGCCTTGCCGCTGCTCATTTCCTGCTCGCTGATCACCACGGTGCTGATTGTCGATTTCCACAACCACGACAAAGCTCGCGATTGCTCGACCTATCCGCGCCGGCACATACCGCACAGTCCACCGACCGCCAGCACCAGCAAGCATCAAACCATGTCGTCCAACTTCTCGGCCGCCAACGCACCCGCGCTCGACCCGGCGTCGCAAGCGGAGCTGCAGAAGTTCCTCGAGCAGGAAAACTCCAAGGCGCGCATCCAGTCGCAGATCCACACGTTTACGCAGCTGTGCTGGGACAAGTGCATCTCGTCGATTGGCAACCGCTTGTCGAACAATGAGGAGGCATGCCTGACCAACTGCGTCGAGCGATTCCTCGACACGTCCATCTACATTGTGGGTATTCGACCTCATTGCTTGTGTTTGAAAGGGGGTGGAGGGTGCTCCTGGACATAGCAGGAACGGCGGGGACTTGATCCTTGGTTGGAGGTCTTTTGGTCGTGCGTCGGCATGGTCGGGTGCAAGCGCCCGTTTGCTGTTTACCCGTGCCAACGGGGCCCACCGCCCGGCTCTTCGCCATCCCCGAGCTCCTTACTCTACCGTCCAATTTTTCACGTTGACCCGAGCTCATCGCTGACCATGGCGCACTCCTTCATCACAGGTCAAGCGTCTCGAGTCGCAGCAGCACCACTAAGTCGTGCGCCCCGTGCTCGCTTGTTCGCCCGTCGCCGTCACCGTCGCCGTCGCCGTCGCCGTCGCCGTCGTCGCCGTTTCCATTTGGCTCTCCGTTGTGATTTTATTTGCCTTCCAGTGTTTCACGTTTACCGTTTCTTTTCGTTTTTTTTCCGACGTGATTTAGGAATTGAATATCGTTTGTACGATACCAGTTTGCTGACCCATCGTCAAGCTGCAAAGCTGTTCCTTTGATCGACATCGCCTGAAATCACCGTTTTAGAGCCAAGGCGGCGCCGAATCATAAGGGGGTAGACCATGCCATGCCTCATTGCTACCCGAAACTCCGTTCAAGGATGATCCAAGGATCACACAAGACGCAAGGGATGGCTGTGGCGAACGCTCCACTGATCCTGATCGTGAGTGCACAGCAGCTGGTGCGCGAGCATCTCAGCACCATTCGCACACGATATAAACTGAAGCGGTCAGGTTTGGTCTCAGCAAACGTTTTGTCCAGAGTCGCGACGCGGCAGAAACACACGAGAGGCGGTCAGAGGTCCAGGTCGCATGGCAAGGAACAACGTGCGCGCTGTGAATGCAAAGCTGCGCGAAATGTACGCTGTTAGACGCTGCCAGACGCCGTCGCGTCCCTGCCGCCCAAGGAATAAACTATTTTTATGCCAGCCGTAATGGCCCGTGCAGAGAGGGGGCAGGGAACATGTTTTGGAGCGCGCAGGTGGGGTGGAGCCCTAGCACGACAGACGTTCAGAAGCCGGTGGCCACCCTTGCAAAAAACTCGGCCGATCTGTCTCCTATAGCAAAAAAATGCCCTGTCCCCGGTTGCAACGAGTATTCCTCCACCCGTGTCACGACCATTGGAGAGACTGGAGAGACCACTTCTGGCCGCGCCTTGGCTTCATAGTACTGGCTAGCGTTTCGCTCATGAGC
>GG745335.1:1333670-1345521 GCA_000151295.1 Allomyces macrogynus ATCC 38327 | reverse complement strand
CGCATAACAATCTGGGAGAGATCGCATCTGGCCATGGTTCGGTTCATGTCGCGGCCAGAATCGTGGTCTCTCCAGTCTCTCCATGGTCGTGGCACGGTGGAGAATACTCGTCGCAACCGGGACAGGGCATTTTTTTGCTATAGGGACAGATCGGCCGAGTTTTTGCAAGGTGGCCACCGGCTTCTGAACGTCTGTCGTGCCGGCCACACAGATCGCAGCCCCTGACACAAAAGGAGCAGTTGAAAGGAGCAGTTGTCGGGGCATCAATATGTATTTTACAAAGCCGCCCTCAAGGCTTCATACGGAAAATCAATCAACGACATTCCGTTCCGCGTTCGTCGGGGCCCTGGCCCAAGTGACCAGCCGGGTCACTGCAGGCCATTCCCGCCCCGTTGAATCAATTCGCGCACGTCCCCCCTCACATCAGGGGACGTCGTCTCCACCGCGACTCTCCTTTTACTTCTTGGGCTTCGACTCCTTGCTCTGCGCCGCGATCGCCTCCTCCGTCGCCTTGATCACCTTGTCGACAACGTCCGGGTCGGCGAGCGTCGACGTGTCGCCCAAGTTGTGCGACTCGCCGTCCATGATCTTACGCAGGATACGGCGCATGATCTTGCCCGACCGCGTCTTGGGCAGCTCGTCCACGACAATCACGTATTTCGGCGCTGCGATTGCGCCAATTGCGCGCCTCACGTGGTGCCGAAGAACAGTGGGAATTTGATCAGCCGGAATATGCGTCGGCTTGAGCGTCACGAAGGCGACAGGTGCTTGACCCTTGATCTCGTCGTGCGCGCCAATGACGGCGGCCTCAGCACAGGCCTCGTGCGCGACCAAGGTCGACTCGAGTTCCGTGCCGCCAAGACGGTGGCCGGCAGTGTTGATGACTAGGATGTGTGAAAGGAAAGAAAGTAGAAGATGATGGTCAGCTCCGGCAATTCGGGCGGCAGTTGGAAGACGAGAGCACAGACGAAGAGAACTTACCGTCATCGCAACGGCCCGTGACGAACAGGTACCCGTCCTCGTCGCGGTAGGCCGAGTCGCCCGTAAAGAAGTGGCCGGGGTACTCCTTGAAGTAGACCGACTCGTAGCGCTGGTGGTCGCCATAGATGGTGCGGCACAGCGACGGGATCGGGTGCTTGTAGCTACACGGGAAGAAGAATGCAAAAGTTAGAACGAGCCCGTAATGATAGGGCAAGTGATCTGCGCAGCGGCGACGTACCACAACACACCCGTGACGTTGGGCTCGGTAATCTCGTGGCCCGTCTCCGGGTCCAGGATCGCGACTTGCGTGCCAAAGAACTCGTGCGTCGCCGACCCGCGTTTCATGGGCCGCACGCCCGGCATCGTGTGAATGCACGGCGATCCCGTCTCCGTCTGCCAGTACGTGTCGATGACGGGAATCTGGCCCTTTCCGACGACGTTGAAGTACCACTCGTGCGCAGCCTCGTTGATGGGCTCGCCCGCCGTCGCGAGTAGGCGCAGCGATGACAGATCGTACTTGAGCACATGCTCGTCGCCGAGACGACGCAGCGCGCGAATTGCCGTGGGCGCCGTGAAGAACTGCGTCGCACGGTGCCGCTCAATCATCGACCAGTACCGGTCGGGCGTGGGCCACGTCGGGATCGACTCGAACATGATCGTCGTCGCGCCGAGCGCGAGCGGGCCGTAGACGACATAACTGGCACCGAGAATCCAACCGGCCGAGGCCGCGACCGCGACCACATCCGACTCGCGAATGTCGAGACCGTAGCGACCGCCGAGCATGATGCCGAGCAGGTAACCGGCCGTCGCGTGCACAATACCCTTGGGCTGGCCCGTCGAGCCGGACGTGTAGAGCATGAAGAGCGGGTCTTCGGCGGCGACGGGCACGGGCGCGCAGTACGGGCGGTGCGGCTTGACGGCGTCGTCCCAGTAGATATCGCGACCGGCCTTCATCTTGATGGCGTTGGTCTTGGTATGCTGGAAGACAATCACCTTTTCGACGCTTGGCGTGTGGTAGAGCGCCTCGTCAGCCACGTTCTTGAGCGGCACGCGCTGTCCACCGCGCATCGCCTCATCGGCCGTGATCAGGACCTTGCACTCAGCATCGCGAATACGGTCAGCGAGCGCCTCGTGCGAGAACCCGGGGAACACGACCGAGTGGACCAGACCGAGGCGCACGCAGGCCAGCATGGCAATCGCGGTCTCGGGACACTCGGGCATGTAGAGCGCGACGCGGTCGCCCTTCTTGAGGCCCATCTCCTTCAGGCAGTTGGCCAGCTGGCTGACGCGCTTGAGCAGCTCACCGTAGGTGACCTTGACGGGCGCGTCGTTCGGGTCGTCGCGCTCGCAGATAATGGCTACCTTGTCCGGGTTGCGCAGCGCGTGCCGGTCAATACAGTTGTAGGACATGTTGAGCGTGCCGTCGACAAACCACGCCGTGTCGCCCGTCTTGAAGTCGCCGTGGCGCGTCTTGGTGAACGGCTGGATCCAGTCGATCATGTTGCGCGCGTGCTATCATTTTTTTCGAGGGAACAGAGCGCAAGAAATGGTCAGTTTGATCAAGTCCTCCTTCGATCAATTTCCATCGAGCAGCACTGAGACGCTTCAAGGTCCACATGTTCCGCGAGGGCTCGCTGCGCCACTATTCGAGTGACCCGTGGTCCCTTCTCCACAACCCTCATTATGCCCGCGACACCTTCCACGTCACTACGCCGAAAAGAAGGAATCGTGCGCGTGCGCGTACCTCACCAAAGAAGGCCTCCGGGTCGTTGATCGACTGCTTCCACATGGCATCAAACGCCGCGACCGACGTGACGTGCGCCGCGTCCTTGCCCTCCTGCACGCGCGACGGCACGGGCAGCGACGGCACCTTGGTCGTGTAAGGCGTCGCGTCCTTGAGGTCCGGCACGAGGTTCTTGTTCAAACCGGCCGCGGGGCCGTACCGCAGCGACGGGAACTCGTGCACAGGCGAGGCACCGACCGCGGGCATTGACGGGATCGCCTTGGCCGCTTCGTGCGCGGGCGACGGCGTCGTCGTGCTGTGCCACCGCGTGCAGTGCGTGCACGCGACGGCGGCAGGACGCAAAAGCATGCGGGCCGTGGCAGGACGGGCCGCGGCGGCGCGAGCGGCCGTGAACGCTGGCGAGAGCGCGGCGAGCCGCGTGAAGGCAGTGCGTGCGCCGGTCATGATGCTGCTGGTACTGGTCCAACTGGTGCTGGTTGGTGGTGGTCGTCTACTTGCTCGAGCACGGACCAAATGTCGTGCAGAGTCGGAAGTCCAAAGTCGCGTCGGCACGGGTCAAATCAGCGAGGGGGGTGCTGGCTGCGGCAGACGCGGCCTTGCAGGTGGGGTAATGAGAAGACTGAGCTGAGCGGCCAGCAGACGGGCCGCGCGCGAGCAAGTTGTTGGACACTGACGACGCGAGAACACGACCGCGAGAGCGCCAGAGGAAGCGAGGACGAGAGCAGAGCAAGCACGGCTTTGGTCCAAGAGCGCGCGCGTATTTATAGGTTGGTCGACAGCACGCGTGTCGCGGTCAACAGTGCGCGGAGACGTGCGGGACCCATGGACGGCGCGGCCCAGGCTGCGGGGCGTCTCGCGGCGACAAGCGTGTTCCGGGTCGGTGGGGTCGCGCCGGGACACGCGCACAACACAACGTGGAGACGTTTCGACAACAGGACGACAGGCCGGGAGGCGGCCGGCATGGCGGCATGGCGCGGTCACGCGGGAATGGGAAAGTCCGGAAAGAACAGCCGCAACCACACCACCACCTCCACCACACCTCGAACTTAAGTCACCACGCAAAAAAATGAAAGACGCCCATTCTCGCCCGTTCTGGTTGGTTCATTTTGGTGGCTGTTTACACCGCGCGGCCGGTTCCTTTGCGACTTGGGCCGCTCAGTGTGGTCACGGCGGACGGGCACCCAACGCTGCCATTTATTGACGAGGGATAGGGATCAAAGTCGAGATTTTGGAGCCTATTCCGGCTGTGTGGCGACGCCATGCAATAAATGATTATATTACGAGATGGTTTGCACAGTTTGGTCGTTGGCGAGCGCGCGCACATGTTCTACGCCTGGGGCCATGGCCAAAGGTGCACGCGCGCGGATTTTGACTTGACCTTCTGCACGCGCGCAAGCGCACGCGTCGAGGTGAGGCGAGAGGCACGCGGACCCTTTTTTGCAAACCAAAGTGGCCATTTGTATTGGATTTGGCTTCCCCACTTGATGCGTTCATCCTGTTCCGTCGCGCTCCGAATGATATTATTGCCATTGAGGTCAGCGCCTGCGCGACCTATTTGAGGCATTCAACGACAAAATCAACCAGTGTTCCGTTCTGCTGTGCCAAAAAATATACTCTAAACTGCAAGTTAGAATGTGCCCAAGCTGCGCCGACTGTCGCGCGATTGGCCCGATTGCGACGCCCAAGAAGGTCACCATTGTGCCGGACTTGCCCAAGACGCGGTCGGGCAAGATCATGCGCCGCATGCTCAGGAAAATCGTGATCGGCGAGGTCCACTTCTTCTCTCGCACGAGCTGGGCTGCGCATGGGCGGCATTCCCACGTTCGAGTTGTCGCGAAATGGAGACTGGAAGAAAAGGCTGATATGGTCGCAGTGGAGCTAGGCCAGGTCTAGAACAAGATTATGATGACACGGAATTGAATTATGGCTGACAGGAACTGGGAGGGAGAAGGCAGGAAATGGACTCACATCGCCCTGATTCCTGAGGGATGCATCGTTCCCCTCCTCACTCACATTCGACCAGCTAGCGTTGCATTCTCCCATCAAGTTTACTCACTTTATGTCTCTAGGCCGCGAGAGTAAACATAGATATGTCATCAATGCGCATTCGCCAAGATATTCTCGAAACGCGTCGCCCCAAGCCCAGCAACCCACGCGGCGCCAACGCCCTCTCAATGCGCCGTTGCCCCTGATTCCATCCGAGCTATTGATGACCGAAGACGGAGAAGCCATGATAATTGAGAAAGCCGAATCCATGCCCGTCGCAGCTCGTGCATGTCGGGAGACCGCCCATCCCTAACTGAACGCTGCCCGGCTCGCGCGAGAACAAAATTTCTGACCTTGCATCGCGTGGACATGATTGCGGTTGCATCCCAGTGCATCAGTTCGTGCTCATTGCACGAGAATCAACCGAGAGCGCAAATTGAGGGATCACAGCGGATTGAGCATACAATCTGTATTTTTCAAGCGATCATGGAAACAAATCCAACTACAACCAACTGGGACGCGAGCACGCGTCCCCTTACTCCTCCTCTTTCTCTCCTCTTTCTTCTCATCAGCGCCGCTGCCGTCCATGATGGCCGAGCACCTGACCGACCAGTACCGCACCGCTTACTTCTTGTAGCCCTGGAACAGGTCGACGAGCACCTGAACAATGTTCGGGTCGGCCAGCGTCGACACGTCGCCAATCGAATCGACCTCGCCGGCCACGATTTTCCTGAGGATGCGGCGCATGATCTTGCCCGACCGCGTCTTGGGCAGGTCCGGCACAATGATGACCTTCTTGGGCGTCGCAATCGGGCCAATCGCGCGACGCACAGAGTGGGTCAAGAGGGTTGGGATGTCCTTCTCCGGGACGTTCGTCGGCTTGAGCGAAACAAACGCGACAATGTGCTGGCCCGTGAGCTCGTCCTGCCCACCCACGACTGCGGCCTCGGCACACATCTCGTCGGCAACGAGCGCGGCCTCGATTTCCGACGTCGAGAGACGGTGACCCGAGACGTTGAGAACTGGAAAGTGTCGAACGTGGTGGTTAGCCACAGAAATCGAGGAAACAGTTGGCAGGAAACAGAGCAAACGTACCATCGTCAACACGACCGCGCACCCAAATGTAACCGTCCTTGTCACGAGTCGCGCCATCGCCCGTAAAGTAGTAGCCAGGGTAGGGCAGCAGGTAGGTCGACATCATACGCTCGTGGTCGCCGTGAATCGTGCGCGCCATCGACGGCCACGGGCTGCGGATCGCGAGAACACCAGTCACGTCGTTGCCCTGGAGCACGTTGCCCGAGTGCGGGTCGAGAATGATGGGCTCGAACCCAAAGAAGGGCAGCGAAGCGGAACCGGGCTTCTGCGGGGTCGCGCCCGGCAGACCCGTGATCATGTGCGAACCCGACTCGGTCTGCCAGTACGTGTCGACAATTGCGGCCTGGCCCTTCCCGACCACGTTGAAGTACCACTCCCACGACTGCGGGTCAATCGGCTCGCCGACCGAACCGAGAACACGCAGCGACGACAGGTCGTACTTCTCGACGGGCTCGGACCCGAACCGGCGCAGCGCGCGAATGGCCGTCGGCGCCGTGTAGAACTGCGTGAACTTGAACTTCTCGACGAGCGACCAGTAACGGTCCGGCGTCGGCCACGTCGGGACACCCTCGAACATGAGCGTCGTGACACCGAGCGTCAGGGGACCGTACACGATGTACGAGTGGCCCGTGATCCAGCCGAGATCGCCAAGGCACGCAAACTTGTCGCCCGGGTGCACGTCGAACGTGTACTTGGTTGTGAGCGTCGCGCCGAGCAGGTAACCGGCCGTCGAGTGCACGAGACCCTTGGGCTTGCCCGTCGAACCCGACGTGTAGAGCATGAAGAGCGGGTCCTCGGCAGCCACGGGGACTGGCGGGCAGTACGGGCGGTGCGGCTTGAGCGCATCGTCCCAGTAGATATCGCGGCCGCCAATCATGCGAACCTGGCCACCTGTGCGCTTGTAGACAATGACCGTCTCGACGCTGCGCGCCTCGTAGAGCGCCTCGTCGGCAATGCGCTTGATCGGGATCGTCTTGCCCGCGCGACGGCCCTCGTCAGCGGTGATCAGCACCTTGCATTTGCCGTCCATGAGACGGTCGCGCAGAGCGTCGGCCGAGAAACCGGCAAAGATGACCGAGTGCACGAGACCGAGACGAGCACAGGCGAGCATGGCAATCGCGGCCGCGGGGACCATGGGCAGGTAAATCCCGACCGAGTCGCCCTTCTTGCAGCCGGCCGCCTTGAGCGCGCCGGCAAGACGGCAGACATCCCGCAGGAGCTCGGCGTAGGTGACCTCGACGTGGCCGTCGGCCGGGTTGTCGCCCTCCCAGATGATCGCGACGCGGTTCGGGTCGGCGTGCGCGTGACGGTCGACACAGTTGTAGCACGCGTTGAGCTCGCCGTCGACAAACCACGAGTGGTCGCCGTGCTCGAACCCGCCGTGCTTGGCAATGGTGAAGGGCTTGTTCCACGAGAGCAGCTCGCGAGCGTGCTAATGAAAATGAGCGTAATTTGGCCGATGGTGATGGGTGACATGGCGTTAGAGTCTTGTTCAGAACGACTTTGGCAGCACGCAACCAACCCGGCTGAGCCAACACGCAAGTTCGTGCCCCTGGACGCGCAAGCAGTGATGCCAAAAACCACGCTGCGACGCTCAATAAGTGAGAGAAGCAAACGCACTTCACCAAAGAACTCGCCAGGCTGGTCAATCGACTTCTGCCACATGGCGCGGTACTGCGCGAGCGAGGTAACGTGCGGCACGCGGCCGGGCTCGGCGCGCATGCGCTCGGGCACGCCAAAGACAGGCGCGCGGTCGGCCTCCTCGGCGAGCGCCTGGTCGTTGGCGGGCATTTTGATATACTTGGTGCCAATCAGACTCGCAGCGGGCGCAACGTGAGGCGCTTCAGCTTCGGTCTGGGCGGCAACCGCAGCGGGAGCAGCAACTTCGGCGGTCGTCATGGTTGATGGTGGTTGGTTGGTGGTTGGTGGCGTCGTAGGACGGTTGCGTGGTACTCGACGAGGGCGGGTGCGCGTAGGCGTGTATGGTACAGAGCGAGGAGCACGTCGGAGTGGGAAGAGAGAACGCTTTGACTGGCTGCAGGTACGGGAGCAGGCGGTCGAGAGAAGCGGGTATTGGAAGAAGGACAACCAGCCAAAAGAGGGGGCGGGCAGCCGGCGCCTTTTATATCTTCACGGCCGTACAGTATTTACACGGCGAGGGAGAGGAGCGCGCGACGCGTATGAGGCGAGGACGGCCGACGCGTGCTAGCAAATTCCCCTTTGCTCGCGACACGCGACTGGGCGGGTTTGTGCTGCGTCTCCCGCTCTCGGTCTGCGGTCCTTGGTCCCTTCTCGGGCCTCAACGATGCAAGCCTCGCCTCGACCTTGGCCCCGGGGCGCGAAATGATCAGCCGCATGCGCGCGACCCAACGCTGGGGGCGCACCGCAGACGATTCCGCACGAGTCCGAGGATGCGTCGGCATGACCAAACCGTGCGCGTTTGTGGCCGGTGTGGTTGGTCGAGGCGAGTTGGTTGGTCGGCGTTGCACGGAAAGGCGACAGTCACCTGCAAGGCGTTCCGGCTCGCTCCTTGCGGGGGTTGATCAAACGACCCACGCCTCTCGTTACTTTTGTGCGCACAATAGATGCGAGACTCCATATTCCATTCGTCGCCCAGATTTATTTGCTGCACTCCGCGGCTGACCTGCTCATCTTCGCTCATTATTTCCAGAACAGCACGCGAACCGGCTCAAAGGGACCTTGATTTTCCGCAGAGGACCCGTGGCGGTGGCGAGAGGCGAGCGCGCGCTGCTCATGCTCCCATTTTTCTCGGCGCTCCGGGGCCATGAACGCGGCACCGAATCGGCGCGCGTCTCTAGGCCCCATGCCCCGCCCCCGGGTTGGACGCTCGTTCATGTTGCACCTGCTGATGGGCAACCGTTCCGGTCGGTACCGCGAGCGGCCATCGTCGATGACGTTCATGTCCTCTCGCAGGACGCGTTTCTGGCCGTGGCCAACCGCAAAAAAGGACATGTGAGCTCGCGCGCCAAAAGGGGAGGTTTACAAGGAGGCCTCCGCACGCGTATTAACGCTTTTCGCCGCATCAAGCTTGTCGGGAAAGCCTATATCCAAAGGCTTGCGCGATGAGATGGGCCAGTATCCGACTGGGGTGCGGGTTTTTTGGGGAGGTTGTTCGGCTTGCTTCAAGGCGCAATCACCTACACAAGTGCGTGATACGCGACCCCAAACCCTGGTGTTGTTGTTGTCGGAGGAGCCCAGGACAGACGAGCCCTGCAACTGATAGCAACCACCACCACGGCGGATGGGATGGCGAACGCAGCCTACCTTGTGGCTGTCCGTCAAGACGCACAGTACCACAGTCTCGACGGCTTGCTACGCGCGCGCGTCCAGCAAACCAGAACCGCAGCAGCCGCGTCAGCAGGAATGATCTCTCTCTTTCTTCATCAACGTGCGCAATTCATCAAGCACGTCGGGTCATACACGACGAATCATTTCTCTCGACATGACTGGATTACACGACCCGCGCATAGCTGCTCCGTTCCGGCGCGCGAAACGGAAATTAGCCGAAAAAGCTCGCCACTGGCCCGCTCTCACTGCGGCGCGAGGTGGTGTCCGACGCGACAAGAGCTCACGACTGGCGCGAGAGCTGGCGCAGCTTGATATCATACACGACCTCCTCGATTTTCTTGACGTCGTACTGGCAAGCAAATCGCGAAATATGGTCAGTTGGGCGAGAGATAGACCCACGACGAGCGCAGCGTTCCATCCCGTACCTTGATCCCGTCGTAGCGCCGGCGCAAGAGGTCGTTCTTGAGGTTGAGCAGCTGGAACCCAGAGTAGAGCTCCTGGACAAACGCGCGGATGCGGAGCGGGCGGTCGTAGTCTTGCTGCGCGGCACAGTTCACGGCGAGACGGGCCTAGAGTCATCAGATTGGAGCAAAATTGCGCCAGCGAAGAGTGAGCACGACGTGGCGCAGCGGCATGGCGACAGTGATCAGGATCCGCACCAGCTCCGACGGCAATTGGACCAGGCCGTGAAGAAGGTCCTCGAGCGGGATGTGGAACTCGACAATCTCGCGGTCCAACTCGACGGGAACTAGGATCACACTCGGGTCAGCGGCAATGGCTTTCATGCAAAGCAGACGAGGGAACGACGTACGCCCAGTGCGCTCTGCGACCTGCTCGGGCGTGACGACGGTTTCCGACGCGAGGTACGTTTGCCAGGCGACGACAAAGCACAGCGTCTGGAGGAGCGACGTGTAGAGGTGCGTGTAGCGGTAAAACTGGTGCTCGGGCACGAGTTGCGCGAGCGCTTGCAGGTCGCTGCGAACTGCTGCGAGCTTGTCCTCGACCGACTTGGCAATCTCGGCGGCTGGTCGTGGTCGGTCAGGCAAGTGAGATCGTGAATTGGCGATCTAGATCAAAACGCGAACGCGCACCTTGGGCCACATTGGTATGGACCTGGAGCAACCGGCCTTGGATCGCGCGCAGTTGCAGGTCAATAGTCTTGACGCGGTCCTTGATCACCTGTGGTTGAGCATGGTCGGTGGGTCAGGGACTGGAAGTCTGGTGTTGTACCGTTGTTGCGCGTAGATCCAGTGCCATCATTGAGCGGATCACGGCCGTCGCTTCGGCCGACGAGTAAGATCATTCAATGCGCGAGCGGCGTCCAGGCTGCCCTTCCAAAGTGACGGCTCTTTCTCACCTCGCGAACTTGTGCGTTGGCATCCATGGCCGATTGCAGCGACCCGAACAAGCGCTCTGCGATAGGTTGCGACATGATTGCGGTTGTGATGGCGGTTCTGACGTTTCCGGCATGCCGAAAGCATGGATGGAGCTTGAGCTCGAACCGTGGAGGTGATCGCACGCTTCGAGTCAGACCCTGATCGTATTTCTGTTCAGAAGCGACAGGCACTACCGTACTGGCCCCGGGGATAGCAGAAGCGAGGCCCCAGGCCCTGTTTTTCGTGACAGTGCCACAGGTCGCGGTGTCTCCTGACTGCGCCGCATGTTCTATAGTGGACTGACCCCGCGTACGGTACGTTTGCACTAAAGGTCGCCGAGCAGCGAACAACGTGGAGCAAGGACCAGTGGCGATTTCTCGTCATGGGTCGCACGTGGAGGGACGGAGCAAGAATAAAGGCAAAATGTACACTGAATAACGCCAAAACAGAGCTATGGACATTCGTGCAACAAAGCAGATCCTCACCCATTCAACCCACGCAGCGTGCCACGCACGCGTCGCGTCGACCGCGCTCAGAAATCCGGATAATACAGCATCGCGTCGTTGAGGTACATGGCCATGAACGCAGCTTCGCCGCGCAGCCGGTAATACTCGAGCATGCCCTCGACCTCGCGCCGCGTGCCCTTGGCCTTGCGGAAAAACTTGCGTGCCGCGTCCGGGTCGAGCGGGACCCCCTTGCCCAGCAAGTGCGCATCGCCAATCCGCGCCCAAGCGCGTTTGCACCCTGGGTCGATCCCCGTCGCCTTGTAGTAGTGCTCGAGCGCCTGCAAGTGCTCGCCAGCATCGTAGAGGACATCGCCCATCCCGGCGTGCGCGCGCGCACGCAACGCCCGTGGGATCCCCGTGTTGTCCTCGACGAGGGGTGGGGCAGAGGCGTTGGGTTCCGGCGGCGCCTGCGGGCCAGGGTCGGTCGCCGACAGGTACTCGAGCGCCTTGGCGTAGAGGTCGCGCGCGACACCGAGCTGTTTGGTCGCGCCGCCGTGCCCAAAGTAGTGGCAGTCGGCAATCCCAATCGCGGCGAGCGGCTCGCCCGCAGCCTCGGCCTGCTGGTAGTAGTTGAGCGCGCGCGCAAAGTCGTGCGGGAACCCGCGCTGGCTGTTGTCGTAGTAGTAGAGGTCGCCGACGTGCACAAGTGCGCGCGGGCACTCGGGGGCGAGAGCGAGCAGGTCGCGCTCGACCGCGTGCAGGTCCTCGCCAGGTTGTGCGGCTCGGCGCAGAATCGCAGCGAGGGCAGGTGGGGGCATGGACGACGCGACCGGGCGCATGATGGTCAGGGCACCGCCCTTGCCGCTGCTGCCCGGGCGACCGACCGTGGCCATGTAGGGCGGCGGCAGCGCGTG
>GG745335.1:1296942-1332945 GCA_000151295.1 Allomyces macrogynus ATCC 38327 | reverse complement strand
GGCGGACTTCCCAGTCGACCTCGGCGTCAGCCCTCGGTCGTCGGCGTGCGCGTGCTCAGATGCATGACTTCGGGCGCGCGGTACCGCAGCACGTCCGCGTCCTCGGCCGACGGCAGAAGACCACCGACCTTGGGCGCGAGCCCCTCGGCCAGGTAAATGTGCGCAGCCGTGAGGCACCGGTGCGCGATCCCGCGCGAGTGCAGGAACCGAATGGCGTTGACAATCTGCAACAGGATGCGCAACTTGGTCACGAGCGGCAGCGACTGCGCCGGCGGTGACCGCAAAAACGACTTGAGGTTGCCGTTGGCGCAGTACTCGACCACGGCCATCCAGCACCCCGAGTACATGGTCACGCCGAGCGTCTGCAGCAGCGACCGGCACGCCGAGTAGGTGGCCGTCTGCGCGGCCAGCTCAAACTGCGGTGCGGACTCGGCCGAGGCCGACGTGAGCGCGAGCGGGCGCAGTACAACGGGCTGGAACGCGTACTCCATCTTCAGCGTCTTCTTGCCGAGCTTTTCCACCTTGGACAGCGCGTGCGGCGAAATGAGCGCCGACCCGCCGTTCCACTGGTTCCAGACCGTGGTTGCGTAGTGGCCCGCGAGCGTGTGCGCCCACTGCGTGCGCTCAACTTCCTGGTTCGTGAGCTGCTCAATCTCGTTGGCGTCCCACAGCTCGCCCGACCCGCCGAGGTCCTCGACAGCAGCGGCCAGCCGCCACTGGAACGTCGAGAGCGACTGAATCAGCGTACGCACAATCTCGGCGTCATACCACGTCCTCTTGGCGTCGTTGAAGGCGCCGTCAATCACGTCGTAGGCGTCGGAGAGCGTTTCCATGAAGAGCTGGAACCGTTCCGAGAAATCGGGCAGCGAGGACGAGACGATGCGCACGGAAATATCGAGCAGTCGTGCGTGCATGGCCGTGTCGTACCCGTGCTCCTTGCGCAAATTGTGCAGCGTGTCGGAAATGAACCCAATAAACTTGCTCACGACCGACGTGCACAGCAAAAACTTGTTGCGGAACGGCAGCAGCTTGCGCTCCATTTCCGCGGCCAAGAAGAGCCACCCTAGCCCCTTCCACACGAGCCAGTCGCCAATCGAAATCTTGTAGACTGGGTCAAACGGGAACACTTCGTTCAAGTCGTAAGGCGTGACGAGGCCATTCGGGTCGCCAATGCCGAGATCCTCGATGGTCAGCAGCTCGCCCTTTTGCAGCGACGTCCACATGGTGAGCGCGACCGGGTCCTTTTGCATCTTGAAGTACTGCGGCATCTGGTTGAGCAGGTCCTGCACGGGCTGCGCCGCTGGCCACCGGAAAAAGTCGTACCACACGCGGCGAATCTCCAAGTTTTCGACCTTGGCGTAACCAGGCGTGAGGTCTTCCTTGAGCTGCGACATGCACTGCGACATGTACTCGGACGACTCGACTTGCCGTTGCATGAGCGCAAGCAGCTTTTCGTTGCGGTCGGCCTGGCCCTCGAGCACCGTGCGTTGCGCGAGCAGGACCTTGACAATGTTGTCGAGCTTGTTACCCTGCGCCTGGATCCCGGCCGTCGTCTGGATACCGAGATGCACCTGGATATCGCGCTGCAACTCGTCAAGCACACCCTGCAGCGACTTGAACGACGACTGAATGACTTCAGCGAGCATGAGCCGCTCCTTTTCTGACTTGGTGTTGTACTGGTCAATCGACTTTTGGATGAACCCGACGAGCTTCTTGATCTGGTCGGTCTTTTTCGCAAAGACTTGCAGTCGCGGGTTGTCCTCGCGGCGCTCGGCGGGCGGCAGCAGCTCGATGAGGGCAATGTAGGTGACGGTGATGTCGGTCATTTTCTTTTCGAGCATGGCAATGAGCGACTCGTTGCTCGTGTAAGTGAGCTTCCATCGCGTCAGGCTACGAATGGCAGGACACAGATCCGGTTAGTGCCCATGTTCGCGGTCAAGACGCAAGCGGCAGCGTTCAAGTGTGGGGTTGCGCGTCTGGTGGCGCGATTGTTGCCCGTTGCCGATGCAGTGCTGGAGCTGCTCCTGCCGTGGTAATCGTCGGGCAAGGCACGACGTCCGCACATACAGCCGGTTGGCAAATAACGTTGGACCGCGCCACCTCCGCCGACCCCGTCACAGAGCGACCACCATATCATACGGTGTACGACCACGACAAGGACGAGAACGTACCGGTCGACGCCAATGACAAACGCGCCGAGTCCCGGCACGAACCGGATCGCAGTCTTGCCGGCCTCGACGACCGGGTGCGTGAGGATCTTGTCGACGGCGCGGTTGATGCGACGACCCCATTTACTCTTCTTTTTCTTGCCATCGTCGTTCGAGTCGCCGAGCTCCTTTGCGAGCTGCTTTTCGAGGTCGGCGTCAATGGCGCCGCCGACCATGCCCGGGAACTCGGCCATGGTTGTGACGGTGGTCAGGGTCGTGAAGCGTCAAGCGGCAGGGGGCGGGGTCGGCTGGACGTGCGCGGGCTGCGCGGTGCACGGACGGTGCGCGAGATCCGGAGCAGCGGGTGCGCGAGGCGCGTTGAGCAAACGAGCAGGCAAGTTGATGGCACGTGCTGGCGGGGTCGTATTGTGCTGGCTGTGCGTGGAGCTGAGCGGGGTTGCGCGGCGCAAAACGGGTGGGGCGCGTCGTGGTCGCGCGGGAGCGTGCAATGCAGCTGGTTGGGACGCCGGTGAGATGTTGGTTTGTTGCGACAATGAGATGTGCAGACGCTGGGCCGACGAGAGGAGACTTGACGAAGAGGGCGCTTGATGTTTTTGCGTTGGTGAGAGGCGCAGCACGAAAGCGGTGCGCAGCTGTGGCAAGGCGATGTTGGGTGACGGTGCTCAAGCTCCGAACAAAACGTCAAAATATGTCCCAACATCCCACTCTTTCCTCGGTGGATACACTCGTCCATTTGTCTGGGTTGATGGAGGTTGCGGGGTTTGAACCCGCGGCTTTCCGCATGCAAAGCGGACGCTCTCCCACTGAGCTAAACCCCCTCGATATCGGATGTGGAGTTTGCTAATTAACCTTGTCTACACTGAGCTAAACCCTCACAAGGAGTTCGCTCATCAGGCTCGTGAGCCATAACCCCCGATATTTCGGAATGCTTGCCATAATAAATCAACCTCCCCGTGGTAACGTGCTCGAAAGCAGAATTCAAATGACCAAAGAATACCGCCAACCTGATGTGGCACTGTTTGTGTGGATTTCAAGCGGAAGGCCACCGTCAAATTGCTCATGAAACCGCGGCCAGTCGCGCGCACGTGGCGCGACCTTGATTTGGCGTCCCAGCGCGTGCGTGGTGCCCACCACCCGCGCGCTTCCACCTCGCACCCACGCGCCGCACCCACTGTTTTTGACCTCGACGTCCAACGACGCTGCCATCTCGCCGTGCTCCCTGCTGCTGCTGTCGCCGTGCACGACTGCCCCCAACCGTGACACTCGCGCTTGCACGCTTCACGCTCACTACGCTCGACACGCCGAACACCGAGCTGCTTGCAGCGCACCCAACCACCACCTCCACGCTGTCCTGCACCGCGTGCGCCGACCGGCCCCTGCCCTCTGCGATCGCGTGCCATCTGCCACCCGACCGCGTGCAACGGTGCTCGTGCCGGCCTCCAAGAACCTGACGCTCGTTCAGCTCCCGCTCTTCCGACGCGCTCGTACCGCGCGCGAACCTTGGACCTCGCTGCAGCAACCCGGTTGGCGCCCCCGCTCGGACTGCTCCACGAACCCGCGTGCACGTACGTGCTTGACGCGTCCCCCCTTCTGCAGCGGCCTTTACGCCTCCTTCCCGCGCTGCCCGCTTCCCGCTGCCCGCGACACACGGTGCCGTCAACCCTCGGTCGGTGCCATGCTCGCTCACTCGCTCGCTTGCTCGATTGCACGCGTTTGTCGGGTCTTTCGTCCCGTGGCCAGTCTTGGGCGCCTCCCAGCCATTGGGCCGAGTCGACGGTGGGCTAGTTCACCCGCACGAACCGCGACCCTCTCTTGGCGACCACCTGTGTTGTTTTCTGGAGCAGCGGCAGCACAAGGACGTGAAGCGGCCGAGCATTGCGCGTTGACTTCGCCTATCCGCGAGACCGGCTGTTGTTGCACTGGCGCGTCGGAAAACTAACCAGCGTGCTCGGCACGTTCCTCTTTGCGTATATCTCTGTCCCCGATCCACGGCCGATCCGACTCGCTCGCCTCTTGATTCCGCTCATTTGGCTTTCTGCGCGCTGTTCGTCATCCTGCTCGCCCACCTTCCATCCGACTCTCGTTACCCTCCTGTCCTCGCCTCCCTCGAATCGAACGGCACTTGTACCCGCAGCGCTTGACGCACGCCCCTGTACCCTCCACACGCCCACGCTCTCGAACCGGCTCCACGCACCTCGTCGCCATGGCCACTGTGCTGCTGCTCGGTGGCGTCGGCTTTATCGGCCGCAACCTCGTCGCCTACCTGCTCTCGCAGGGTGTGCCGCCCGCCAACATTCGCGTCGTCGACAAGGTCCTGCCCGCAACCGCCTGGCTCAACGACGCGCACAAGGCCGCGATTGAGAAGGTTGAGTTCCGCCAGCCCAACTTGGTGAGCCCTGGTACGTGAAGTGGCGCGCGCAGTGATCCAATGTCGTGCGCTTGATTTCAAGTGGGTGTTGCTCGACTGGACAACTAACTTGGCAACTTGCTGTATTTTAGCCTCGATTGAGCGCGCGTTTGCACGCGACGACGGCGCCAAGTGGGACTATGTCATCAACCTCGCTGCTGAAACCAAGTACTCGCAGTCCGACAGCGTCTACGAGGAAAAAGTGTTTGTGCTCTCTGTCAACTGCGCCAAGGAGGCCGCCAAGCAAAAGTGCAAAGTCTACGTCGAGGTCTCGACGGGCCAGGTGTATGACGGCGACAAGGTTCGTTTCGGGCGACATGTTATGCTGGTTCGCTTCCCACAACCATAGATTGCACCCGCTAACGCGCCTTCTTTTGCCCGCGAGTAGAAGAGCAGCGACGAGAATGCCAAGATCAAGCCGTGGACGGGCATTGCCAAGGCCAAGGCCAAGGCCGAGGAGGAGATCAAGAAGATCCCCGACCTGAACCTGATCATTGTGCGGCCCGCCATTGTCTACGGCCCGGGCGACATGCAAGGCATCACGCCGCGGCTTATCATTGGCCACATTTACAAGCACCTCAAGGAGGAGATGAAGTTTTTGTGGACCAAGGACCTGCGCATCAACACGGTGCACGTCGAGGACGTGTGCCGCGCGCTTTGGGCGCTGTGCGAGTACTACAAGGACAAGGAGGCCAAAGGCGAGGTCTTTAACTTGGTCGATAAGCAGGACACGGACCAGGAGACCATCAATCGCCATATTCGCTCGATTTTCGGGATTCAGACCGGGTTCCAAGGGTCGATCATCTCGCAGTTTGCCAAGCTCAACCTCGAGTCGGTCACAGAAGAGGTACGTGCGCGCGCTCATGGGTGGATTGGGTTTGTTGTCGGCCGTGGACGGTGATCTGACCCAGCTCCTTTTTTCTTGCAACGCTAGGTCAACGACACGCACATGGCACCGTGGAGTGACCTGCTCAAGGCCTCGAATATCACCAACTCGCCCTTGACGCCATACCTCGACCAAGAGCTGCTCTACAACAACTCGCTGTCCATGGACGGCACCAAGATCGAAAAGGCGATTGGCTTCTCGTACTCGATCCCAGAAGTGACCGAGCAGCACATCCGAGACATTGTCGACGGGTACAAGAAGCAGGGCATCTGGCCAAGCGACTAAGCGACCCAGCGCTCGCGCGGGTCATGTCGTGTCCGTGGCCGCGATTCTGCCGCTGTCGTCGTTGTCGTTGTCGTTTTGTCGGCACGGCATGCGGTGTTGTGATTCTCTTTTGATGTGTCCTCTCTCTCTCTCGCTCTCGCTCCCTCCCTCCCCCGTTCGCCGTCGTCCCTTTCTCCTTTCGTCTCGTCGGTTTGATGTTGGTTGTGAGGCGGCCCATATTGAGTCTTTTCCCTTCCGTTCCTCTTTTTCAGTGCCGTCTCGCCTCCCGTTAACTCGCAGCTGTTTCCCGTTTCGGTTTTCGTTTCAGCCGTGAGGCCCGTTTTTATATGAGACCTCTTCCACCCCCGCGCACATACAGGATTACGATTGTGCCCTATTTTATGTCTTCGTGCATGATTTTCCCGCCGGCGGCTCCTCCGTCTCAATCACAGTGCCTTCTTGGCCTCGGCCAACTGCGCCGTCCATGCCTGCACCTTGGCCTGCGACGCGGCCATCATATCGGCCAAGTACGCGAGCCGCTGGTCGACGGCCTTGTCTACCGTTCGGCGCGTCGCGGCCGTGCGCGCAGCGACCTCAGCCAGCTTCGTGTACTCGTCCTCGTACGACCGGATCTTGGCGCCCTCGGTCTTGATTAAGTCCTTAAACATCGTTACGTCCATGGCCGCCGAGAACGCCTTATCCCCACGCAACCGCGCGAGCGCCGTCGCGTACAGCGGCTTGTTCAGCCGAATCTGCGCCGGCCGGCCATTCTCGTATTCGACCGCCAACAATTCAGCGCGTTCCATGTCGAGCAACGGCGCGGGATTGCCGTTGAACAGCGTCGAGAACCGCAACTTATCAAACGGCAACGCCGTCGCCGCATCCAATTGCCGCACAACGTGCCAGAACTGCGACGTTGTCCAGGTGCCCGCATGGAACCCGTGCTTTTGCAGTTCCAACACCGCCTTCTGCACAAGGTCCTCGATTGCGTCGGCGACGGGCTTCCCATCGAGCAACTTGTTCACGAGCGCGGCCAAATCGGTCGCGCGCCCACCGACCGTCGCGATAATCTGTTTCATTTCGTCCTGCGTCGGGGCGACGGGGGCTGTAGCGAGACGCAGCGACAGGTACCGCTCGGCCTGGTCGGCGGGCATGTCCGTAAGCGTCACGACTTGCACGGTCTTGGTGGGCAAAGCACGGCCGAGGGCCTGCAGGACACCGACTTCGCCCGCCGCCGCGCTGGCCCGTGCTGCCGACGACGACCACGTGCGCGATTCCGTTCTCGACGAGCCACCCGGCCCAATGCGCGAGAATGTCGTAGTAGCTCGAGAGGTTCCGGCCGGCCTTGTCTTTGAGGAAGTTGTCGAGGACAACGACGGGGTAGGGTTCGTCTACAGCCAATCAGGTCAGTGCGTGTGCAAGAGCGGAACGAAGAACGGCATCAGAAAAACGTACGCGGCTTGCGCTCCTGGCCCAACTTGGTCAGCGCGACCCCAACCGTCTCCAAGATATGCTTGACCATGGCTTCGTTGGACACCGACATGCCCGTCTTGGTCCCCGTCGCCGCTGTCAGCGCAACGTCCACGTAATTCCACAACTTGTTGAGCGAATGGAACACGGGCCAGTACCCGACCTGCGCGGCCAGCAGCCGTATCACATCCGTATCCGTATGCGCGCGGAAAACAAACGCGTCACAATCAATCACGATCCGCGCATGATCCACCGCGGGCGCCGTGACCGTATGTGCGAGTTCCGATTTTCCGCATCCCGACGGGCCGGCAATCACGAGCAGTGCGTCGGGCGCCTCGTAGAGCGCCGACTGCAGCCGCGGCACTTGGCTGTCGCCGCCGTTGAAATCGTCGAGCTCGATCCCGATTGGCTGCGAGTGCGCGGCAATGATTTCCCAGTTGCTCAGGCCAGGCAGGCGCTGCAGGAAGGTCTCGAGCCGGTGCAGTAACTTTGGGAAGGCTTGCAGCCACGCCGCGTCCTTGGAGAGCATCTTGAACCGGTTCGTGGCCTTGGATTCGACAAAGAAGACGTGGATCGGGTCGAAAATATAGACGCCGATCGTCACGAGCAGGGCCACGGCGAGTGGGATGAAGATGCGTGGGTGTGAGGTGACAAAGGTCATGATGTGGTGCGTTTTCTAGACGATGAATTGACGGAGCGTTTGTGAGCGTCGTGCTGCGCCTTCGGTGGGAAAGGAAGTCGGGTGCGCACAATGAGCTTCTCGTAGGCGGGCTTGAGCGTCGCCCCGTTGATATTGAGCGCGTAGGTGCAGTTGCGCGCCGACGTGGCTGCGCGCATGTGCTTGAACTGCACCGTGACCGTCTTGGGGTTCAAGTACTTGATGTCGGTGATTTCGCCAAATGGCCGGTACGTCGAGTAAATGGTTTCCTGGCCGAGGAAAGAGCCAAGGTTAAAATAGAGCCATCACCACCACAACAAAACTAGGGACAAAATACGGACAAATGGCACTTCGGCCGACGTATCGACCTTGAGCCGAATCGACGGCGTAAGAGCAGCAATGTCCTCGTTGAACACCATCCCGCGCACCGGGTGCGCATACCCGCGCCCAAGACCCGGCAGGAGCATCGACGATCTCGTGACCGCGTTCTTAGCGAGATAGGCGTTGATGGCGTCGGTCACGGCACTCTCGGTCGTGGCGCTCGCATCAAACGAAATGGTGGCAAACGCGCCGCCGTCCTTGAGTCGCGGGTTTACCGAGTCGACTGAGACGCTCGCCACGGTGCGCAGTTCAGACGGCACCATTTTCAGGATCTTGGCCTGCAGTTTGGTCGTGTCGAGCGTGACAAACGCCGACGTCGGGTCCCACCGGCCAAGCTTGATCGGGAACAAGTTGTCAAAGTAGAGGACGGCCGTCGTGCGCTGCTGCACGGCAGCCGGTTCCGGGTCGGCCAGGAGCGCGTCGACTGTCCCGGTCGTCAAAGTGGCGTTGCCGCGAGCAGTACGGGCAGGCGCCAGACTTGACCACCTTGGCTCCATTAATGTGGCCGACCGGAACAGCGACGGCCGCGCGGGAACAGCTTGCGCATCGCGTCGAGCACTTGGGATCGCGGAGTAAACAGGCGTGGACAGGAACCGCGCTCGGGCAGCTGCAGCGAGAGGGCCATGACGCAGAGACGTTGGCTGCAGGCGTGGCCTTGCCAGAGCGAACGGGCGGCCGAGGAGCCGCTGGAGCGTCATGACAGCTTGGGATCAGTTCGGTTGCAGCGGCTGGTCAACAGTCGAGGTCCGCCAAGGAAGAAATATTGGTATTCACGGAGCTGCTGGCGTCGTGATGAAGAGGTGGAGAAGTCGACCACAACATTACACGACAGAAGCGCGTGTCAGGCGCGAGTGACGTGGTCCAGCTCACTGCCGTCCCTGCCTTGCTTTCGAGACGCGTCGCGGCTGACTGCAACCTTGTGGTTCATCTGCACCACGCGCAAGGACAACTTCCCCGACGCCGAGCTGACTTGCTGCAATCACCAGAGCAGATATCTTTTGCTGGCCCACTCCTGGCTCTTGTCCACCCGCCGTTTATCTCTCTTGGCGACCAGCTCCATCACAACTTCGAAACTTCGACCACGACCGCGACCACGCTTGCGAGCCCCGCGAACAGCGACCACCATGGGCCTCGTGCAAACTGTCGCCAATGTCCTTATCAACTCGCTCATTGGCCTCGTCTCTATCCTCGGCGCCTGGACTCTCGTGTCGCTCTTCCTGCACATCAAGGAGGCGAGGCACCCGGAGCCTGATCCGCCCGAACCAACGGCCAAGCGCATTGTCGGCAGTTTGTCGCTCAGCAGCTCTTGGGATGCTCGACTTGCTGCTCTGATTGCCGAACGCGCTGCTGCCCAATCGTTCCCGCTCAGCAGCGAGGGCCCGTTCCGTCTTGGCCACGACCCATTGCTCCAGGGCCCAGACGCTTCGCAATCAACGCCGGCCAGCGATCCGCTCGCTGCCGCAGAAAACCTGATCCAGCTGGTGATCCGCGACTTTATTGCCTGCTGGTACTTGTCCATATCCAGCGACCCGACGTTTGTGGACCGCATCCAGCTCCTGCTGCGCGATGCTGTCCGCGAGGCAGCGCGGCGACTGCACCGCGTGTCGCTACCGTCGCTTGTCGTCGAGCGGCTCGCGCCAACGCTGATCATGCACGTGTCGGCGTTCCGCAAGGCCGAGCAGGCCGTGCGCGGCACCGACGAGGACCGGCTCTTTACGGAGACGCAAGAGTATCACGAGCTCGTTGCGTCCAAGTACGCTCAGGGCCGTTTGCACCCGAGTTTGCACCTCAAGGGGTCGACTCAGACGACCGAGCTCGCTTACCTACGCTCGCTCGCAGACCGGCTCTTGCCCGTGCTGCTGCCGCGCGCGCCTGAGCTCAACAGTTCAATTTCGCGCATCTTGGTCCGCGAGGTGCTCGCGTGCGCTGTGCTGCACCCGGTCGTGACCATGCTCTCGGAGCCGCATTTTTGGAACCAGACCATTGACAGTTTGGTATGTTTGGCATCGCCGCTGCCGTGTTCCGCACCGTGCCCACCAGTTGACCGCTTTGGATGCACCCGACTGACCAGGTGATTTGCTCTCCTCGACCCGTTCCACGTAGGCCGGCGCAGCCATGCGCGAGCTCTCCATCATCTACCGGTTCCGCAAGATTCTGGACGAACAAACCGTCGACGCGAGCCAGACGGCGCTGCCGATGCAGTCTAACGACGAGTTTCTGCGCAACATCAAGGCGTGCAAGAGCCTGATCGAGGCCAAAAAGCTGCGCAACCAAATCGTCATGGACATCCGCCGCCGGCGACTCGACATTCTCGACCGCGTGCCGGGCGAGACCGTGCACGGCATGCTTGTCGAGGACGTCATGACATTCATCAACCAGCTGCTCTCCGCCAAGATGCACGTCGAAAAGCGCATCGAAGAACTCGGCGGGCCGCCGTACGTGCCACGGAACGTGACGGTGGGCGTGTCGAGCCACCACCTTTCGCTCACGCAACTGCTCGCGTCGTCGACGGGCCTGTCGTATTTCATGGAGTTTGTCGACCAGAGCCAGCGCACGAACTTGTTGCAGTGCTGGCTCATGGCCGAGAGTTTCCGGCAGCATCTCGGCACGTTCCAGGCGCCCGAGTCGCTAAGGCAAGACTTTGAGCAGATTATCCAGCTGTTTTTCGCACCGACCAGCCCGAAATTTGTCAAGTTGCCGCTCAACCTGTCGCTCCAGCTCACGCATCTGATGGGGCTCGGCGTGGCCCCGGCCACGGCCGAAAGCGAGCCATTGCTCTCCATCGATACGGCCAAGCCGGATCGTGCACGCACGCCGACGTGCACGCCGACTCGCACCCCAACGCGCGGCCGCGACGGCGGCAGCGGCGTAACCAGCCCGGCACCGCTCGCGCAACCCGCCGATCCGCCAGACCCGCGGCACCTCGTCCAGCAGTATCAGCCGGTGCTCGATGCGCAGACCTACGTCTACCAGCAAATGGAGTCGACCGATTTCGTGCAGTTTGTGCGCAGCGACTTGTACCTGTCGCTCATCAACGAACCGGGGTTCGTGAGCGACCGCGACGCCCGGCTCGCGGCACGCGCCGCGGCCGACGCGTCCGATTACCTCGTCGACCTGAGCTTGCTCAGCGAAGAGGCGCTGCTGCCGTCGGACGAGGCCGTCGAGGCCGTCGAGGAGGAGTTGCGCACGATCTTAACGGGCGATCTCGACGACGACGCGGCCACGACGGTCCCGGCCGCGCACGCAACGGCGGGGAGTGATCACGGGTCAGTGCACTCGCGCGCGAATAGCACTTCGTCGGCCGGATCCACGACGCGGCCGTCGTCGATTGCCTCGTCGAGTTGGTCGGCGAGCGCGCTCTTGGGCGGTGGACGGGCCTCGGGCGGTGCCGCCGCGTCGGCCAAGGCGCACTTGCGCCGACGGATTGATGTGCTCGTGCAACAAGAGGCCGTCCTGGACTCGCTGCTCGCCAAGGCGCAAGCGACGCACAAGGACCACGAGCTGATTCGCATTCTCGAAAAGTCGAAATTGACGATTCGTGACGAGATGCGTGAACTGTTGTGGCAGGAGATTCAAGAGGATCGCAAGGAGCCGACGCTGATCGTTTCCGTACGTTGATTGGTGGACTCTCCTGGGACGCAGGCACAAGAGGCTGATCTCGACGTGTTCTACCATGTAGGGCCGCTGCAGCGTCAACGTCATTTCCAATACGGTCGGCACTGACGGCACCAAGGAATTCTCGCTCTACGTGATTGAAGTCAAGAACCTCGACTCCAACTCGCCCGGGTGGATCGTGACGCGGCGGTACTCCGAGTTTCTCGCATTACACCAACTGCTCAAGGTCAAGTTCTCAATCGTGCAGCAGTATGACTTGCCCAAAAAGGCTCCCAACGTGATTCTCGGCAATGTGCTCATGAAGTCGCTCGCCGAAAGCCGGCAAGACAAGCTCGGCAAGTACCTGCAGGCCCTGTGCGCGCATCAAGAGATTTGCGACTCGGAAGAGTTTCGCCGGTTCATTTGCCAAGAGAAACTCGATGTCGCTGACTTGCAGGCTCGGCAGGCTCGGGTTACCTCGGGCGCACCGCGCTCGGGCGTCTCGCTCATGCGGCAGCTGCAGCAGAAGATCATCAATGGGCTCGACGTGTTTGTGGGCCCAAATGCCGAGAGTGGCGGTCGCGCCGGACCGGATGGGAAGGCCGGGCTCGCGAATGTGGGCGGCGGGTTCCTGTCGTTGTCCAACTTGCTTGATTCGACGGCGCGCGTCAGCAGTGGTAGCGGTGGCAGCGAGCGGCTCGCGGCCGGTGGCGAGTTGCTGAGCAGTTCCGAGTCGCTTGGGAGTGGCGGTGGGAGCACGGGCGGCAGCGCACGCGGCGGGACGTACGCGCGCGAGGAAAAGGCGTCGGACGTGTTTGCCGAGCTGTTCATTGAGGTGTTTGACCTCAAGGATAACTGGCTGCGGCGGCAAGCGGTGCTGATCATTTTGCAGCAGATTTTGGGCGAGACGATTGATCGGTGAGTTTGCTTGCTCACTTTTGTTTCCCACTTTGACGATGCTGGAACTGACATTGAGCGATAGGAAACTCGTTGAGTCGCTCGACTCGCTGTCGTCGCCGAACATGATCCACTGGTACATCACGACGCTAAGCGACGCGTTGTGGCCCGACGGCAAGTGGAACACATCGCGCGTCGAACCAACCGACGCGGAGCGCGCGCAGACCAAGCAGAGAGCGCGACAGAAAGTGACCACACTTGTCCCGGGTACGTATCGGCCAGCGCTTCTTACTTGGTGGATTATCCTGACCACGTCCTCGCGCCGTCTCCAGAGATTCTCGGCAGCTTTGTCGGACGACAAAATGCACGCAAGGGCGGTGCGCGGCTGCTCTCGCTCTTGCAGAACCAGCTCATGAACCGGCACCTATTGTACTCGATGCTCGACGTGATCGTGGACGAAGTATTTTTGCACCCGCGGGCACCGCCCGTGGGTGTCGAGTAGCCAGCAGTTGCCCTTGTAAACATATCACTGTCGTGATCCCATCATCTTTCCTGGTCGCGCCAATACTTTTATCAGTTCTACTCGTCAAACGATAACAAATGACCCGATTTGGGCTTCCCACCCGATCCACCCTTTGCAGGCCGTGCCTTGCTGGAGGCCTTGGCGGAGCTCGCCTTGCCAATCTGGACGCTGCTCTTCTTGGCAGGTGCGGAGCCCGTCGACGGCGCGTCCGACGACCGAGCGGGGCGACGGAACAAGAGCTTCCCCGACTTTTCGTCGACAGCGGGCGGCTCCGGTTCAACGGGCTCAGCAGGCTCTTCTGGTGCCATCGCGGGCGTCAGCTCCTCGGCAAGCTTGGCGCCCGGGTGGAGAATCTTGAGCTTGGCGAGCTCGGACTCGGTCAATTGCGGCGGGTTCGCATCAGCGCCTTCGTCGCCCCACACAATGGTTGGGCCGTCGTCGTCGAGTTCCGACTCGCCAGCGACTGCACGCCGCGGCTAGAAAATACGACCAGTCAGGAAATTGCTCAACCAAATTGCAGAGAGTATGCCGGTGCGCACCGTCGGCGTCGGACGCGCATCACCCACGCCCTGCATCATCCGCTGCAGGAAGGCAGGCGTGCGCTTTTGAAACTGCAGGGACTGTCGCATCTTATACGAGCCCATCTTGGGCGCCGGACCGGCTTCGCCTGCACCAGCGGGACCCTCATCGTCGCTGCCACCAGGTGGTCTTGGCTGCTCGGGCAGCGGGTCGCGCGCGTTATCCCGTTCGGGCTCGCCCGAGTGCCAATCCTCTATCCGACGCCGGCCACCACTGCTGCGGCCGCCACGGCCCGAGGAGCGCGCGCCTTGTTGGTCGTATCGAGAACGGTATGATGGGCGGTCGCGGTCACGGTCACGGTCATCTGGTGGTGCTTGACCCCGTCGGTCGCGGTGCCGGCCAAACTCGTCGGTGTCGTCGTTGTCTGGTCGCGTGCTGGGGCCAAAGGATGGCTCGGATCGTCGCGAGGCGTTGTAGCGGTCGTGTTGCGACGAGTTGGACATGGTTGGTGGTAAAATGTTTGCGGCAGTTGAATTTTTTACTTACCGTGATCAAGGTTGGGTGATGGAGAACGATGGAGAAGTCGCAGCCATTGCTGTAACGTCGACCACCAAGGCAGCTCATGCTACTATGCCGATGCCGTTTCACGAACCATTCTGTGGTGGTCACCGCGAATTATATTTTACACAGCGCGTCGACAGAAAGGACGCGCTGGCGCACAGGTTGGCAAATTATGGATAGCATCGACGACATGGCACAGAATGACAATTTCGACAAGAAGAGCATCAAAATGCGGTGGACAACATGCGCTCGCACATGCTCGTCATACTTAGCGCGGCCGCGGTGGTGGAACGATATCGGCAAACGATTCCCACTTGCGCAAGTATCGCTTGACCATCGCCTTTTCCGCAGACCCGCGCTTGCCCGACTTGACGGCCCACTCCCATCGCCGCAACCACAGTCGCAGCTGCTGATGGTAGTGCTCAGCAATGGCCTCTTGCGCAGTTGGCGAGTCGGGCACGTTGTCTTCGCTTTCGTCGTCGGCATCCTCGTCATCGCTGCCGCTCCCACTGCTCCTGCTTGTTGAACGAGCCGATGGCGGCGCGTTCACAGACGATCGCGACGTGCGCATGTGCTTGACCCCATCGTTCGGATCCACAACCACCTCGATATCCTCGTCGTCCACATCAAACCTCTCAACCGGTGGGCGGCGCACGCGGCTTGTTGATGGCATTGGTGGTGGCGGAATCCCCACGACCGACGCGGGCGCCGACGGCGGCTCGTCAAACGCGATATGCTGTCGGGCAATCGGGTCGTCAGGCCGCGGCAGTTCGTCCTTGATGGGCCCGCGCCAGACAAGGCGCCGCAACTTCTGCCACGTCCACTGCGCCGCTGCCTGCACGCGTGCGTGCACGCCGGCGACACCCGAGGTCGGCGGGTGCTGGTTTGCTGCGGCCGCGCGTGTGCGAGCGGCCTCCTTGGCCGCGACTTTGCGCCGCAGCTCAACGATACGGCTCGTCTTGAGCTGCGTCTCGACGGGCGGGACGACGCGGCTGGCCAGGACGCCGAGCGCGATGCTGAGTGAGATCAGGATCATTTGCAGGATCAGGCCGCCCGAGGACGCGACGGGGCTCGTGGCGGCATTGGAGCTGCCGAATGCGGCAATGAGCGACAGGGACGACCGCACACCCAGACCGCCGGGAACGAGGAGCAGGACGCCGGCGAGGAGCGGCGCCGTGCCCGGGTTATGCGAGATGCGCGAGTAGATGTTGCACGCGATGCCGACGCAGAACGCGGCAAGGGCCGATGTGGCCTCAGGGCCAATGTCCACTATTTGGTCAAAGGGTCAGCGGTCAGAATTGTGAAAGACAAGTCCAGGGCGATCAATCGTAATGAACGTACCAAACTTGAGCACGTACGACGACCAGTACGCAACGAGCACGGCCAAGGTCGTGATCCCAAACTGCTTGGGCGACGCGCGCAACTGGATACCCTGGCAAATGGCAAACATGACGACCGACGGCAGCAGAAGCCACTCGCCGTACTGCGACGCAAACGACTGGGTCGGCGAGCACGCCATGAATAAACTGTCCTGGAACACGGTCGCCGAAGACTCGGGCCACCAATGTTCAGCAGCAGCCACGGCGATCCGCGACCCAAGCACGATCCCAAATGCTTGCGTGAGCGTCTTGACGAGCCCGTTCGCGAGCCGCACGGTCCCGGAAATGACGTGCTTGGAGTTGAGTTCGACGAGCGACATGGAAATTGAAAGACCGGGCAGAATAATGAACAGCGTCGACAGCGTCACGCCCATGTAGCAGAGTCCCGACGAACTGCTCGATGCTGGTGTCAGCGACGCGACCGACTTGTTGGCCGACGAGAGCGGGTATTCAATGAGCAGCTTGAACCCGGCAGCGAGAAACGAGACGAGCAGCGAGACGATAATGTCGTAGATGTTCGAAAATGTTGGGAACTTCGACGAGAGGAGGTCGAGTACGCCGACCAGAACTCCGAGCAGACCCGCGACACTCGCATCGACCATGGATCCGTTGAACGCCAGTGGCGCGACAAACATGCTGCACCCGGCCGTCGCGATGCAGTAGGCAAACGCCGACCACGTTGACGGCGCGTCAATGAGCTCCTCGAGCGTCTCGATCGCGGTCTCGATCGTGATCTTCTTGGCTGCGAGGTCCTTGCAGAGCAGGTTCGTCTGATAGAGCTTCCAAAGCTCGTAGCCTGGTAAAAGGTGGCGATGAAGGTCAGTCGCACATGATCGGTATTGGCTCAAAACGGTGCGATTCACTCACCAGCTGGTACAGTCAAGAAGACCGTCTCCGTGCGATAATCGATGGGTGATTCGTAGCCAATAAGCAGCATGTTCGGTAGCGCAAACGTCGACGTCGTTACGTGGAGTGTTTCCGATGCCATCTTGAGCAAATACCTGAAGGCCAAAGACGTCAGTATTTTTGGGTGGAGAAGGCTCTGCACGGCCGCGCAAAAGCAAATAGAGCGTACTCGAGCCGATAGTTTGGAGAACCGAACCGAATCAGGCTCTCAGCGAGCGTGACCAAGAAATGACGCCGCACGTCAAAATAACCCACTACGACGCCGTTTTGGTCAGCCTGGACCGGGCGTGCGACGCGTTTCCGCGTCATGACGGGCACCGAGCCGGCCAATCCATGCATCTTGGGCGTGCTCTCCGTAGACGCGCGAACCGACCCGGACACGCGCGCATACTCCTCGGCAGCCGCAGGCAAGGGCAAAAACGCCTCGCCAGGGACGGGCGCGCCCGTGGACACCGGGTACAGCTCGGGCGACGGCAGCGGCGTCCCACCGCGCGACACGGGTCGCGACGGAATGTGCCCATGCACCGGGTCGACAAATTCGGGTCGCGGCGTGACCGACCCGTCAACGTGAACGAATCCACTCGCGTGAGCGGAACGACGGTTGGTACGCGGCGTCGTCGTGCCGCTCCCGGGTGCGTCGTCGTCAACTTCGAGAAACGTCGACGTGGGCGAAGCCCAGTTGGCGCTGGATGTTGCCCATTCGAGCGACGCGCGGCTTACCGGCCGCGAGCGCGCAGCTGCCGTTGGCGGGATGAGCGGGTGAAGTGACGGCGACGCGGGCAGACTGGTCGAGGGCGACGCGGCCAAACTGCCACCCAATCCGCTCGCTGCGAGCTCGTGTGATCGAAACAGCTGACGACGCAGCTGGTTGATGGACTCGTCCTGGCGAGCAAGCGCTTGCGCGTTCGACAGAGCCACGGGAGAGCGCACAGGATGACCAGGCTTGGGCGTTGCGAAACCGCTCGACGAAGCTGGGCGACGGTGCCGAGATGCGGCAGTCGTGCTTGGACGCGACGAGCCGGACGGGGTACCGGCCGCGGAAGTAGTCTTGCTTGCGGAAGCCGTGAATCGGGGAGACGGCGGTGCGCTCGCAGCGTGAACATGAAGATCCGTGGTTTGGACAGTCAAAGACGGCCGGATTGTTGGGGCTGGTACGATATTATCGGTGCTGGTCGAGCTTGCAGCCTCAGGCCTGCTGGCGGGGACGGATGTTCGGGGCGTCGAGGAGAGTGGATCATGGTTGGACGGGTGTGGTGCCATGGTTCTTGAAAGACGAGCGTCAAGGGAGGAAGAGTCGGAAGGTCCAGCGAGAGTACGAGGTCGACTGGTGGGCAGATTTGAGGCGAGATCAAATCAAGCCATGGCGGGGGAGGCCTAGGGCTTTATAACTTCAGACGAGACCGAGAGCGCGCGTTGATAATGTTGAGCGCAACGTACGATCAATCGCGCGACGACCGTGTCCTGGTCCACGGCGGCGCCGGACGGCGAGGGTGCCCGTCGTCGACCACGATGGCGCGCGAAACGGACGGGGCCCACGTTATGCCCATCCGAGCCACTCATCAGCGCCATCGCCACTGGGCATAGGCCCGCCGAACACGACAATTTGGAAGAGGTTGGCGTGCTCTGCTTGTCTGACGACGCGTGTGCAGATCGAGTCGACCGACGTCCAAGTGGCGGGCGCGCGCGTGCATCGTGTGCATCGGCGTGCCTCCAGCGTGTCGGGCGAAAGGCAAAACGGAACGGAGCGCCGAACGAATCCGTGCGTTGGCGCGAGTGTTGCTTCGATTCGTTGTTCTCCCCCACAAAAAGGGTCCAGGGCCTACTTTTGCGCCAACAGAACACGCCCGTCGAAAAGACGTTATTGCTGTTTGTGCGCGCCCGGACCCCACTCCCTTTCTCCAGCACTCCTCCCGGCACAGGCCCATCGGTTAGCTCGCAATGGAGTACTGCCTCACCGGCTGTGCATGCAACCGAGCGTGGTCTGGAGCGGTTGCGCCATGCCCTCGCCTTCAAATGGTACCAAACGGCCAGAAACTCCCGATCAGCGTTAGGCGGCGGACGTGTAGCGACCCCGGTTCTTCCCTCACATGCAACGCCGACGATTGCGCTGTCATGGGGTCCTGCAGTGACATCTAATTGTCGTGGCGACAAGGAACGTGGAGAGGACCCGGGGCGCAGCAGGCCTCGGCATGGTTGCTTATGGTGGTGCTGTGTCCAAAGCGGCGCGTGTGGTGGCGACAGGAGAAAGGTGGGGCGTGCGACGAGAGGGAGTTTGATCAGGAAATGATCGTTGATTGCTGGCAACGATGAGCATCATTTCAAGACGATTACATTGACGTGGCGGCACGTGCAGCTCGTCCACCGCAGTGTCTCCCCTTTCTCCCGGCACTCCCCTCGTCCATTCTTGCAGGTGGGGCATGGACGCCAACCCCAACCACCACCACTGCGATCACACCCACGACGTTCCCGCTGGCCAGACACGACTCCCGCTCTGTTCGCTGTGGCTTTCTCGGCGGGTCGCACCGGTCGCGAAATGTTCGCCTCTTTCGGGCCGTCGCCAAGGGAAGGGTGAGCCGGAACGAACGGATGGCCGGCAAGCTGTTGCTCCAGCGCGCGAGAGTCGGATTCGGTCGCCGACGCCGTCAGTTTGCTTCTCGCTCCCCGCAGATTTGCTTTGCCCACGAACGACACCGTCGTGGTATGCTCCAACGACGCCCGACCCGACCTCAACACGCTCCAACTTCGTGATCCTGACGCGCACAGTACCCGCGGTTGCTGTAGATCCGACGCGCACGCTTGAGTCGACCAGTCAAGTAGACTTGCCCGGCAAGTTTTGCGACCGTTGCTCACCATGGAGACCACGACCGACCTGATCATCAGCGTGTTTGCCGCGCTCGAGGCGCGCATTGCCCCGATCACGGCGCCCTACGAGGCGCACGTGGTCGCGTTCCTTGCCGACAAGTTCCCGGAGGCCACTACGGCGACCAAGACGTTCCTGGCCAGCATCCGGTCGCCCTACGCTGACCAGCTGCCGTTCATGAACCCGGCGCACGTTCTCTTCCTGGTCACGGCGTATCTGGCCCTGATTGGCGGTGGTCGCCTGATCATGAGCCAAGTGCCGTTCAAGCTGCAGGTCAAGACCTACGCGCTGCTCAACAACGTTGTCTTGACGAGTCTGTCGCTGTTCATGGCCGTGGAGGTGCTGCGTCAGGCGTTCCTGGGCCGCTACTCGCTGTTTGGCAACCCGCTCGTGACACCCGAGCAGGGCGGGACGGGCATGGCCAAGATTGTCGCCGTGTTCTATCTGTCCAAGATCCTCGAGTTCAACGACACGATCATCATGGTGCTCAAGAGTACGCGTTCTGTTCCTTTTCATGTGTGATCGGGCAGTTGTCGTTTTTGGAGCGGTGGGCTGGGCTGTACGAGCGAACAAAACTGACCCAATTTTGGATACCAAACGCGACCATCAATCTATCAGAGAACTTCCACCAGATTTCATTCCTGCACGTCTACCACCACGCGTCCATCTTCATGATCTGGTGGCTCGTGACGCTGTGGGCGCCGACGGGCGAGTCCTACTTTTCGGCGTTCCTTAACTCGGGAATCCATGTGATCATGTACGGCTACTACTTCCTGGTACGTTTACATGTGCTCGTTGATCTCTTTTGCGCTTGGTCGCGCCGTGGTTCGCGTCGAGACGCCGTAGTTCGTGGTGTTCGCGTCCTGACCGCATGTTCTCCACCCTCCTCCCAGTCGGCCCTCGGCTTCAAGCAAGTGACCTTCATCAAGAAGTACATCACGTCGGCGCAGATGACGCAGTTTATGCTCATGATGGTGCAGGCCACGTACAACCTGATCGACGGCTTTGTGCTGCGTCCGGAGAAGGCCAAGGCGCCCAACGCCTACCCGCTTGAGCTGAGCGTGCTGCTGTGGGTCTACATGGTCACAATGCTCGCGCTCTTCGGCAACTTCTACCGCCAGTCTTACAAGAACAAGGCGCGCGCCACCAAGGGTGCTGCCGTGCCGGCGGCCAAGAAGTCGTCATAAGCAGCAGGGGCCGGCCGGTTGCTGCCCTGGCGACATGACTGGGCGTGTTCGGGGTCGTTTTGTGCCATTCTTGCAATGTTGTTGCTTCGTGGAGTTATTCTTTTTTCCTTTGGCGTGGGTTCAGCTGCAGCTTGCACCGTCCTGTCCTGTCTTGTCATTTCGTGCTCCAAATCTGAACGAATTGTTGTCGCCGTCTTCGCGCGTCCAGTGTCGTGTCCGACCTAGTGTCCGATGATCATGGCGGAAAAGTTGGTCGCAAACGCCAACGGCAAATGCGTGTGTCGTGCGTTACCGTGCGTTCTCTTGCGTTACCGCAGCGCACCAGTGTGTGCAGATGCTGGCCTGCTTTTTGGCCTCGCTCGGCGCTATCCACGTCCATCCACGCCCATCGTGACCAACGCTGGCCGGTCCCCAACCCAACAACGCCAACGACCACCTCATCTTCCTCGCGCGCGCTCTGACCGACCCAATCACGCCGTACTTGCTGCAAACCGCTCAACTGCCGCCGCCAAGGCTCCGTCCTGCCCGCCGCCCACGCCGGCCGCCGAGCTGCGCCATTCCATGCACCAACCCGATCAGCCCTGCAAGTCGTGAGCGAGCAAAGCAATGGCCCTGCCCTACCACGCCTCCCTCCCGATCATGGCGCCGCCGCCCCCACCGGCACCCAGCATCAGCGCCGCGCCGACGCTCAACGGCACGACCACTGCCGACATTGCCGACGCGCCCCCCACCGTATCGGCGCCCGAGGGCGCCTACACGCTGCACCATACGGTCGTGCTCGACAAGGCCGCATGGGCCGCGCTGCCCGTCTCTGAGCAGCGACATTCCCGTGCGTGTCGAGGTCGCTATGCACGCTGTCGCGTCCGGGCACCTGTCACGCGCGCGCAGTGCTGGCACGAACCCCACGACCGTCTCCCGCGCGCGCCGCCAGTCGCCTGCGGGGCTCGGTGACCTGACGGCACACTTGTCGTCGGTCCTGCCCGTAGCCGGTGTCAATGGAACACCCGCAGCAGTGGCGGGTGGCGACCCGCTGCTTTCACCGATCCCTGGCACGCCGAGCAGTGCTGGGTGTGATGCGGGCGAGTTCCCGTTCGCTGCGCGGTCGCTCGCGACGGGCGGCGCGCACGCGTCCGTGCCCGACGTCATTTTCCAGTCGACGAGCACCATGTCGCAACCGTCGATCCCCGTTGCGGCCGCAGCGCCCATACCCATCCCGCTCGCGTCATCGTCATCCTCGTCTACGTCGCGCCTTGGATCCCTCTTCTCGTCAACGGCACGGCGACACCGCACCAAGTCGATGGTCTCCAAATCGAATTCTACGTTTGTGGCCAAAATCACGACGCTCGACCATTTACCGGACGTGCTGCGTACGGGCAACTATGCTGCGCACAAGGAGGTCACGCACGTTGTCGGCGATACGCACACGCACATGCACGGTGGCGCCGTGTCGCTCGCGGCCATGAGCGTCGGGTCCGTGGCGAGCTCGGGCGCGATCAACATGGGCGGCGCGTCGCTCGTGGCGATGCGCGAGCTCAAGGAGAAGCAGCTCGCGCGCGAGCGTGCAATTGCCGTGTTGAACGGTGGATCTGACAAGGACAAGGATAAGAACCGGTCGCACGGCCATGGGCAAAGCGGCGGGAGTAGTGGTGGACGACTTCGGCTCGCGCGCGGCTTCTTTTCGTCCAAGGGGTCGTCCAAATCGGCACCGAATTTGGCCGCTGAAGCCAATGGCGCGGATCACTCGGTCGCTGACACGGCGGCGGTCAAGCAGGAAACTCCGTTGCCGCAGGAGCCGTCTGTTCTGTCGACCATGATTTTCAATCTCGGCAAGGGGCTCGTGTGGATGGAGGCGCAAGAGTACAAGGTGCCACCGCCGCTTGTTACCGCTTTCGCGGAGATCTGGTCGACTGAATCTCACCGCTTCTTCTCCCACCCGGTAGGACCGTGCTCTGGCGCATCCAGTTCATTCGCGCGGATTCCGACGTGCCATGCCATTAACCCGACAACGCGCGCACCTGGCCGCATGGACCTGATTGTCGGCTTCCACCACAGGCGACCTGATGTGGTACGACGCGGTCCACCACCGGTACCACCGCATCAACAAGCAGGTGCGTCTTTACACGGTGCTGTTTTTCGGCAGACCAGCTGCTCACGCTCCTTTTGGCATGCTAGGGTGCTCTTCATGCACGACGCGTCACGCAAGTCGCGTGGGTACCCGGATCCGAAACGCTCTTCCTCGCCACGTTTGCCGATGGCACCGTCATGACCTTTGACAAGGATCGCGAAGACCGCGAGCTCGACGTGTCCAAGGACGCCAAGCACGGCGCGGCCAATGGCACGGCTGCGGGTCAAGACGATGAGGTGATTACCAAGCACTCGGTGGAAGGGTACGCTACCCGAAAATGTTATGCACGACATCCTTTGCGTAATTTTAACCGGTCCATTCCGTAGGTTCGAGGTGATCAAGCCCGTCAAGGCCCACAAGTACAACCCGTTGAGCGTATGGCAAGTGGGCAAATTCCATTTCGGCGCCGGCAAGGCCATTGTCGACGTATCGTTTTCGCCCAACGGCAAGTACGTTGCCCTGGTCGGACTCGACGGCCATTTGCAGGTCGTCAAGTTTGCTGAGGAGCGGTGCGTGCTGTGCATTTCCGTGTCTGCGACGACGCGAGAACCACTTTCTCATCCCTGTTCCTGCGGCATTTAGGTTGACGGACACGTTCTCGAGCTTTTTCGGCGGCCTTCTTTGCTTGTGCTGGAGTCCAGACAGCAGGCTACTCTTGGTCCGTACCGTTTTCGATCCAATCGTCTTCGCGCGAGGTGGACAGCAACTGACACCCTTCTTTATGCGTTTAGACGGGCGGCCAAGATGACTTGATCACGGTTTGGTCGATCCAAGAGCGACGCGTTCTCGCACGATGCCGAGGACACACTTCATGGGTTCGTTTACGCCCCCACTCCTTCCATCCCGCGCTTCGCGATGCTCATTCGGGACATTCCGCTGTAGGTTTCCAGCATTGCGTTTGACTATTGGAGGTCGGACGCAAGCACGTACCGATTCGGCAGTGTCGGCCAGGACGGCAAGATGCTGCTTTGGGAGCTGCCCGTGCACGGTTTGGGACCCTTGGGCCGGCCGGCGGGTGCACGGTCGACGTCGTTCACCGGCTCGGTCAATCGACGTGCGAGTTTTCTGTCCGGCAACGACGACGACTGGCGCGCGCGCGAGCACATTATTCACCCGCCGCTGCCCGCCAACGAAGTGCCCGTCATGGAGCCCATCATGGTCCGTATTTCCCCACACGTGTTTCGCTTCTTTGGTCCGCTTGTTCGCTAACATGCATCGCGTCGCAATACACAGTGTGAAGTCGTCTCGACACAACCGCTCACGTCGCTATCCTTCACCCCGACCGCGATCATCGTCGCGCAGCGCAAGGGCACGATCCAAGTCTGGACACGGCCACCTCCAACGCACCTCGTCGACGACGACAGCGTCGTCGGCAAGACCGTCGTTGGCGGCACACGACCCGACTGGACACCGCCCGCGTTCCTGAACCCGCAGTCGGTGTTTGGCCAAGCCGACCCGGACCCAGACAACGATCCGTTGCACCATCCCTGGTCGCCCGTCGGGTTCTTCACGCCCGAATCGTCCGCGGCAGGGACTCCCGAGACGCGGTCGCGCGCGGCCTCGGGCGTGTCCGGGTGGACGCACACGCACGCCGCGTTTGACCGGTCGTCGTCGGAGACGGGGTCGTCGGCGGCGGTTCCGGCACTGACGGGCGATGACCATGCGCTCGCGGCCGATTTGGCACAGCGTGTCGAGGACGATTTGGCGCGGCATGCGGAGCGGATGGGCACGAGCCCGCGGTCGATGATGGCCGTGCGCCACTTGCGCGTCGATGACGACCACGAAGTCGTGTCGCTGTGACGAGGACGCGGTGGGGTGGAGGGTGATGGGAACATAAGGGAGCGTGTAGTATTGTAATTCTTCTTTGAGAGGTCGGCGGCCTCAATAGTTTTGTCGCGCGCCATGATGCCCTGTGGAACGGGAACTTGCCGCGCAATGGGGACCCAGTTTCTTTGATTGATTTAATTTCGTGGTGGACGTTGGCCGCTCAGTTGAGATAATCGTAATCGTCGTTCAGCTGAGCCTTAGCGTGCTGCTTGAACCGGTGCGAAGGGTGATGATGAACTGCAGGGAACAAGAGCGAAGGAGAAGAGAAATAAATGAGAATGAGATACTTGCGTGCCCATTTCCCACCAGGATCGAGTGCGGGCTCGCAACGTACCTGAAGAATGCGCCCCACTTGTTTTGCACGCGTCGCACAAGTTGGTTGAGAACTGTTCGGGACACTGAGTGCACGCGAACCGCGTCCCGACAATCGGGTCGACGCCGCACCCGTCACACTATTCCGTGCGCGCCGTGTGAGTCTGCAAATCCTCGCCTCGTTTCGTGCCGTTCCCACCAACGTACCCGGTACCCGTAATGAATCTCGTCCTTGACAATCCGTTCGCGCCTGGCCGAATTTTTCGCTGCCTTGTTGTCCAAGCTCACCGTCGAGACGGTCATGTACTTGGCCCCCGTGTACCGTCCGCCCGTTGGCGGTGCAATCACGCCGTTGAGCTCGTTCAGCTGCCGTTTGCGCCGGCGTCGGTCGCGCTCGCGCTCGGCACGCAACCGTTTCTTGCGCGCCTCGCGGTCCTCGCCCTCGAGGTAGGCAAGGCCCATGGCCGGCGGGATCGTGGGCGTGGATGGGGTGGAGGACACGGCATTCATGTTCTAAATGCGAAATTACTCGGTGGTCAGCGTCGGAACCGCGATCTTGACGTCAGATAAAAGTACCAATGGGACATGGCTGCTCACAGTCGCGGTCGGGAACTGGTACGTCTCTGGCCGCGGTCGTGACAGGAGCCACTCGATGCTTGGAACGTGCACGATTTCTTGCAGTTGCGGCAGGCGGAGTTTCTGTCTTGCCGCGTCCAGGGGACCGTCAGGTCACATCGCACAGCAGTTGGCGAATCGTGCGTCGTGAGGAGCACGCTTACCGAGTCGACCAGGTCGGCAATCACGCCCGGCGCATCGTCGTCAATTCTTTTGCGCAAATCCTGCAGCGTGTTGATATCGCGGCGGGCATTGGCGAGTTGGGCTTGGAGTAAACGGAGCCCTTGACCGACTAGTGCAATACTGGCGTGATGGATAATGGTGAACACGAGGATTCGACGAGCCAAGTCGCTCTTGAATTTGGCGATATCCTGGCAATCCCGTACTCGTCCTCGACCGCCTGGTGGTGGTGCGCCATGATATTCGTGGAGAGGTTGTTTGGCAATCGGGAACAAGGTCGTCGCGAAATGGGCTTGTTTGGGCTGGCCGATACTTCTCGAGAGCTGAAGCATCAATTTGCGGCCAGTGCTCGTAGATTTGGTGGCAATAAGCGCTGTCGGGTCAGCAAAGTACCAACAAATGTCGATGGAGGAGGGAGAAGAAGCAAGGTTCCAAGCGAAATCGGCTCCTTGATCAATGAATCATTGGTTTACCTCGACCGAGTCGACCGTTGGTCTCTTGTTGTTTTGCGGTCGCTTTCGCAAAGACTCAGCATGACGCGCACTTGCTGCCAGTGCTGCCATCTTCTCGCTGCCTGATGGGGCAGAATCACGTTCCAGGACGCTCGATTTTGCTAAATTGCATCCACAGCAGCTATGCAGAAATCCTCCCCCATTTCTTACACCACCACAAATAGCTATTGATAAAAGCGCCGAGACGATGCTCAGACAAGACAGCAAAAGCGCGTCATTCCCGACCGAGTTACGAAAACAACTCGTTCTTGGCCGTGGCTACAGGCGACAGGAATCCAGTCAGTGAGCTGGGCGACGCGATGGACATGTCCAAACCACGAAAACGTACTCTCGCGCGGCACGACCACCTTCGCCGCGACAATCGAGTCCTTGAGCGTGCACTTCTCGCCGACCTGCGCGAGGGGGCACACAATGCACGATTCGAGCTTGACCTCGTCGTCGATCGCGACTCCGTCCATCAAGACACAGTTGACGAGCTTAACGTTACGCCCAATCACGCACCGCGCTCCGACCACCGACTTTTTCACCGACGACCGCTCACCCACCCGCGTCTGGTCGCCGACCATCGACTCGGGCCCGACCTGCGTGCGCGGCGCCAAGTCGGCCGTCGCCGCGACTCGGTGCTCGCCCGCAAGCTTGGCCAGCGTGCGGTTCAGCTCGGCGTACCCGGCGGGCGTGTTGGCGCGCGCGCCCGGATGGCCAATGGCAGCGAGCTGTGCGTGCAGCGGCGCACCCGAAGCGGCGGCGGTCGTGGTGGCCAGGTCCATGGAACTGGCACCCACCGTGGAGGGCGAGGCGTCGGCGCCCGCCTGGCTCAGGTACGCGAGGATCACGGGACGCGACTGGAGCGTGCCGTTGGACGGGGTGAGGCCTGCGATGGCCATGGACGCTTGGTTGGCCGCGTCCGCCTCCCGGTCGTGGTCGTGGTCGTGGTCCACGTCCATGTCATCAGGGGAGACGGTACCGGGCGATAGGGCTACCAAGAATTCCACGTCAGTTCGAACGATTCCAAGGATCTGATATCGCACAGTGTGCCGAGTCAACGTACATTTGGCCGCATTCGTCACGTACTGCGACTTGATCAGGGCCGGCACCGTCTCGCGCTGAATCGACCCGGCCTTGTCGCCAAGCATCGACCGCAGCGTCTCGGTGCGGAAAATATACAGGTGCGCGTCCTGCGCGCGAACCATGCGCACCGTCGGGAACTCGCGCAGCATGTCGAGTCGCAGCGGCATGCCCGGGCCCGACGCCTCGGTGACCTTGGCGCGCAGCGATGCGGCCACGAGCCTGGCGACTCCCGTAGCGGGGGCAACCGACGTGCGATCGCGCACGGGGTTGAGCGGCGCAAGCCCAATCACTTGGTCAGCGGCAGCGTCGGGTGCGGCACCGTAGTAGAGCGCGAGCATGGCAGCGTTGTGCGTGCGGAACTGGTCGAGCAGGACCATGGGCGAATCGGCCGGAATCGTGTCGACCGACATGACGACCACATTAGTCTGCCGCAGTTTGTCGAGGACCTTGCGCAACGCCGCGCCGGACCCGAGGTGGTCGTCGACGAGCACGAGTTCCGGGCGTCGCCCTTCGAGCGAGCGCACGTAAGTCGTGAGCTGGTCACCGTGCGACTGCGCAGCGACGATCAGGACATCTAGCGTCCGTGGCCGGCCGTTGATCAGTTAAATTTTCGGCCTGTTGAGCTGCTTACAAGGACGTGATCCGCACCCTTGATCCCGGCCGACTCGATCCACTGCAGCGAGTACGAGATCATGGGCTTGCCCGCAATCGGCAGCAGGGCCTTAGGCGTGCCCTGCGTCAGCGGCGACAGCGACTTGCCCGGGCCGGCGAGAATGACGGCCTGAAGCTCACTCATATCCATTTGCGGGTTACGGCTCGCAACGTTGAGCGAGAACATGGACATGGTGCTGAACTATTGCTGGAGACTTGCAGTCGCTCGATAGAATGCGGATGGGGACAAGTGCGTGCTGACGGCTGTGCTGGAGCTGGAGACTTGTGTTGCCGTGGTCACGGTGCGATCAGGTCGGCTTGAACGCTCCAAATAGTTCGAGACGAGCGGAATCGGAGGCAACAAGTTGCGCGAGGTGGGAGCGGATCAAGCTGGCGCAAGCTGGCCGTGATCTTGCGTCTGCAGCTGGTGGAGCAAAACGACGACTCAGCTCGGGCATGATGAACTCGTGAGCTCTGACTCAATTCCAACATGAGAATGACCAGACATGCTCAAATCATTTACTCAGCATTTTGCACCCTGTTTTCGAGCCGATGTGTAAAACGTGAACAGCACACAGCATGGTGGAGAGGCTCTGGAAGGGGAGGTACGCCCTGATCTTCAAGGACGCGGCCGCGCTCGCTTGACCGTGACCTCACTGATTCGGAGAGTCACTGGGCTGGAGAGTTACTAATCCAGTCGAGTCGGTTGCATCGCGAGCATAATACAAGTGTGCGTTTGGGTGCGCTGGAGCGGACTTCTGCAACCTCAAAGTTGGTGGTTCGAAGCCGCTCCATGGGGAAGACGCGGCATATTGAAAGGTTGTACGGACCAACTCCGGGTATGTCATTGTCAACAGGAAAATCTCCTCAAGACAAGCAATGCTTTTCGAAGTTCGTCGAGAAATCCAATCAATTCACGATGATCAATAAAATCAATCCAGAGGCACGCACTCGGCCGGCCGCCCCGCCGCGTCCCCACTCGCGACTCCTTCCATGGCGCGCACTGCCTCGTCGATCCGCGCATACTGCCACTGGAACCGTGCCGGATAGAGGAACGGGCGCAGATCAAACCGGTTATCATCGGTCCCGTATGACTCGGCATGGTAGGACGGCGTAAGCGTCGTCATCTTGTGCCGATTGATCGCGTAGAACGTGAAGAATGACTTGACCTTGATCGCCACGGTGGCCGGCGCCATTTGGTGGCCCCAGTCACGCACGAGTTGCGTGAACATCGAGAACGGACCGCATTTCTGCACTTTGCGCAACCGCCCGTACTGCGAGAGCTCGTCGTAGGTCATGCCCATGTCGGCCTCGTCGGCCTGCACGTAGTCGGCCGACGACGGCTCGAGCTCAGCCGTCGGGGTTGCGTCCAAGAAGGACCCGAGGATCGGCAGGTTGAAGTTCGTCTGCGCCCACCGGATGAACGCGCGCAGGTCGGTCTTGGAAATGCCGCCGATCGGGTTCAGGTCGGCAGACGAGCAGTCGTACTTGGTCATGTACCCGCGCAGACTATAGAAATCAGCCCTTTAGATTCGTTCACTGCACCCATGAGTCCCGGAAAGATCCGCGTACCTCTCGTCCACGTTGGCACTGCCCAACACCAACAAACTGCCCTGCCGCCCACGCGCCCAGCACAGCAGCTGCGCAAACAAGTAACTCAGCACCATGCGCGTGCGCGCCTGAATGTTCTGCAACGCGAGGTTCTCGGCGGGCGACCCACCAAATAGCTTGAACTTGGGCTCCTTGTTGGTGATGCGCACAAACAGCGACGAAATCGCCGACACGACCGAATCAATCGGCACGTTCAAGTGGTACGCGCCAATCGCCTTGGCCAGGTCCTGTGCACGCCCGCGAGTTTCCGCCGACGAGTGCTCCGACGACAGGTAGCACGTGTGGAAAATACGCGCGCAGACCTCCTGCGGCGTGGCGGGAATCCAAGTCGAGTCGGTGGGCTCGCCCACGATCCGGCGCAGGTCCTCGAGGACCTGCGGCTCCGTCTTGTTCTTGATCGCGTCCACGACGAGCCGGCACATGGAGAACACGATCACGGCCGTCGCGCACGAGTCGATCCCACCCGAGAGCGGGAGGAAGTAGCCCTGTACGCGCGACCGCCGCAGGTAGTCCCAGAGCCAGCATGCGGGCCCAAGTGCAATCTCCTCTTCGGGCGAGCAAATCACGGGTTCCATGGGCCGCTTCGGGACCAAGCCCGGCACGAACCGCGGCGTATGCGATGCCGGCTGCCAGACCGACGACGACAGGGCCACGTCGACGTGAATGCGCGGGTACCGCGGCGCCGCCGCGGCCTGCCAGTTGCTCGAGATCCGGCCGGACCGGAACGAACGCACGGCCTCGAGGTCGACGGCGGCCGTGACCACTTCCACGTCGCGCAGCGAAAACTGCGACCCTTGCGCGACCACGTCGCCGTTGACGACGACCATGGCCGACCCGTCGTAGTAGACGCGCTCGCCGTCGCACCCTTGCTGGTTTGCATACAAGTAAATCCCGCCGCACTTGCGTGTCGCGCCCGTGATCAGGTCGAGCCGCGTGCTCAGCTTGCGCAATTCGTGGTGCGAGCCCGACGAGTTGGTGAAGAGCTCAACGCCGTCGAGAGCCATGGCTACGTGTGGCGCCTGGGCCGAAAAGACTTCCTCGCACGTCTCCACGCCAATCACGGTATCGTGCGTAGCGAGAACGGCTTCGCCAAACGGCACCGTGCGCTGGCCCGTGGCCACCGCGACCATGCGCGGCAACGCGTGGTCCTCGACGGTGCGCGCGTGCAGCCACGGCGTGAACCACCGCATCTCACGGTAGTTGCCGTCGTTGGCCAAGAACATTTTCGGCCGGATCAGCACGATCTGACCCTTGCACACGAGCACGCGACAGTTGTAATTGACGCCGCGGTGCTTGACAGGCCTAACAATGAAACGGAACTGAACATAAGATTCCCGGGTGCTGGGCGCGATTGTCGGGGGTAAAACGACGCGTGGTCAGCAAACTTACATGCCAAAGTCGCAAATCATGTCGCTCTGGCACGCCGGGTGCTGGAGCAGTTCGACGAGCACCTGCCACGAGTGCAAGTACGTGTCGCCTGCGCGGAATTGGTTCAGTTTTGGGCAACGGTTGAGGTTAAGCGCGACCAAAACGCACTTTCAAGGAAATGGTCGTTGCAGCCATAGCCGCTGGAGTTGCACCGAACCGACAAATGAACAAAGATCAGCACGCGATCACGACGGCAAAGACTGTCCACCCGCGAGCGTACGTGATTTCGAGCTCGGGGCCGATGCGCAGCGACGCGCCATTGTCAAGCGCGACTTGCAGCGATTTCTGGATGCGCTCGAGGTTGCCGGTGAAATCGAGCGCCCACTGGTTGAGCGAGCACGTCGCGACGATTGCAACGTGGCCCATGGTGCCGGTTTGATGCTGGTCTCGGTGCTCGTCGAGTCTGGCGCCGAAGATGGTGGTGCAGAACAATGAATGACAAGGAAGTCTTGAGGCCAAGCCTTGATGCCACCAAGCTTTGATTATGGCGGATGGGTGTGGCACGTTTGCCCACGAGTTGCTTCACCGCGGTTTTGATAGCCAACCACCACCACCACGACCAACTCGTTGCCGACGACGACCACGAGCCGAATCGGCCGCACCAGAACGCACGACTCGGCGCATTCGGACCGCCGCCGCGCCCCCTCGCCTTGGATCAACTCCGACACCCGTCCAACTACGCCGACCATGTCCTCCCCCGCCGCGTACTCGCCGCACGTCATCTACGTGCGCCAGCTATTCCGCCGCGCGCTGCGCACCGCGCAGGACTGGTCGACGACGCGCGAGGGCTTCCGGCAGACGTGCATCGACATTCGGTACCAGTTTGAGGCCAACCGCAACGTGCACAACCCCAAGCAACTCTCGGCCGTGCTGGCCGCCGCTGAAAAGGACCTGAAGGATATGGCGCACCCGGAGCCCTACCGGTACCCGACGTCGCCGTTTGGGTCCAAGTTTGAGCGCAACGTGCCTGTGCCCAAGGAGGTGTGTGCTACGCGCCGTCGCGCTGTTATTCGCTTGGCCAGTGTGACCACCGCCTACGATCGTCGTCTCCGTGTGCTGATTGCGCCCGTGCGTAGATTGCTGAGAACGGGTTTGGCGACTACGTTGACCCGGCGACCAAGTACGGCCGCTTCGAGCGCAACTTCATCAACGTCTAGGCGGCCTGTGCTGCTTCCGCGGATCGAGTCGGGCTTGCGCCGCCGATCTGGCTCCCAACGTCGAATACATGTCTTTGAATCGCACACGTCCTTTTTTGGCCTTGCCACCCTCTTTGGCGCACGAGAAGGAGATCCCGCCGTTGATCGTCTTCACTCGCCGCTTCCCTACCTTAGTGCGGTCCTCCACTCGTCCTGACCCGCCATCGGCCTCCTCGCCTTGACTGGCTGTGGAGGGTCACTTGCTCGGCTGGACAGCGCTCACTCGCCTGCCGCCGCGTGGCCGCGACCCGACCTAACTGCAGTTGCGACAGTCCTGTCTGCCTCACGATCAAATGGCCCAGTAGGCACGACCAAACTAGTTCTCTCGTTGCCAGCACGCGCTCTGATACATCAACCAACCAAGATCAAAATGTATCCCGTGTGGAAATCAGCGTGTAATCTACAATATTGAGAGGGGACGGGGGAGGAACAAAAGCAAACGACGCAAAGCAACCAAAGGAACCATAAAAAAGGGAAACGACGCGAGGAAAAGACCAATGTAAAAAGGGGGAACCAGTCGCCATCTCCAAACCCAGTTGCAGAATTATGCCCCAGACGTAAATACAGCAGCAGCTTGTGGCGCGCTCCACCTCCGCCGCCCAAGCCGCGCACAGCGGGACTGAACTCTCAGTCCCACACGACGCTGCGCGCATCAGCAATGATCAACGGCGCCCCATCCCAATCCCCGCGCGCGGTCCTCCGGCGAACGGCATCGGCGGCGGCGGCGGCCCGCCATACTCGCTCTCATCGTCCTCGTCCGACAAGTACATCGTGTGCGCCTGCTGCCGGCGCGGCGCGATATGGTCGAAACGTGCCGCCGACGCTGCAGGCGGCGGTGGACCCGCTGGCGGAGCGCGTGGTGCCGGCGGCTGCCCGTACTGCCGCAGCGAAAAGTCCGACCGCAGCGTGTTATCCTGGTACCCACCAGCGCTGCCGGGCGCGGGTGACCGGGCCCCGCCGGGCGTGTACGGCGCCTCCGACTCGGCGTAGAGGTTTGATGACATGAACGTGCCGCGCGTTGGGTCGTCGTGCGGTGACGTACCGAGCGGCGGTGCCGGGCCGCGGCCAGAGTTGCCGCCGTACCCTGGACGACCGTTCGCGCCGTAGTTCGTGCCGGGTGGCGGGCGGTACGTTGGGCCGGGGGGTGGCGGCGCGCCGTACCGCGACGGCGCAGAGTACGGGCTCGCGCCGGGACTTGGGCCGCTGCCGGGCGGCGGGACGTTCCCCGCGGTCCATGGCGACGGCGGACCCATAGGTCCACCCGGCCCGTTGGGTGACGCGCCAGGCGGGCGCGCGTAGGGTCCACCGGCCATCGGGTCGTAGGGCGGCGCGAGTGCCGGTGGGGCCGCGGGCGACGACCCGTACGGGTTCATGGGCGCGAATCCGGGGGCGGCAAGGTGCGGTTTACTTGGGTCGGGCGACCCAAACGAGCCCGTCGAATTGCGTTTCGAGTCGTTGGCTTCATTGGCCTTGTTCGACGTGCCGACAGGCACGAGCACGAGTTCGCCCGAATCTTGCACGGCCACAGTCGCGCCGGCGGTCGGGAGCTTCGAGCCCGTCTGGCCCTCGTAGTGCTTTTCCTTATTGGGTGGCGAGGGGAGGGCAAAGACGGCAGCGAGCGCGAGCAGGGCGATCGCGGCGAGGGTCAGCGTCAGGACCTTGATTTCGAGCCGGCCCGACGCGAGTTTGCCGGCGTTGGCGCCCGACGACGGGTAGAGCGACTCGCCGAGCAGGTTGGCGCCGGAGATGAAGGGTGGTGGCGTCAGGACCGCGAATTGCAGCAGGGCCAGGTAAATGGCGGCAGCGACGATGAGCAGGAGCAGCAGTAGCACGATGCGCAACGTCCACGACAGCGCGGGCGAGACGACATAGTCGCTGTAGGGCTTCTTGGCGAGTTTGACTTGGCGGCGGCGCAGCGGGACGAGCACGATGCCCACGAGGGCGAGGGCGGCCGCGGCGCCCGGGATGAGCATGCCCACCATGGCCTTGTCGGTGTAGAGCAGGTAGGCGAGCCCGCCGCCGGGCCGCGGCGAGCAGCGCCAGGCACCCAAAGGCGCTGAGATAGGGCGCCATGGCGGGCCGCAAGGTAATGCGGGCGGTGGGAGCGGGCGATGGGAGCGGGCGGCGCGGCGTGGGCAGCGCGGCGTGGGCAGCGCGCAATCGGCCGGGGGCGGCCGTGGACTCGAGTGCGAGCGTGGTATGGGTCGGTCTTGGTGGCCGCGGTGGGCAGCTTGTCGCCACGAAGCAGGGTGGGAAGGGACGAGCCAGCAGGCATCGCACGCCTCGTGTCGCCTACACGTGACGCACGTTGAGCAACGGGGCTTCCAGCACGCGGTGCCACGTCACTTCCCTTCAGCATCGTGCTCCACATGGCCGGCGCACCACCGCGTCGTCGGCGGCGAGCGCGACGGCAATCCACGCGCTGCACGCGCCGTCGAGCTCAAGCACTTGCAGCATTCCACTAGAGCACCGTCTTCTGCGCGCCCCCACCACTGCTGCAGGCAGCCAGCATCATGACCAACGCTCCAGCCGCCGGCCAAGGCGCCGCACCCGCCGCGGACGCAGCGCTGCCCGCCCAGGCTCTCCCGGCAGACGGAATCTCTCCTGACGACGTACGCCCGCTAAATTAAAGCGCTCGCGCTCGCGCAGCGATTCGCATTGTGGTCAACTGGCAGCTCACTGTTGCTTCCCCTCGACGCTGCTGCCCATCCCAAGATGATCCTTCATGTGCGCGTGCGCATCTCGTCGCATGGTACGCCATGCCATGCCACCGCCCTCCTTGCTTGCCCTGTTCTCCCCATACTCATGCCCAACGCGCGCAGGCATCTCCGTCCTCCCGCCGTCGGTCGAACGCCCGCTCGTCTCTGACATGGACACGGCCGCCCACGTCCCTGGCGGCACCGCTCCGCACACCGAGCACCTGTCGGCCATTATGGCCCTAATCGCCGCTGCCACGCGCGGCCCTACCGGTGCGTCCAACGGCGTCCCTCCTCAAGCCGGTGCCGCCGGGCCCCACTCCCACTCCAGCACCGTGCCTCCGACTGGCGCTCCATCGCTCCCGCCGCCGCACATGAACCGTTCCACGGCCGACATCCCTCCCAGTCCGCGCCGGCGCACGCCCAGCCGCGACCGCGGTTCTCGCCGGCGCACGCCCAGCTGCGACCGCGGTTCGCGCCGTCGGACCCCCAGTCGCGACCGGTCGTCTCGCCGCCGTTCGCCCAGCCGGGACCGGTCCTCGCGCCGTCGTAGTCGTACGCCCAGTCGTGACCGGTCGTCGCGGCGCCGGTCGATCAGCCGTGGCCGGTCGCGCGCACATTCTCGCGACCGCTCGCCGCCGCCACGGTCTCGGTCCCGGACTCGCTCGCGGTCGCGTGGTCGTGGTCGTGCGCGCGAGAATTTGCCTGTTGGGCCCGATGCCGAGGCTCTGCTCGACCAGCGCTGGTGCCTGTCGGTCGGGAACTTGCCGTTTGACGTGCACAAGGACGAGGTGTTGCGCGCGTTCAGCTCGGCGGGGAAGGTGGCTGCATTGCAGTTCCTCTACCGTCCGGAGCGCAACATGGCATTTGCGGGGTGCGTTGGCTGTTCTTTCGAGTTGGTGGTCGAGCCGACCACGTTGGTTCGGGACGTGGTCGCGCTCTGATGTACTAGACTGACAATTTCGCGCATTACTCAGGTGGGCCTTTTTGTGGATGGCCAACGAAGAAGGGTACCAGCGCGCGCTCGGTAGAACCGCACCAACATTGGTGGACGTCCCGTAAACGTACGTTCTTCCTCGTCATCAACGACCATGTCATTTTGATCCTCCCTTCTTAAACATG
>GG745335.1:1276162-1291710 GCA_000151295.1 Allomyces macrogynus ATCC 38327 | reverse complement strand
ACGATCGCCGCGCTCCGCGCCGACCGCGCTTACGTCTTTCTGGCCCTCTACCGCGCCATTGATCCGGCGCACCCGGACTTGCCGCGCAACCAAGCTGCATCCGCGCGCCGTCCGCGCACCGTCGTTGTCTACTTCTGGTCGGGCCCGGCGACGCCGCGCACGGCGTTCCCGAAATTCGCGTACGCGGCGTGGCCGGCGTTCCGCGACGTGTTGCGCGCGTTCCAGTGCCCGATTCGGTTGGTGCGGATCGAGGCGGCGAGGGAGCCGCTGCATGTCTTGGCGCACTTGGACCGCGCGGTGTTGGTCGAGGACCCGAAGTTGGATGAGCCGAGGACGGGTGGGAAGTTGTTCCATGTCCGCGTGCGGTACGGAGCGACGTGTATTGCTGTCCAGATCGCGTTTGATCCGGAGCGCGTCGTTGCACGGGACGCGGCACTGGTCGATTTCGGGCGCGGGCGGGAGGTGGTGTTGTGGGTCGGCCGTGGAGTGACGGTCGAGGAGCGTGTGCTCGTCGAGCAGATCGCGCAACGGTACCTCGAGCGGTTGGACGACGACCAGCGGCCGCCGTTCCGTGTCGTCGACGACGGGACCCCCGCTGGCGACGCTCTCGTTGCCGGAATCCTCGCTGTCTCAGCCGGGCCAAAGACCGACGTGCCCGTATTCGGGACTGGCAGCAGCGACTCACCGCGCGTGTTCCGGGTCACGTCGGGCGCCGCCGGGCACCGGCCGCACGTCGTGCGCGTCGACGAATTTGACGGCGCATCCGCGCACTGCACGGACCACCCGGACGAGTGTCTTCTCGTGGACCCAAGGAGTGATGGGCCACTGTACGTGTGGGTCGGGAAGAGCGCGACGCCGACGGCGCAGCAAGTCGCGCGCGAGGCTGCACGAGCCATCCTGACGCGACAGGACGATCCGCGGTCTGTGGTCGTGGCTCCAGACGTGCTGGATGCGGCGCTGGATGGGGTTGGCGATTTCCCCGGGACGGACTGGTGGTGGGAGGGACTGGATTTCGAACAGCTTGCGCGTGACGGGGTGGTGGTACCAGGCGTCCAGGCTGCAGCAGACGCGAGTAAGGTCGTGGTCGTGGAGCACGACGGGCGCGAGTCGGTGCAGTTCCGCAGCTTCTTTTTCGCGTGGCACAATGCGTGACGGGTCGTGGACGAAGCGAAGAAGTGCGTGGAAGAGAGAGGAGACTCGGACCGGTCGACTTAAAGCGCGAACTTAGCGGATGCCATATTCGGTTTCTTGCACATTCGGTTCGTCGTGACATGGGAGGGTGGAGAAGAAGCAGGACCACATGGCCATTGATTTTATTCACTCGCGCGGCTCGTCGAAGGAGCCTGGCGCAACCGACGACGACAACTGGTCTGCGCCGCCGTGCAGCCAGCGCCACTTGACCAAATCAAAATCGGGAACGACATCAATTTCGTCACGCGACCGCCACCAGTCGAGCAAGTTGAGCAGCAGCAAATCGACCGTCACGGTCAAGCAATACAGCAGCCCAGCGACCAATCCGCCCGACCGGTATAGAACCAGCCGGTCGACCAACTCCCGATCCCGGACCCCACCGCGCTGCACTACCCCGCGGTACACATTTTCCGTCCGCGCCGCCACATCGCTCCACGCATACATGTCCCGCACGACCTGATGCGTCGCCCACGGATCATGCAGCCCCAACTCGCGCACGACCCGGATCAATGTCGTGGCCAAATCGACCGGGTGCGGGCGGTCACAGAAGGTCAGCAAGTCGCGTGGCAAGATTTCGGGGACGCCGCCGACCCGGGTCGAGACGACGTGGAGCCCCGCACAGGCGGCCTCGACCATGGCCGTGCCAAACGCTTCGATCAGCGACGTGTTGAGAAAGATTTGGCCCTGTACGAGCACGGAGCGGACCTGTGCGTGGGGGACGGCGCCGAGGAGTTGGACGCGCGACTGCAGCACGTGCTGTTCGCGCATTTGCTCGAGGTCGACGCGTTTGGCGCCGTCGCCGGCTAGTGTTGGTTCAGCCGGCAGGGAATGAGCTGAGGTGGAGAGTTACGAGAAGCGGTCGGGGACTCGTACCGATGATAAAGCGCACATTTGGGAGCGCGGCACAGACGCGGGGAATGACCTGCGTCAGCAAGTCGGCGCCCTTGTTGTAGACGAGCCGGGTCACGCACACGATCGTTACTGGAACACCAGAGGGTCAGTCAATCAGGCGCCGCGATGTGTGCTCAAAGGAAGACATAGCGTGGAAACATGCCCCAATTCGGATCCACAGCAGCCGGATCGGGCAAGAAATCGTCGGCGATCACGGCGTTCGGGATCACAGACACGCGCGTCGGGTCTAAGGCCGCACGCAATACAGTATTCTCGCGCGACGTGTGACTCACGCAAATCACATGGTCGACGTCGGAGAGCACAAACTTGAGCACCTTGTTGATCATGATCGCGCCTGTGTTGTTGAACCCGAAGAGCGAGTGGTCGGTAAAGCACGCGTGCAGGCCCATGGTCCGCGCGTGTAGAATGTACTCGAGGCACATGGACGAAAAGGCCTACAAAGCGGTGGAGAAGCATGAACTGAAGTGCGAGAACCAATTTACAAAGCGAGGGGCACGATACCTGGTGCCCGTGAACGAGTTGGATCCGCTCGCGCGTCATTATGTCGCGAAAGTAGGCCAAGTGGCCGAAAATGGTTGGAAAACTGGCCTGCGACGGCAAGACGATTTGCGGCAGGTAGTAGACCTTGAGCCCGTTGGTCAGCCAGCGGATGCCGACGCGGGTCCTTGGTCGCAAATCCTTGACGTTGGCGCCCTTGGACGAGGGGTGGTGCCCAGGCGCGCGGTCGTAGGCGTGCGTGACGATGATCACCTTGTGCCCACGAAGCAGCAGCTCCTGCGAGAGGCAGTACAGGTGGCTCTCGATCCCACCGACGTTGGGAAAGAAAAAGTCTGACACCATACTGTTACGAGCAGGCGAAGATTCGCTCACTTGGTCAGTCAATAATTGTGGGTTTTGAACGACAAGACAACATCAAGTTTGGGAATCTTATGGTCGAATCTGGCTTGATACCGACCATATCCTCAGCCGTTCCGGGTCGTCCATGATCAGAGCTGAACTCTTTGAAAATCTTGATCAATGGTGCCGATATTGGGCGCGTATGGGCCAGCGCTGATGCTTTGGCGGGCTTCTCTCCTCCTTTCTTGAAAGATCCGCCAGCGTTGTCCAGCTGGAGCTCATCGTTAATGCCACTCGTCAGTTCCTTTATCGTTGATCAAGGCTTGCAGCGTCGTTGCAAGGTGTTGGGCATGAGAATCTTCACCTTGGCTGGTGCTGCAGCAAGGTGCAGCCGACTGCCGAGTGTGCCGTTGTGGCCGAGTGTGCTGTTGCGGTCGACCAACGCAGGTCCGAAGTCTGTCCTGATGCGCGGGTCAAACTTGCCAGGAGCGAACGTGACCCTGGCCGGCTGCGCCTCTCCCTTTCCTTGCCCAGCTTGCTTCGCTGTTCCACCACTTCGCATCCATGACTTCGACTCGCCAACGCATTCTCTCGCTTGCGCAACGCCGGTCGCGGGCGCACTTGCTGCACGGCTTCCAAAGTCGCTCAAGCATGGTCCAGGTCGGTTTGCTGCAAGTCCAACGGCGCATCAAATGGGCCAAGCACGGCGAGTCAAGGATTTGGTCGAACTTACATTGCTCACCAACCAGCCAACCAACCGAACGCGGGCTGCACAGACGCGTCCGCCGCCGTCATCAAATGCGCCTCCACCAGACCCGCACCAAGTTGGCGGGGCCAGGTCGGCGGCATCAGGTCGGGACTCCGACTATCATGTTGTCGGTTTCTGGCAGTTGGGTTGACGATGCCATGACTCCAGACCCACGGCCAACGCCAGTTTTGCCCGTCAGTTACTTTCATCGCGACCCTTTTGCACGATTTGCTCCAGCACCAAAGGCAACCGCGTCGAACCCGGGCCAGCACGCGCGAATGCAAGTCTTGCGCCGACTTTACGCGTCTTTGACTGCTGGTGACCCGCCGCTTGGCTTGGGCAAGCCCGTCACGGTCGTCGATGGGGGTCCGCGGCTGGAGGTTTGTATCGATGATCAAAATTGTTTTATTTCCCTCAGATGCACCTGATGTTTCTCGTGTTTTCTTCAGGATCGTGCACCTGGAGTGCCCTGCGACCAGAACCAGCCGCCAGCGCAAAATGGAGCCGTCGGTCCGCGCCATCAAATACTTTTGCAGACCATGAACGTGTACCTGACGTGTGATTACCGTTTCAATTTAGAACGCGACGTGGAGATGGGCTCGCCCCAAGACGACGCATTTGTTCCCGCTCAGCCTGAAGCACGATCCCCGGCCGAGATTGGTTCCAACCGCGGCTCGGTCGAACCCGTCGTGGAGCGACCCTGCCCACCCGACGGCCCCGACGACGACGCCATGGACGTGGTGGAGCCGGACCCGCTCCCCGACCAGGACGCCACTGCGCCCGCGACCCCGCCGTCCGCCGAAAAGGGACGAGACCACGACGCGGCCGTCAATACCGATGGCGACGTCAACGGTGGCGCTGATACGCAAAACGACGCGTTTCCCAACATTCCGCAGCCGCGCGCGTACCAGCTCGAGCTCTACCAGCACGCCGTGCGCGAGAACGTGATCGCCGTCATGCCCACGGGCAGCGGCAAGACGCTCGTCGCCGTCTTGCTGATTCGCCACATGTGCGCCGTCGAAAAGGAGCGGCAGCGGCAAGCGGCCAGCAATGGCGGCCGGCTCTACCGTCCGAAAACGGCGTTTTTCGTCGTCAACAAGGTCCGGAGCCGCGCGTTGACGTGAACTGGTGGGCTCATCGCACTCACGCTCCCGCTCTTGCTCTTGCTCTTGCTCTTATAGGTGCATTTGGCGATTCAGCAGGCCAACGTCATCAAGAAGCACACGGCGCTGCGTGTCGAGCTCATTCATGGCGACGTGGCCGAGTCGTGGGGCGCCAAGGAGTGGTCGAGGATGCAGGCCAAGACGGATGTGGTCGTCTCCACCTCGCAGATTGTGCTCGATGCTCTTCGATCAGGGTATATCCGGCTGTCCGAGGTTCGTGCTCTCAACCCCGACGTCACTGGGTGTCGAGCATGGCCAACTGATATTTCTTTCGGCATGCAGAGTTGCGTCATGGTCTTTGACGAGGTGCATGATGCGGTCGGCCGGCACCCGATGCGCCTTATCATGACCGATTTTTACCACCCCGCGCCCAAAACGGCTCGACCCAAAGTCTTTTGTATGACGGCCTCGCCAAGCAACGCGAAGGGCAACGTTCAGATGCGCATGACGTGCGTGCACCTTTTCTTGGCCCTGCCATGCATCTCTGTTGTTTGTTGCCGACTGACTAGAATTCATGAGCTAGGGCGCTCGAGGAGACCATGGACGCGAGCGTGTTCCAAGTCGACGATGCCTTCGACGAGCTCGAGCAGCATGCACCACGCGCCGAGACGCAGTTTGTCATGTTCCGCGAGCCAACAATGGCCGCGCAAGTTGGGCCCATCTACCTCGCGATCCACGACGACGCGATGCGCATTGCGCCCAACCTGTTCAACCGCACGCTCTTCAACGAGTACCCGCACATTGCCGTCGAGTGCGGCGTTTGCGTCGCTGAGCGGTACCTGTTGCAAGTGCTGCACGAGTTTGTGCAGCCCATCCAGCGCCTTCAACAAGCAGGTCGGAGCGACCATGTTGTGGTCGACCCGGCTCTCTTGCCGGCAATTCAAGAGCTCAACGCCCGGGCCCGCGCGACGGGTGCGCCGCTCCCGATCACTATGGCCACGGTGTCCCAAAAAGTGCGGTCGCTGTTTCTCGATGTGCTTGCACCCGCCGTTTCGGCCACGACCGATGCGCACGCGCATTTTCGCGGCATTGTCTTTGTCGAACGGCGGCTCCTGGTCCGCATTCTACGCGACCTGCTTGACCATTTTTTGCGCGACGAGGACGCACGACTCGCGTCGCTCACGACCGAGTGCATCATGGGCCATTCCGGCAGCGCGTGGACGGCGCTCGCGCGCGGTATGGAGGTCGAGCACCAGACAAGGATCATTGACGAATTTCGCGCAGGAAAGATCAATTTGCTGTTCTCGACACAGGTTGCGGAGGAAGGGCTCGATATTCCGGCGTGCAACACGGTGATCCGGTTCAGCTTGCCGAGTATGTGACCTTATTTTGCATCACCGCATCGATGCCGATCTGGGCTTGTTGACTGACTTGACCCAACTTGGCTTCACAGAGACGGTCATTTCGCTGATCCAGTCGCGCGGCCGCGCGCGGCACCGGTCGTCCAAGTATGTGGTTCTGATCAACGCCAACAACCCGGACGAGATCCGTCTCATGGCCGACCTGCGCGACCAGGAGCAGAAGCTGGCCGAGGCAAATACCAACATGTCGCGGCCCGACCAGGACGACGCCATGCAAGTCGACCCCAAGGACGCCGAGCACCTCTACAAGGTCGAGGCAACGGGCGCGACCTTGACGCTTCAGCAGGCGGTCCCACTCCTCACTCAGTTTTGCGCGACGCTGCCCGGCAACGATTTTTACCGTCCGCAGCCGCGGTACCTTCTCCAAGACTCGGAGCGCAACACCGAGTGGCACCGGTCGCGGTCGTCTCGGCTGCGGCATCTCGATTTTGCGGCCGTCATTGACCCGGCGCTCGACAAGCGCGCGCGACTCGTGGCCGCGCAGGCGCCACCAACAAGCTACGAGCCCGGATGTCGGTGCATTCTGTTCCTGCCTGAAAGCGTGCGGCTCGAAACCAAGGTGCTCGATCGTACGGCGCCGTCCAAACAGCTCGCGCGGCAGTTGGTGGCCTTTGACGCGTGCGTGAAGCTGCACAAGGCTGGGCTCCTCGACGATAATCTCCGACCCATCAGCCAAGTGCGCCCGCCCAAGGGTGTCGTGCGGCGTTTCTATGACGCGCACTCGAACGTGCTCACATCAACCCGTGCCTACGCAGCGCCGTTTGCCGAGTCGATCCGCGCGTCCGTTGACGAGGCACCCGACGCCACGTTCCCGGCGTATCTCAGCATCTTTTTGCCGTCTTCGGACACTGACGACGACGAGGCAAGCGATCGGCTCGCGCCGTTGTTTGGCAACGTGGCCCGCGTCGGCGTCTTGACGCGCCATCCCATGGACGCGGTGCTGGTCACCATGGCCGCCGGGTGGACATGCCAGCCGATTGGAACGCCGACGGCGCTGCAGCTGACGCGCGAGGAATTGGAGCTCGTCGACAAGTTTATGGTCCGCGTGCTTGCTGGCACGTGGGTGCAGAACTGGGCTCAGTCGCCGCCCGATCCGACACCGCCCATGGCGTGCTACCTCGTCCCGCTCGTGCACTCGCTCGAACTGAGCCACGCCAACATTGATTGGGACCTGATGCGAGTCTATACCGAGACGGATTGGCACACGGTTCGTGCTGATGCAGTGACGAGTATGGTCGTCGATGCGTTTCGCGAGCAGCATCGTGCAAGGTGCGCTCTCGTCGCCGACCGCGCCGACAAAATGCGCCCGCTGCAGGTGCTCCGGGTCCACGCACCCGGGCCGGTACCCGATTCGGCTTTGCAGCCCGCTAACGACGTGCAGACGCAAGAAGCGAGCAACGTGCTGCCGCTGGCTGCCCAGCATCCGACGACCATTTTGGAATGCCGGCCCGTCCCGCGGTGCTCAACGGGCAAGTCCAAGAGCGACGCCCATCGAATCGCGCCCACGAATGGCGATATGGACGATGATCGCGTTTTTCTGCCCGACACGCCCACGCGCGTCGCATGGATCCCTGTGCCCGCACACGTGTACGGCGGCCTGCGCGCCATTACCGAGGCCATCTACCATGTTGACGAAATCATGACGCTGCGCGCGACGCAAGCGCGGCTCGAGATCCCGTGCACGCTCGAGCGGTTCCGGCAGGCACTGACGCTGCCGTCCTCGGCGCGCACACCCAACTACGAGTCGCTCGAGTTTCTCGGCGACACGGTCCTGCAAGTGTTCACGACGGCTTATACGTTTGTCAAGAACCCGGACGGCCACGAGGGTGTGTTGTGCGCGTACCGCATGACGCTGACCGTCAACACGCTGCTTCGCGATATTTCCGAGCGGTGGCGGTTTCACGAGGCCGTGGTCGCGCACGCGTACCGCCCGCGCGACTGGCGCGATTGGGTGCAATACAAGCCCAAGCCATTCACCACGTCGGACAAGATGCGCGCTGATTTGATTGAGGCGCTGCTCGGTGCCGACTACATGGACGCTGGCCTCGAAGCCGCGTATTCGACGCTGCTCAAGTTTATGACGGCCATGGCCGACGAGTTTCCGACGTCGACGAGCTTGTGGGACGCGGTTGGTGCATTGTACCAGCCGGACAACACGGATCACGGCGCTGCGGCGATCGCCGACAATTACGCCGCGGCCGATGCCGAGGAACCCATGTGTTTCGGCCAGTTCGCAAGCGCAACTGCCTCGATGGCGCCGGACCGCCCACCCGTTGACGTTGCCGCCGTCTCTGCGATCCTTGACCACCGCTTCCAAAACTCTGACTTGGCCGTGCAAGCGCTCACGCACCCGTCGTACCTGCTTGCGCCCAGCTACCAGCGACTCGAGTGGCTCGGCGACGCCCTGCTCCAGTACGCGGTCGTGAAACGGCTCATGACGCGGTGGCCGTCGGCGTCCCCCGTCTTGCTGCACCGCATGCAGTCAGTCGCGTGCAACAACATGTTCCTCGGCTTGATCTGCGTGCACATGGGCTTGCACCGGCACGTGGCGTCGATGCACCCGCATCTCGGGCGCGTGGTGGCCAAGTTTGAGGCCGATTTGATTGACCTCGGGATCACGCGCGAGAACCCGGTCGGGAACGGCGAGAGTGACGCTAGGCATGGTGGGCTGTGGGAGCGGTTGTCGCCGCCAAAGGTACGCAATTATTACCTGGAACGCAGTGGGGAAGATATATCTGACAAATGCTCTTCTCTTCCGGAAGGCGCTCGGCGACGTGATCGAAGCCTTGTTCGCCGCGGTCTGGATTGATTCCGGGTGCAACATGGATGCGGTCACGCGACTGCACGACCGGCTGTTTGCGCCCTACCTCGAACACTACATCACACCCGACACGTACGCGCGCAACCCGCTCAGCTACATTTACGAGGTGGTCGCGCAGAAACGGTGCACCGGGCTGCGACTCGACAACGTAGCGACGGCGTCGGCCTCACCTACCGCGCCGCGTCCAACACATTCGCCCCTGGCACCTGGCACGGTGGGCACCGACGCCTTGCTCGATCCAGATACGAGCCTCACGTATCGCGCCACGCTTCACGGGCACGAGATTGGCCGCGGGACCGCGGACACGTCGCAGGCGGCCAAGATCCGGGCCGCGCAGGCGGCGCTGGCCACGCTTGAGGGCAAGACGATGGATTTCTGGGACGAGGTTGGGTGCGATTGCCCGGTGCGGCTGCGATACGTTGAGAGTATGCGCGCCAAGCAAGATGACGCCATGGACGTCGATATCGGCAAGGTCAACGGCAACGCGACAAGCTGCGCCGCCCCAGCACCAGCGGAGAGTGCCGATGAGGGGGATGACGACACGGCCAGTGAAGATGGAGCAGGCAGAGGAGGCGATGCGGCCGCGTCCGATGCGCTTGTCCCCGCAACGGCCATGGAACGGTTTGGGTACGGGGCGGATGTGGGTGCATCGCTGCTGGCGAAACGATCATCCTTGCCCAACACCGCGAAGCGCGAGGGTGCTTGATAAAATATGGACAGTCTGATCCAAATCAGTTGTGATTCTTTTTTGTCATCCCTGAGTCGCAGCGAAGGTGAATTGTTGGTCAAGACAGATGGAATGCAACAGAGGATGAATGCCTTGGTCAGGGGAAACATGAAGACGTCAGCTCTTGAGCAGGATTTGGGTTTTGACCCGAGAAGCGTTGACTCCTTCACGCTGATACCTGCAACGATATTTAGGTGTCATCAAAGTAAATGCCAGCGACGGCAACATCAACACAGCGACAGCAAAATCAACAGCATCCATGTCGTCGTTCAGCATGCAGTCGCAATCAGCCTCATCCTGCTGCACTTCAATTAATCGTAATGCTGCTCCGCACTCCGTCCAACACTGACGCCGTCCATGCGCCACGCCCATAGAGATATATTTCTCTGTTCCCCCAATTGCCATGAGGAGAGCGGAGCACGGGCGTGAGTTTGGAAAACTAGTGGTTAAAGACCACAGTCCTGGCAGAGTTGAAGCTAGTGGGGAGACAACTCCAGAGTTGTGCATGCGACTTAGCGATGCCCTACATCAGGGGCGGCTCGTGTAGTGCGCCCGCTCTTCTCATGATTTTAAATGCATCTCGCTTTGCCGCGGTCGCCGGTTCTTGACAATTTGCACGCTTGGTTTGGTGGGGCCAAACTTGGCATCAAGTCTCTTCTTCCACCTGCCATGCTCAGGCAATCCCACCTCGCTCATGAGAAAGCGCAGTCGCCGCGCATGAGACAATTGGCATGTGCTCAAACAGAGCTGAAGCGAATCCGACCTCAACAAGCGTATGCTCAACGTTGAGTTCGAGCAACGTCATCCGGAGTGCGTGAACCCACTCTGCCGCCAAATCTTCTCCCATGGCGCCGAGGTTGACGTTGATACGGAGCGAGCGCAGGGAATCACGCAGACCCTTTGAGCCGACGGTGAATTTGTCCTTCTTCAGATCGAGCTCACGGGCGATGGCGCGACCGCGACAAGGACGGGTAAATTTGGGTGCGTGGACGTGTAGATGGTGGTACGTTTTCGTTGTTTCCTGCCAACTGTTCCCCCGATATCTGTCGCTCACCAACAACACTACCTACCATTTCTGGTTCTCAACGTCTCGGGCCAGCGTCTCTCGACGTCCAAAATCGAGGTTGCGCTCATTGCTGGCGAGATGTGTGCCGAGGCCGCCGTCGTGGGTGGGTAGGACGAGCTCACAGGCCAGCACATTGTCGCCTTTGTTTCGCTCAAGCTGATGAACGTCCCGGAGAAGGACATCTCAATCCTGCTTGCCCACCAGGATCGCAGGGCGATTGGTCCGATTGCGACGCCCAAGAATGTCATTATTGTGCCGGACCTGCCGATTTGTTTCCATGTCGCTTCATTGAAGTACACAGCTTGCATACTCAACAATCGTTATCAATCAATTTCCGACCTCGGCCATTTATCGCACAATATTCCAGTGCAAAGAACGAACGAAACCTGATTGAAATCCCATTTCTGCTGTTTCCGGCTTGTTGCTCGTCAACCAGCACTTCTCCTCAAAGCACAGACGATCGTCTTGCAAAGCACGATTTCCGGATCCCGCACCGTCTCCACTGATTTGTCTAACCCATACTGCCCACCCGCCACGCTCGCAGCTGCTCCAAGTGTCGGTGCACGACCAGCGCCGTCTGTTCATGCAAGGCCATATCAATCCCATCAACCGACCGCACAATTCGCGCATGAACCCGCCACGGTAAATGGACAGGCACGCCCGCAACTGATCGTTTTGCTTCGCGAACCAGCACGTCTGGAATCATTCTCGCTCCACCATTCTCGCCGACGCATACAAGGTCGCCAGTGACCTGTAGCATCGTGCCAAGCGGGAACGTCATGACGGCGTGCACGAGCGTCGTGTCGACGCGCAAGAGGCCCGCGGGAGGTGAAAATGCTTCACCAGCACCCGCCGACGCGGCAGCGGCACCAGGGACGACAGGTGGGTCCAAGGCAAGCAGAGCCAGGTGCGCGAGGGGATCGAGCGCGACGAGGCGACCTGTGAGTCGCGCTGCGGGCGGTAAGGGGTACCGGACCGGGTGGTGCACTCGCGCAAAGGAGCTGGACGCGGCGGCAGGGAGCAAGTCGGGGAGGATCAGCGTTGGGACACCGTCAGCTGCTCGCCTAGCTCGGTCGGGAGCTTGCAACGGCGGCGTGCGCGCGAGCGCGGAGTCAGCGGGTGGTGGTATCCGGCTCATCAAGAGTGATACAGTTTGACCTTGAGACGGGATCCAGGTCGCCGGACGGAGAGGGAGCCGGATCTGAGCCGAGAGCGCCGGCGTGGATCCAGATGTGGATCCACGTCAAACCAACTTGTCTTTAGAGATCGCGGCCGCGATAACCGCCAAAAGGCGGGAGACGCCACGCAGAAAACTGCCTTCAAAAAGAACGCCAAAAGAACCAAGCGGCGCCACATGGCGCATGTTTGTGTTGGTTGCGCCGAGGCTCGCCAACCGACCAGCTTCACGCCCATTCCTCCCCTCCTCCCACACCAGAAAGACGACGACGAACAACTGCACCGACGACGACAACCAGGCGCGTGCGCGACCCCCGCACTAGACTCTCACGCTCCGCGCTCCGCCCGCTCGACCGCTCCGCCGCCGCCGGCATTTAGACTCGTTCGGCTCCTGGCGCTTGCTCGCAACACGGCACGCACGCGCACCTACGACTCTTTTCCCGCCCGCCACGAAGCCGGGCACGCCGCGCGCGCATCTTCGTTGGGTACGCGGGCAGCGGCTGAGTGCTCCTGCTGGCGCTCCTCGGTCTCGAACTCGCGCGTTGTTCATCGGCGTAAATCCATCTTTCCAAGCCGTACAGACCGGACTTGACCGACTTGGCAATCTTCATTTCGTCGCCGCCGGCCTCCACTACTGCCGCGTCGCGACCTGTCCGACTCTCCCTACCTTGAAACATGACGGCAAGTCCCAAGCTGAGCCGCGCCGCGTCGCCCATTGCTGGCTCACGGCCACCCAGCCAAGCTGGCCTGCACGTTCGTGTGCCGCACCACCTGTCGGGCCACGGCCGGTCGGTCTCGGACGCGTCCTTCTTGGCGTTGCGCCCCATGAACGCGCCTGTTCCACCACCCGGCGCGGGCGCGGATAGCGGCACCGACGCCGCGACCGCGCGCAACACACCATCCCCGTCTTTGCCATCCTCGCCGCTCTCTTCCGCAGCAACTTTTGCCGCGTCAGGGCTCGGCAGCACCTCACCACGATCGCTCCGCGCCTGGGCCGAGGCCTCGGGCAAGAACGTGCACATCCACGTGCACAATTACTTTGCCGCGGCGAAAGCCGCCGTGCTCGCCAAGTCCTCGCCTCACCTCGACCGGCACGGTCTGCCCGCTCCCGCGTCGTATGCATCGGCCACGACCCCGACCGCTTGGACCACGACGTTGCGTACCGTGCGACTGCTCATGTCACCCGACTCGACGCTGGGCCTGGTGCTCATGTGCATGCTGTGGTATGCGAGTTCGGCGCTGACGAATACCGTCAAGAAGCAGATTTTGCAAGTGTTCCCGTACCCGGTTACGGTCACGATTGGGCAGTTTGCGTCGGTCGGGATCTTGAGCTTGGTTGGCGCGTCTCTCGATTGGTTGGCACTGCGCCGACTCGACGCGGACGTGGTGCGCACGACGTGGTACCTGGGCCTGTTCCAGCTGGGTGGACATGTCTTGACGTCGCTGGCACTATCGCGTGCGCCCGTTGCGCTCGTGCAAACGGTCAAGGCATTGTCGCCGCTGTTTACGGTGGTCCTCTGCCGTGTGCTGTTTGCGATGCGGTCGCCGCTGCGCGTGTGGGGCGCACTTGTGCCGCTGATGGCTGGCGTGGTCTTGGCGTGCGCGTTCCGGCCCAAGAGCGCCGATGCGCCGTTGCAGACGTCGGGCCTGTTATTGGCGACGCTCTCGACGCTGATTTTCGTCCTGCAGTCGATTGTGTGCAAAAAGATCCTTGGGCGATCAAGCAGCACCGCTGCATCCGCATCGCCAAGGTCAAAAGCACACGCGCCGCTGCTGCCCGTCGCAACGTCGGCCAAGGAGGCGGCTGCCAACGCGGGCAATCCGCACCTTTACGAGCGGCGTCACGGTGCCGCACCTCCCGTCGCCGCGGTCGCCAAGCTCGACAAGGTCAACCTGCTCTTCTACTCGTCGCTGTTTGCGCTCTTGTTCATGGTGCCCGTGTGGCTCACGTCCGATGCATGGTCACTTTGGACGTCGGCCGAAGGGCTCTCCGTGGACCGGCATTTGGTGGGCTTGTTTGTGCTCAACGGCGTCAGTCATTTCACGCAGGCGATGATTGCGTTTTCGCTCTTGTCGCGCGTGTCGAACGTGACCTACTCGGTTGTGTCACTGTTCAAACGCGTGGCCATCATTGTGGCCTCGATCCTGTGGCTCGGCGAGGTGGTGTCGGGCACGCAGGCGATTGGCGTGGCATTGGCCATGGTCGGATTGTGGCTCTACCAGCGCGCGAGCGGCAAGGGCGCGAGCTAGCCGGCTGCGACAGCCCGAGGGATTGGAGAGGATTGGAGAGTCGGAGGGAGGGCGGACATGAATGAAATCGCTTTCTTCTGATACATTACTGCCTATTCGTTCGATGGCATTCTGCTCATTATGCACGTCTTTGGTGGGCATGCGTCGTGATCAAGCATGCTCACGCGGCAAGCCGTCCAGCCACGCGCAGGCTGGGCGAGCACATCCACCACCACCACCACCAACATGAAGTGCCATGTGCGCCGCTGACGAGGCGATCCCCTCAGTTCGTGTCCCCCCGCGCCCTCCACCGCCCTTCGCGCTCCGCCCCGACGCTGTTCCGGCCAGCATTGGCACGCGCTCGTCTGCCCGCACCAAGTCCACCGCTATAGACGCGCGCAACCCGCCTCGGCAGCATCCGACCAGTCCGCTCACGCACCCACACTCGTCCATGTCGACCGCCGCGGGCGCGCCCTCGCCCGTTGCTGCCCAACAGCGCCCGCACGCGCGCCCCGGTAGCACCGTCGACGACGCTGCGCTCTTTGGCCCGCTGGTCGCGACTGCCGCTCAAGCGGCCATTGTCCAAGTACACCATGACGCGGCCATGAACCGCGCCTCGCGCGTGCTCTCCATGATGAGCGAGTTGCCCATGCAGCAGCAACAGCAGCAGCAGCAGCGGCGCACATCGCGCCCGCCACCCCCGCCGCCACGCCGTATTGGCATGGCGCGGTCGCCGTCGCTGGCGTCCATGTCGGACGCGGACGAGGACGAGCCGTGGACCGAAGTCGCGCCGTCGACGGCCGTCAGTGCGCTGCCTCCACCCCCACCGCCGACTGCTGCGGGTCTGCGTGCGGCGCGCGGGTCAACGGCAGTGGCTGCTCGCGGCATGGGCATGAGCGCACCCGAGTTCGACCCGTACGACGTGGCGCCCCCCGTTTGGGCCGGCGCTGGCCGTTCGCGCCGGTTCAACGACGCTGACGACGACGCGAGCGATACGGCGCTCTACGAGCCCGTCACGGTCGTCGACGACGACGTTCATGACGACGGCGGCCATTATGTCAGCTCGGTCGTCCCGCCTGCCGCCGCGGCGGCCTCCAAGGTGGGCGGCAACACCCCTGCTGCGCACGGTGCCGTCTTTGACGATATTTACCAGGCCTACCTCGACGACCGCACCGTCGTGCACCACGTACCGCACGCGGCCGCCGATATGCACTCGATGGCTGCACAGCCCGAGGAGACCGACACGGGCGCCGACGCCGACGACGCCGCCGAATGGCGCGAAGACTTACGTTACCGCGCGTTCCTCGCCCGTATGGC
>GG745335.1:1258322-1271805 GCA_000151295.1 Allomyces macrogynus ATCC 38327 | reverse complement strand
GACGGTCGTGGCGCCCCACGGCGGCAGCTCCGCGTTACCCCAGGTCCCGACCCTCGTACGTCGCTCGAGGCGGCCGCACATGCGGGCAATCACCGCCGGTCGATTCGCACCTTGCCTGCGAGTCGCACCCCGATCAAGGCGACGCGGCACATGTCGATGATGCCGGATGCGGCGCCACCGGCGTGGACGGCCCCGCGCGAGCCCGCGCGGCAACTGCCCGCGTGGGTCCAGTTTGTCCGAGATGAGCGCACGCGGTGGAAGCCGCCGCGCCCGGACCAGTGGTCGGCGCATTGCATGGATGATGTGGATTACCTCGTGCTCGCGGCTGAAGGACGTGGCAGTGCCAGTGGGACCGGGCCCGGTGCCGCGGCCTTGGCGGGAGTCTCGGCGCCCACGTCGGCGTCGGCATCGACCTCGGCTGGCTCCTCGGCCGGATCCCCCGTGGCTCCGCGTGCCGTGGCCTTGCGGCAATCGATGCTCTCAGGCACGTCGTCGTCCCACTCGTCATCGCGCGCGTCGCGGCTCGCGCCAATCGACGTCCGCACGGGCCAGCCGGTCGATGCGCCTCTCATCTCGCCGCTGCTCGATGAAGTCCCACCGGACGTGGTCCCGCCCATGCTCGTGGGCACGCCCGACATTGCTGTCGCGCACCGCGCGTCGTTCCTGTCGCGCACCAACACGGCGTCGACGCGGCACTCGGCAGGAGCCTCGCGCCGGTCGTCCGGGTTCCATGCGCCCATCCTCCCCGACGACTCGGTCTCGCGCATCGGTGCCGCCTGGTCGGGCGCTGCCGGTGATGACGACGACGATGACGACGAAGACATGCCCGTGCCGCGGATCCCGTCCATGTTCGCACACGCTGCGGCCATGGCCGCGTACCCGTCGCCGCCGTCGCCTGCGACGCACCACAACAAACGCGCGTCGTGGATGTCGGCCCCGGCCGCTGCGCGCCGGTCCATGTCGGCCTCGACCGATTCGGTGCCCGTTGCCCGCGCGCGGCCCGTGTCCGCGACGGTCCCGGAACTCGACCTTGTCTCGATCCCGCCCAACCCGTTTGCCGACCCGCACTGGACGGAAGCCGACCACATTGACGCCGCGGATCCGTCGGCCGTCAGCGTCGAGTGGGACGACCATCCGTCTGCGTCGGAACACGCGGTCCACCGCGCGCGTGCTCCACGCGCCTTGCGTCTTGCTGACCCCAACACGCTCGCGCGACTCAATGGCGCGTCCGTGCCCGCGGCCCCAGCGTCGGCCGTCACCGACGACTGGGTCCCGCCTCCCCCGCCGTTGCCCACGCCCGCCACGCCCTACGCATCGACGTCGCGGTTCATGTCCCGCCCTCCAGCCGCCATCGCTGCATCGACGCTCGCGTCCACGACCATTGTTGCCGACGAAGCATCGACCGTCGTCACCACCCCCGCGGCCGTCCGCCGCGCGTCCTACGCGACGGCGCCGTCCATGGCCACGACCACCGTCTCGGACCCGATTTCGGCCGCGGCCCCCATTGGCGGTGCGGCGAGTGGCGCGCCGGACCTGCACGCGTTCGGGACGCTCTTGGATCGTGTGCAGTCGCAGTTGTCGGACTTGCGCATTGCCGACGCGCAGTTGACGTCGCGGCTGAACACGCTGCGGCGGCAATCGCGGATCATGGCGCCGCCGTCGGTCGGGACCCCCGGGACGAGCCATGCAGGGGATTCGGTCGTTTCAGCGGGGACGTCGGTCGGGACGGCGACGGAGTTGATGCCGCCGACAGTCTTGTAGAGAGCAGGCAAAGTCGTGCCTGCGCACCTTTGCTACGCATTAGCCTTACCTACAGTGGGCCCTTTCGTGCCCAAAAATTTTGACCGTTTTTGCATCGTGTTTTGTTCATTTTGTTGGCTTCCGCATTTTTCTGTCCATCTCTCTGTTTGTTTCTCTCGTCAACTAAAAGCTTTGCGCATGTTTCTCCACCCCACGGCCCATCGCCGGCCGTGTATTCTGGTCAAAATAGCGAGAACCCGAACTGGTTCTCCATCATGATGCAAAACAAACGAGAGAGAGCAACGGCTCCAGAGAAATAGACAAACGTGCAATCGTTTCAATACAAACGCAAAGACAAGACAAGGCAAGATCCATCCCTCCCCACCTCACGACCCCCAGGCTCTCTAAACCGTCCCCCACCGCTCAGCACCGGCCCGCAACCCCACTATCGTGTGTGACCCCATCCCGATCTGCTTGCATTGTCGCCAGCGCCTCGCGCAAAGCCCGAATCTCCTCATCTTTCGCCGCCAACTGCCGCGCCTGGTCCGCGGCCGTCCGCTCCAGGACCGCGACCCGTTCGCGCAACCACGTCAGATCATCTCCGTCCGAGTCCGCACGCACCAGCCGCACCGGCGGCGTGGTCGAGCCCGGTCTGGCAGGCAACGACGCGGTCGACGTGCCCGCGTCCCGCAAAACCGACGCTGTCGGGGACCATACCTGGTCCTCCATCCGCGCGGGGGACGACATGACGCTCGCTGACGGCGCCGGCGGCGCTGCCGACCGCACTGTCGCTGCGGCCACGGCTCCGGACCCGGTGCGTTTCCGCCCGCGCCCGGACCCGGGGGCACTGCCCGGCGGGACCGCTGGTGGCGGGAACACGGCCATCAACTCCCCCGGCGTCGGCCGGAGCGCCGGGTTCTCAGCCGTCAACCACAGAACCAGCGCGGCGTGCTGCGGCCACTGCCGGATAAAGTCTGGCGGGAGAGCGCGAGCGCGGGACTTGAGTTTCTGCAACGACATAATGCGTTCCATCTGCGTCGCAAACGGCCAGAAGAGTTCGAACAGGATGATGCCGAGCGAGTAAATGTCAGATTTGATCGGGTGCCAGTCATACTTGCCCGGCCTTTTGCGTAGTTGTTCGGGCGCCGAGTAGGTCTCGGTGCCGATGCCGAGCGTCGGGGTGGAGACGATGGGCAGGCGCGCGCGAATGGCGGCGGCCTGCGGCGGCCGCAACGACAGGTGGGCGGGTCTGGGGATGTCCCCGTCCCGCGTGGAAACAGCGGGCTTACAGGCGTAACCGGCACGGCCACCCCATTTGGGGACCTACGACAGTTCTCGGGGCGCGGAACGGGGCGTCCCGCCAATAGGTTTCGACCGGTACAGTTTGCCCGTGTCGGGGCTATTTGGCGAGATCGTCATCGTCACTTTCCTCGTCGTCGTCGCTGCACTCGTCTTGGCTATCGCTACTACTGCTGTCGCTGCTGGTCCCTTCGTCGCTTCGACCCGGCGGGCGACGCGCGCACGACGCGGCGAGCGGCGTCCCGCGCGCGGCCGGCGGCGCTGTCAGACCGGTACCGGCCATCGACGCGGCATGACCCGCGTGTACCGTGACGAGCCCGAAATCGCCGAGTTTTACAATAATATCGTCGAGACTCGGCACCTGCATAAACTCGAGCAGCGGCGACGTGCCGACCTCGGCTGCCGTCGCCACAGTCAGCGCCGGCCGCCCCCCTTGGTCGCGCGCGCGGCGGACGAGGAACAAGTTGCGCGGCGTAATATCGCGGTGCGAGACACCGCGGTCGTGAATGTACGAGACGGCATTGAGAATCGACAGGAAGACGTAGTTGTTTTCAGCGGTTAGGTCGCGGTTGGCCACGTGCACGAGACTGTTGCGGTGCAGCAGGTAGTCGTGCAGACTGCAAAAGGCCACCTCCATTTGCACAAAGATCATGAGGGGGCGGTGCGGAATGTAGTTGGCCGTGTGCGTGCGCCGGCGACGTGCGAGTGGGGCGCCAAACGAGGTCGAGTCGGCCGCGCTCTCGTCGTCGTCGTCGTCATCATCATCGTCGCTGGCATAAGAGGAAGATGCGGCGCTCGTGCCAGTCGCGGCCGATGGGTTCGTGCGCGTGCGGTTGCGTTGCGTCGGCGACGGGTAACTCGACGTCGTGGATGGCGACGTGTGGTAAGTCGTTGGTGCGTCGGGCGCATTTGAGTCGGTCGTAAACTGCACCGCGTCCGAGAGCTGCGAGTCGGTCATGTCGTCTACCGACGTGCCGTTCCGCAGCGAGTCGGTCATGGTCGTCGACGTGACCGTCGACTCGGTGTAATCGTCAGCGTCGCTGCTCAGATCCACGTCCTCATCGGACCGGTGCCGCCGCTGGCCCGGGAACTGCACCTCGTCGTGCTCGAGCCAGGCCGAGTAGTATCGGACAATGTTGCTACAAGGGATGCACGCGCGGTCAGCTTGTCGTATTGCGCGCATCGGCACATTCCGGCCCAAGCGCAAACGTACAGGTGGTCCATGCGTGCCAGCACCTTGACTTCGCGCAAGATCTATACCGACCAGAGGATCAAATGCGTGATGAGAAGGGTGTATTGGCGCAGTATATAGCAGAGCGAGTCGGAAATACTTACCCGTTCAAAGTCCTTGTTCCGAGCGACCGGAATTTTCTTGATAGCGTACTCGCGACCGTCCAACTTGTGCCGCACATGAAAAACGCTTCCAAATCCACCCTTTCCGAGCCGCTTGATCTCGTGAAAGTCGGACGTGTACCGCGTCGTTTGCAAGTCGAGCAGGCCAGCGAGTCGCGCTCCGGTACCCGGCGGTGCCGGCGCGCGAGCGTGTCGGGTTGGCAGTCCCGCCGCAGGACCCGCACCGGCAGCACCCGGAAACTCGATGAGCAGCGACGACGACGGGCTCGTCGGCAAACCGCGGCGCTGGCGGTCGGCGCGCGTCGCAACGAGCGCCTGCATGACGAGTTCCTTGAACGCGCGCTTGTAGACGCTGCGCACGGCAGAGAAGCTGTCGGCAAAGTCCTCTTCGGTAATGACGCCCATGACGGCCAGTTTCTCGCACAGGACCTGGAAGAGCGCCTTGTTGTCGGTCGGCGAGTAGAGGAGTGCAAAGTTTTCGAGCAGCGCGACGAGTAGCAGGCGCGCCTGTTGCCGGCGTTCTGGGTGGTCGGCTAGTGATGGAGAACGCGTGTCAGAAAGCAAGGAATTTGGATTTTCGATATCCGAGGTGATTTGGCGTACCATTCGCCGTCCCGATCTGGTCCTCGACGAATACGCCATGGTTGGGCGGCAGATGGTCATCGTCCAAGGAAAAGGGCAGAGTGAACGCGGTACCCGCCGAAGCGGTCGTTTGCGAAGCAGCGTGCGAGGAAGACGAGGAGAAGGAGCTGTCGGACGAGGATCCCGACGACGATCCGGAAGAGGACGACGACGATGGCGACGTGGACGACGAGCTGTCCTCGGGCGAGCTCTGCCAGTAGGCGCCCGGGAGCCGCTCCGACACCGGCGAGTCGGGCGCGTCGGGTGCATCGGGCGCTTGGAACGCGTCGGACACGTCGGGCTGAGCGGGTTCAGCCGAGGATCTGGTCACAACGACAAAGCGTGAGCTGTTGCAAGTCATTTGGCATCCGAGAGTGCCACAAATGAATAGAACGTACTGCTTCTCGTCGGTCCACGTCGAGTCGTCCCACGAGTCGGAACTGGCCACGCTGCCAGCCAAACCCGGCGCGGTCACGGGCTCGACGGTGTCGAGCGACACGACCGACTCGCGTGCTGAGCCGCTGCCCATGATGGTGGCCCATGCTGAGGGACTGTGCGGGCGCGCGTGCGAAGACGGCGGCGACGAGGCCGTCGTCGAAGCGCGGTTGGCGGTGGAGGGCGGGTCCGGGGAGTCGAACGAGGCGGTAGATGCAAAGATGCCAGCGCGGAATGCATCAAGAGCCGAGGCATAGAGAGATCGTTTGCTGTGAATGCAATTGAAGGAGAAACGCAGTCAGTCGCGTTGTTCACCGCTCGCCGTCGTATCAGCTTGGCATCACGACCGGGCGCCAGACAGCGCGACTGGGCGGGTCGGTTCCACCGTGACGGTGCGCAAATGATTCTTGAGGTCGCGGCGGCGCGGCGGTCGTGCGAATGCAGCGTCTTGGGCATGGAAATGGGCATGCAATACCTGGTGGACATGGAGGGTGCAGCAGCCCAGGCGCAACACGGTCGAGCTTGGCGACACGGTGACATCCAGTCGCGAGTTAGCGACCCTCATCAATAAATACAGGGACGCTGCAGGCAAGCGTCCAATTCCGCCAGATCGGCCCGGAAACAGGCCCGTCATTGACAGCTCAACGTCACGTGCAACGCTGGGCCACACTGCAGTCACCGACTCGGACTTTGCTTCGAACCCCTGACTTTGCTGCACCACCTCTCCGTCGCTGACCCTCTCCCCTGATCCCGTCGCCTTCCTCGACGTCGCTGCTGTCTGTCGCTGTCGCTGCCGTGGAACGCACCGACTGCCGGCACCATGGCGCCCATCTCGCTGCATCTGTCCGCCAAGGACCCGGCCTACGGTCCGTGCACACGCACCCATCCCATGACACTCGCACGCCCCGGCAACTGATCAACCACTTCTGCGAACACCTGCATGTCCATGATCCCAACCGTCAACAGGACCGCTCGTCCTTGCGCACCTCGCCAACTCTGCGCAACCGCACGCCGTCAAGATCACGCTCGCCGAGTCGGCCACGGCCTCGTGCACGCTCATTGGCAAGACCGGGCTCAAGTTCACCAAGCCCACCTCGATCCTGCGGTACCTGGCGCGCGCGCTGCTGCCGGACCTCTACGAGCACCACCACGGCACGCGCAACAACGACCGTGCGCTCGCCATCGACCATGTCATCGATGACCTGGCCCCGCTCGCCGACGTGACGGCGCTGCGTGCGTTCCTGGCCGACCTCAACACGTTCCTGACCCTGCGCTCGTTCCTCGTCGGCTACGAGCTCTCGCTCGCCGATATTGCCGTCTGGGCCCGCTTGCGCGCTTCGCCCATCTTTGTCAAGCAGGCCAAGGCCGGGATCGCTGCCAATGAGCACCCGCACGTGGCGCGCTGGTACGCGCTGATCGACGACTCGGCGGCCGTGACCAATGCGCTTGCCTACGTCAAGGACCAGACAGCGCTGCTCAACAAGGCCAAGAAGGACCAAGGGTCGTTTGAGATTGACTTGCCCGGTGCGCAAATGGGCCAGGTCGTGACGCGTTTCCCGCCCGAGCCCTCAGGCTACCTGCACATTGGCCACACCAAGGCCGCGCTCATGAACGAGTACTTTGCGCGCAAGTACAAGGGCAAGCTGATTGTGCGGTTCGACGACACCAACCCGTCCAAGGAGAAGATGGAGTTTGAGGACAGTATCAAGCAGGACCTGGCCATGATTGGCGTTGCGCCCGACGTGATCACGCACACGTCCGACTCGTTCCCGCTGCTGCTCAAGTACGCCGAGCAGCTGATTCGCCAGGGCGATGCCTACGTGGACGATACCGACCAGGAGACGATGCGGCACGAGCGCATGCACGGGATCGCGTCCAAGAACCGCGACAACTCGATCGAGGAGAACCTGCGTCGGTGGAACGAAATGAAGCAGGGCACCGAGGTTGGGCTCAAGAACTGTTTGCGCGCCAAAATGTCGGTCGACGACAAGAACAAGGCCCTGCGCGACCCGGTCCTCTACCGGTGCAACCTGACGCCGCACCACAAGACGGGCAGCACCTACAAGGTTTACCCGACCTACGATTTCGCGTGCCCCGTCGTCGACTCGGTCGAGGGCGTCACGCACGCACTGCGCACCAACGAGTACCGCGACCGCAACCCGCAGTACGAGTGGGTCTTGCAAAAGCTCAGCCTGCGCCACGTGCACATTTGGGACTTTTCGCGCATGAACTTTGTCTACACGCTGCTCTCGAAGCGCAAGCTGCAGTGGTTTGTGGACCAGGGCCATGTTCCCGGCTGGGACGACCCGCGTTTCCCGACGGTGCGCGGGATTCGCCGCCGTGGGATGACCATCGAGGCGCTCAAGCAGTACATTCTGATGCAGGGCGCGTCGACCAACAACCTGATGCTCGAGTGGGACAAGTTCTGGGCTGTGAACAAGAAGGTGATTGACCCGATTGCCCCGCGCCACGTCGCGCTCGACACGGCCGATCTCGTGCCCGTCACGCTCGTCGACGGGCCCGCGACCGCTGAGCTCAAGCAGGTGCTCAAGCACAAGAAGAACCCGGACCTCGGCACCAAGACCACGGCGTTTGCCAAGACGATCTACGTGGCCGGTGCCGACGCCAACGAGTTTGCCGACAACGAGGAGGTGACGCTCATGGACTGGGGCAACGCCATTGTCACGCAGGTGCACCGCGACGCAAACACGGGCCGTGTCGTCAAGGTCGATGCCAAGCTTAACCTGGCTGGCGACGTCAAGTCGACCAAAAAGAAGCTCACGTGGCTCGCGAACGCGCCCAAGGTCGCGCCGCTCACGTCGGTCCTGCTCAAGGACTACGACTACCTGATCACCAAGAAGAAGCTCGAGGAGGACGACGACTTCCAGTCGGTGCTCACGCCCGTCACGGAGTTCACGACCGAGGCCGTCGGCGACGCCAACTTGCGCCAGCTCAACGTCGGCGACATTATCCAGCTCGAGCGCCGCGGGTACTACATTTGCGACGCAAATGACGGCACCACCGTCACGCTTATCTCGATCCCGGACGGCAAGGCTGCGTCGCTCCAGTCCAAGCACAATGCGGCCGCTGCCGCGCCGGCGACCCCCAAGGCTGTTGCGGCTGCGCCCGCACCCAAGGCTGCGGCGCCCGCCAAGAAGGAGGCTGCGGCTCCCGCCAAGAAGGTTGCTGCCGCGGTGCCCGCGTCGCCTAAGAAGGAGGCGACTCCCACCCTTGCTGCCGCTGCTCGCTCGCAATCGCGGTCGCGCTCGCGCTCGCGGTCGCCGGCCAAGAAGTCGCGGTCCAAGTCGCCGAGCAAGAAGGCGGCGGCCAAGCCCGACGCGCCGATCATGTACTCGATTGCCAACGTCTAAGGCGACGGGTTCCCCGCGCTCGCCAAGCAGGACATGGTGCTGTACCCGGTGCAGAACCCTTACCACAACTAAGGCGCTCGCGTTCGAGTGCTGCGTGCTGAGGAGTCGCGGTCGACTGGCGACCACGTTCAAGGGACAAGAAAGACAAGGACAAATAACGGGATGCGGTGATATATTTTTTTTTCAGAACGGTTTGGTTGTGGATATAATGGACAATGTTTCAGCCACTTTCTTTCCGGCTCCACGAACCTCCACAAGCCGGATCGCACCGTCATTACGCGGCGCCTCACTACAGCTTCGACAGACGGCAGGCTATCCTGGCATACAAAGCGCGCCTGGTCCTGTCGATTGTCGCCTTCGATTGGTCCGATGCATATGAAAAATTGGCATGCTCAGCTAATGCCACGCCCACTTTGAGCAGGAACACTCCAAAGCATTTAAACTTGAGGTTGACACTATCCGACCAGTTGGCCATTTCTGTCCAGGGCGATGGTGTTGGACAGAGTGTAAAAGAAGCAGAAGAGCGTCTATTGAAGAACATACCCAAGCGCCATCCATCGCAAAAAAAGCATCAGCACTGTGAGCTGGTCCCCAACAAACCCTTTGCCCTTTGTCCCTTTGCAATTGGCTTGAAGTCCCAGTTGCTGCGAATGCGTGGTTTGCTATGGCAGAGCGCGTGCACACAATCAAAGCCCAATGGGACATTGACACAAGCTTGCGGACGTGGTTGATGGGATAATTGCTCTTGGAGGCCATGCTGTGAGGCGAGGGTAGTTTCAAGAAACAGGAGACAGGTGTGCACTGATACTCGTCCTAGGAGAGTGGGGTGGAAAGCAGGCAGGGCCTGGTGTTTATCAGCCATGGTTGCAGAAGAAATTGACGCTCATTCAAGTGCGCAAGAAGCGTTCTAGAAGTATTGAGAATATAAGTGTTGCTTGTGTTTGTTGCTGTGAGCCTTGGCCACCTCAACTTGTCACAGGGTAAGAACAGTCTTGCATCTTAGGTAGGCATGGCCAGTTGGTGAGGAGGAACATTTTATGATCATTTTGACCAACTCAATACTGATTAGGTGTGGTGAGGCCGTGTTTTTCCTGAGTTTGTCTGTTGTGTCCGTTTTTCCAGGTCCCTCTTTCATTGAACTGGTGCATATGGTGGCACCAGCTGATGGCATTCAGCACACTTTGAGTGATGCTTGGCCAAGTCTTGCACGTCATGCAGAATGGTTTGTGAGTCTTCCCAGGATATTTAAAGCATCAAGGCCACTTCAGAATCACACCATTACAGCTGGTTGTGACAGCCAACTTGCCCAAAAGTGCTGAGATGGGTGGCTGGACAAAAAAGGAACCATGAATGCAAGTGAGAATGGGCATCATTATTACAAGCGTTCGCTCTCAGTTCATGGATGACTGATTGAGCGAATAAGGCTCATCGAAATTAGAGCAGACAATGAGGCAAGAGTTTGCATGACAGTCACATCCCCTTTTGCAACCTGCATGCCAACATTACCATCCTGTAGCAGTAGAGAACAAAGAACCTCACAAAAGTCGCTGTTTTGCAGACAGTCTCCATGCCCTGACATGGTTGGCATCCTTGATTTCAATAATCCGTGTCTTTGGTCCATTTTGATACAGACAGCTGTCATACATGAAATTGATTTGTTTTCCTTGCAAAATGAGGTAATCCACTTGAATCTGGCCTCAACTACATCCACTTGATCTCCTGCACTAGTCAATCCTCATGACTGCCAACACTTGTCACAAAAGTTGGTGTCCCAGGACCAAAATTCCGTTTGTTCCTTCTTGCTCAGCTCCTCAAAGAACTTGATCCATTTTGGCTCAGTCTTGGATGGCCACTTTTGATCCCCCTCATTGCAATTCATGAGCAGGATGTATCCCTTACAATTCATTGCTAAATTGATGCTGAACAATGACAATGTCAGGTCTTGTCAGAAGCATACAAGAATTAAGGAGCCAAAACAAGTACCCCAGCGCCCACTTATCCTGATGCTCCTCCAGAATGGCAGTAATGTTGCTGGGCTGCAGCGCCATTTTGTCTTGCATTTCTGGCATGTATGAATGCAAGAAGCAAATGTGTTTTTTGCCCTGGCTAAACTTGTGGGCACGTTCAACATTGAGTGGGACATTGCACAGATACATGTCTTAGATGTTGCATGGCATTGACATGATGGAAACGAGTTGGGCCAAGGCAGAGTGATGGGCAAGGAGAAATCTTGTTGTGGATGTATTGGCTATGCCTGGAGAAGAATATAAGCTGCTTTGACCAACTCAATTATTTGACTGATTGTTATTGGCTCTCCTTGCTGTGTCAGTTCAACAACCAACTTGGACACCAGTTCTAACAGATGGCATCCAGAAACAGCATGTGTGCTGACTGCATCACCTTGCATTATGAGTTTGGTCACACACCCAATCTGGACTGGACTTCTCTTGCCCACTCCAGAGCCACCACATGTTCATAAAAACTGCCTGGGGCCCTTCTGCTTATATATTGTCTTGCACTGCCCTTGTAACTGCCAGTTCCACCAGCTCAAGCCAACTGGACGTGAAAACCATATGATGCAAGCGCCAGTTACACAACCCCATTTTGCACAAAAAATACTAGGACATATATTGGCTCTCCATCACCAAAATCCAATCCTCCACCCCCCTCCATCTGTTGCTCATGATGGCTGTTGCAGGGCTTCTCTGTAAGATCTGAACCACAAAATTCACAGCAGCAAAACGTAAAGCCCTGAATGGGAATGGCCTGCTTGATCACTTTTGGTGGTTTGACCATTTTGGGCACTTCTTCCTTGACAGAGTTGGCAGGGAGCTGACCACCAAGAGCAACAGCCCTTGGCTCCTTTTGGCAGCTTGGCAGGCAAGGGCTCCTTGGCAAAAATGGCGGGGAACACGCCCATCTGGCTGGTCGATAAATTCGTGCTTGAAGAACAAGGTTTTGCCCATCAGCATTGGTGAATTGGCCAATAAGAAGCATACAGAAATCACTACCCTGCACCCATCCATCATCATAAAATTCCATGATGGCAAAGACATCTCCTTCAGCCAGCCACATCTTGTCATTCTGAGTTGGGTCGTTGCTGCAGACTGCAACCATGTACTTAGGCATCATTGTGCTGTTTTCGGTCATGGCGGGCGTCACTGGTCTTGAGGGTCTCACACCTTCAGCGAACATGGATGATTTTCGCACCAAGACGAGTTTGGAGACGCGTCATCTGACGCGGCATGACCGCACCGCGCTGTCCGCCGCTGGCGTCCGCGTGTGCCGCATCAGGCAAGCCGCATCGTCGTTTGTGATCAAGCCAAATCCCGTTGACGCCTGTTGGCCAATCGTCCAATTTTGTACCCTTCGTTTGCTGCCGTTTCCCATCCCTCGCACCAACGCTCACGGCCCCAGACTGCCTGCATCCGACCCTGCCTGCCGCCCAGCAACCGCTGCCCGCCTGCCGCCTGCACAAGACCTGCCATCCCGCCCTTGGTTCCGGCCCACCCCGTCCGCCGCCGAAGCTCTCTCTCGCAAAGCATTCTCCGTGCCCTGAGCGACCCTCGTCCCCGTCGCCCGCCCATTGCGCGCGTGTGTTCCCGCCATCCCTTCCGCCCGCACTCGCCTCCTCCGCAGCGCGTCTTCAGCAACCCGCGCTGCCCGTCTCTCGCCCCAATCATGGCATCGCAGAACACCATGGCGGACCCCGCCACCACCGCCACGACGTCCATCGAGTCCACGCCCAACGTCCACTTACCGCCGGTTCTCGCCTCATCGCTGCCGTGGCCCCATTTCGAGGACCCGTCGGGCGTGCGCGTGCCCATGGCCGCGCTTGGACGGCGCCCGCTCGCTCTCTTTGCCTTTTCGGCGCTCTGGTGTGCGCCGTGCCGCGCGCTCGCGCCGTCGATTGCCAAGCTGCACGAAATGCATGCCGACAAGGACGTCGCTGTCGTGCAGGTCGGGCTCGAGTACACGCGCGCCGAACACAACACGCTCGTCGAGGAAATGCCTTACTTCCGGTTCGGCTGGGAGGCACCGCTGCCGGCACCGCTGCCTGCTGGGTGCGAGAACCCGTTCTGGTACTCGATGTGGTCGACGGTGCGACAGTTGGGCAAGGGTACGCTCGTGTTCAACCCGCAGCGATGTAAGGTGTCGCAGTCGCGCTCACCCGTCGCCATCTTCCTCGTCTAGTCGGTATCCCTACCGCCGTTGTTGTCGACACGCGCACGGGCCAAATTGTCGAGTCGTGCGCTGACCTGGCGCTACGCGGGCAAACCGACCCGGAAGCGATTGCGCGCGTCGTGAACCAGTGGCTGCAGGGCCGGTCGGCATCGACCTGGTGGATGCGGCTCAAGTACCAGTTTGCGACCTGGTTCTACATTCAGCGCGCGCGCGCCTGGCGGTTCATCACCAACCTGCTCATGGCGCCCGTGCGTCTGTTCATCAAGGCCGCGCCGGCCCCGTCGGCACCAGCACCAATTGAGGAGGTGGACGAGGACGAGCACGAGGGCGAGAACGAGCCCGTCTTGTCTCGCAAGGCCGAACTCGAGGCGTCGGATTCGGCTGTGGAAGTGACCGAGGCGACGCCGTTGCTGCGGCGCAGTGGCGCTGCCGCGGACGATTCGGAGCCGTACGGGATGGCGCCAACGACCGCCGAGTAA